>OY787661.1:10736722-11190545 GCA_963678985.1 Spisula subtruncata
ACAAAATATTTTGTCAAACACATGGCGCATTTGTCAAAGATAGATCGCGGAAGAGCGGCCATTTCTCTCCTTGGAGGGTATCGATCAGACAGATCAGTTTTACACAGATTTAAATTATCACAAACATTAGTTCCTTTTATTTCACGTGTGTGTGTGAATACCAATGCACATAAAAATACCTAAACCAGTATATTGGGAATCACAAGAGCAAAGGAAAATAGTAAATTCAAGTGGGATAACTCTTTCATAATTTTACTTCTTTTTAAGTTCATTCAATACATTTTCCCATATAATTGCATTGCCATGCATTAGAGAAACACGTTGACTTGAAAAAATAATACATATTAGTCCTGAGGGCTTTTTTGCATGTGTTTGAAAAAACGTGTTTTCTCTCCATTCAGTATATAGAACACTTTTGAAGTGCGTTCATTGAATGTTCGACAAATTGTTAATGCAGCTATATGCCCGTTTTGGTAATAAATATTGTTTTAAGCCTATATTCTAATAACGGAAATAAAAAAATATGAAAATACTGAGAATAAAACCAAAATTAAGTCAATAATTACCCTCATTTATCAACACAAAAGATATTCGACAAAATTACCTCCCCTTGACCATTGAAAATTAACATCATAATTTTGAAAATTAAAAAATCCATGTTTTGTGATTAAATCGCATAATATCGAGGTTGACTATTTGTTTTATTGATTAGGCGATTAGTCTCTATTAGTGTGTAGGGAATAAACCTAAAATATTTTAGTATTTAACCCTTATTCATGAATTTCAAGTTTATATGTCTGGTTCTGTTATTTGATGGTTCAGTGAACTTCCGTTTCGTATTTTTGAAAATAAAACTACTTAAGTCGCACCTCAAGATCGTAATTAACAAGTACACAAATTTTCGTGCGAAAATGTTTATAAATAAAAAAGTTATATGGTAAAAACCGCTGCTCATTCATAAAATATGCTAATTGTACATTTTGTGAATTTCATCTTGATGGGTGATGTCATTAAATACATATTTTAATGATGATGCAAATTAAACATATTGACGAAATTTTACCACCAGCCTTCTTATGTTTGGATTATACTTCAGGCCAATTTTCAGAAAATTCCAATAGATAGTTCTATAAATATTCATAAAAATCATAACCGTTCGGTTAGCTGTTTTGCTTAGTATACTACACATGGTATGTATAGCTTTATATGTACTGGCTATACTAACCTGAATACAAGGAAAGTCATGTGATAAATTGGTTTCCACTTACTAAACAAACAATAGCACACGTGTGATTTTAATATGTAATATTGGCCATGGAATTCATATTTGTTTATAAAAAGGTAAAGTTATCTGTTTATATGTAATACTGGCAATGACATTTATTATGTTTTGATATGTAATACTGACAATGCAATTTCTTATGTTTTGATATGTGATTTTTAAAACTTGAAAACATACACTCGGTGTTGTAAACGTATAAAATATATCGACTGTTAAATTATGGTAATCAAAAGGTCAGACTCGTGTCAATGTGGCCAAGATATACATAGGGTATAACGTAAACGGTTATTTAAGCCAACGGTCCATTGAACATTTTTTCGTCTCGGTGATCATGTACTCCCGATTGGATAAATGTGTTCCGAAAGGCCTCTTCGTCTGTGGGAAGCATCGCGGAGCAATAAGAAACAATTAAATCTCTGTTCCTGATACCCCCCCACCCGAAGCTCATTTATTTTCTGAAGTACATCGCTAAGGCAAAATATTTACTGTGGGGCATAGGCGTGAAACTAGTGTTACGTACATGTATAACTATATGTAGTAAGCATGTATAGCTTGGCCAATTTGACACGAGCCTGACCTTTTGATAAGCATAATTTAACAGTTGATATATTACCTACGATACAATACAAAACCGAGTGTATGTTTTCATAATCGGGGAGTATCACGAAGACGCTCGAGATGTAATACAAACACAAAACTGAAATACCGATATCGCACGATTTGCTTGCGGAAATTCAAAACAAGAACCTTGTAATATATTCTTGCATAAGTGCCAGGTTCAGGTCAAAATAGCCAAGATTTTTACACATGGGAAACCACCATGCATCAATTCTTATTTCTTTGTTTCAGAAATATTTAATGGCGAGACATCCTGACGCCGCTGGTTTCCGGCTGCCTTCAGTAATATTTGACAAGAACAATAGGCCGGATCAGAATGCCCCGGTCAATGCTAGTGTTGTCATGCAATACATCCGGCGAACTCCACCCTCATATCGTTTAAAAAATAAGAATATTATGCTGACAAACAGAACTTCAGTATTTGGATTAAGCACACACAAATTCAAACCGAATGGAAACTACAAAAGGTTATTTTTATTAAATATTTATATAGTGATGTGCCGCATAATATTTAGAAGCCCGGCATCGTTGACGTTGCATTTCTTTTTTTCTGCACGATACTGGGACCAGCTCCAAAACAACGAAAATAACAAACTGATAATTTATGTGTTATTTAGAACTGCTTTTTGTCCTGAAAACCACTGAAAGCAAATAATAATAGTATTTCCCTTTGATAAAACTTTTCAAAAGTTTTAAAAACATGCTTTACAATAATATTTTGATTAATTTTGGGGTTGGTGCAATAATTAAAATTAACATTATTATTGTTTGTAGCAAAACCACTCTATATAAAATGACGCTGACGTTATTATATTATATCATATCATATACCATATCATATCATATATCATATCATATCATATCATATCATATCATATCATATCATATCATATCATATCATATCATATCATATCATATCATATCATATCATATCATATCATTATTATTATTATTATTATTATTATTATATTATATTAATTTTGAGTATAAAGTGGTTTTGCTACAAACGATATTGTGATCCCCTTTTAGGGATATTATTATACTAGATTATTATTGTTGCAGGCAAATGGTGTGTGTTTTTCATTAACTGTTTTTCACTTACTGAATAAACTTTGTTCTGATCATGTTAATACATTATGGGTTGCACCGGGTATCCATTTCTAACATTAGCATAGTAGCAGTTCCATATTTTACGATGTCACATGACGACTTGGATTGGTAGGTTATGCTACTATACATATTATAGAGCACTTAAAACGTTAAAACGCCACTGGCTCCTTATTTACCAATGTTATAAGTCTAAAACTCAGACTTAGACTTTATATATTGTCAAATGTTCTATTCGCTCTTATGTTGTTATAAATGTACCGATTTTGATATAAACCGGTATACATATTCCATCGGTAACACAAGATGATCTGATAAAATTTAGCATAGTTAGGTCTAATTGTAAAGAAATGGCAGTGATTATAAATGTTGTCAATTTTAAGCCTAAGTCTGAGTTTTAGACTTATTACGTTGGCGAATAAGGCCCCTGGTATAACGTGACAATACATTAATACCCCAATTAATGAAAAGACATTTAATACGCGAATTAATGAAAAGAGCTTCCGTTTTTAATATAAATACAAACTTGAGTACATTCTTGTTAACTTTGTTATGTCGAGTTGAATTTCCATTATCCTGGTTGTGACTAGATTCTATACGAAGTTTGGAGCAAATGCTACCACACAAATGTATCAAGGTGCACAATGACGTAGTCTGTGACGTCACATTTTGGTATCGCGCACAGCAAATTTCGTAAACAATCGCTCGATTGCACTTTTTTATAAAATCGGATCGACATAGTGCATACCTTTAAAAGTTGAAGTGTTTTTGTTTTATTTCAGTTTGTTAATTGATAGTACGGATGCAACCATCAATCATTACCGGAAGTGTTACAACAATACCAGGACCACTCTTTGTAAGACTAGTGCATTAACAGAAGATAAATATATTCTACAGTTTATGACGGAGTTAAACAGAACATTTATACCAGCTGTATAAATATACTAGAAGTACAGCGGGGGTAATACCAGTCTTTGCTTACAAATAAAAATCAAATGCGTTTTTGATTACCATTTTCATTTAATCTCGCGAATACTTTTTAAAATAGATCTACATTCTTGTAAAACCGTTCAATCTACACTAAAAACATACGACTAGTCGATCGCTCTGTGTTGATATTATAAGTGTATAAGTATTGTACAATGTATGTTCAAGTTATATCTAATTTTGTATGCGGATGACATAGTTTTATTCTCAGAAACCCAAGATGGATTACAAAAAGGTTTACATATATTAGAAAATTATTGTGACAGATGGAAACTGCCTGTTAATGCAGCTAAAACAGAAATAATGGTCTTTAAAAAGGGAGGTAATCTGAGTCGAAATTTAAATTTTACATACAAAGGTGAAATAAATGAAAGTGTTAAGAAGTTTACAATATCTTGGACTTGTTTTCTCAACAGGTGCCGTGGTTCATTTAAAAATACATTTGAAGCCTTAACAGGACAAGGAATGAAGGCAACCTTTAAAATGGTTATATTGATAATTTATATAATATGACAATAGGTCACAAAATGGAGCTATATGAACAATTAGTTGAGCCTGTTTTAAGCTATGGCAGTGAAATCTGGGGTTGTTATAATACAAGTGAAATTGATAAAACCGTTATAAAGTTCTATAAACAACCATTATGTGTTAAACGACAGACTCAAAATACTTTTGTACATTTGTATATGGTGAACTAGGACAAGTGCCTACTAGTATAAAATTAATAATGCACACCATTAGATATTGGCTAAGAATACTAGCAACTGATGATATAAAATATGTTAAACTTGTGTATGATATGATGTTACAGGATCTCGAATTATATCCAAATAAGGTATCTTGGGCCAGTAAAATTAGGGATATACTTAACAATCTTGAATTTGGAGAAACATGGTTTTTCCGAACAGTTGGAAATAATAAGTTATTTCTATCTCTAGTGAAACAGAGATTAATTGATCAATATTTACAAGTTTGGAATAGTGATATTGAAACTTCAAGCCGAGCAAATACATGTACTTACAAATTATTTTCAATTACAACATTATCTAGACATAGTTCAAGTAAACAAATATAGGAAAGCATTGTCAAAATTTAGAGTGTCATCTCATAGACTACAGATTGAAGTTGGTCGTTGGACAAAGCCTAATCGAACACCCGTCCAAGAAAGAAAATGTAAATTTTGTAATTGTTTAGAAGATGAATTCCATTTCCTGTTTGAATGCAACCTATATGGTAATCTTAGAAAACAATATATCCCTGCATATTATAGACGACATCCAAATATTTTAAAGTTTAGAGACTTGTTAAAGTCTTGTGATGTAAAGATTTTGAAAAATTTAGCTGTCTATATTTTTAAAAGTTTTGAATTAAGAGAACACTCTTAATGTATGCATTAAATTTTCTACTGTAGTCAGGTACATCCTTTTTAAGGCTGGCGATTTCGCGCCAGACTATTACAATCCTAAAAATGAAATCCACTAAGATGAATTTACTCCCAAAACTGACAACACAGAATCTATACACTCGATGCAAATAGTTCCTCCTCGTAAGTCAGTTTTGCAAGCTAAGAACATTCAACTTTCCTTGTTTTATTTATTCTGTTCGATTTTAATATATTAGTTTCTTCTTGTAATGGAAGGAAATTGTATGAAATTAAAAGAATATGTGTTTAAATGTGTTGATAATTATTACTACGCGTTATATACTAACGCGAACGCGCGCAACAATGATCTTATTATGGTAAATTATTTAGGTCAACATCCTTCAACGAGATCGTGGTCGAGTGGTTGAGCAACTCGCTTAGTAATTTTCTGATGATAAGGTCCAGCGATCGAATCACGGCCGCTCCAAAATTTTTTTATTTTTTTATTTTTTTTATTTTTTGTTAAGTCCAGCACTTACCTCTCTTTCGACTTAGAAAACCACTTGATGTTATATTACTCGAAAAGCTATTGTTCCTTAGCAGTTCGCCAGCCTGTCAGTACTTTCAGTACTTTGATTATATAATGTACTTACTACTTAGTCTCAGATTCGATTATTTAGTTTGGCTGATAATGTAAAGGTGTTGCAACATTCACTCTCACCACTTGATATTCTCGATATTCAGCTTATAATTTGTTTGTATGCACAGTTGATTAACATGTGTAATTGTGAGTGCGGGTGTTGACGAGAATGTGCGTGAATGTATGTATGTGTGTGAGTTTATGTTTTGCATGAGTACTTAGATTTGTTATATTTATGTATATTTCTGTTGTAATTGTAATTGTAAATACGAACCATGGGCATAATACCTTAATTTCGGGGGGGGGGGGGGGCTGTACAAACTGAATAAAACCTATTAAAACTGACTGACGTGCTATAAGTTATGTTTATATACAAAAACGACGAGGAAGTCGGACAGGGAAGGTAGCACTCAACTTAACCAACCGAGCACAGAAAGCAGTATCATCACAACTACACGGAGCGATGTCCACAAACCCAAAGGAATTATTAAAAACCCAAGTCTTCGCCGCAAAAGAACCAGGATGACTCAATTTCACAAGGAGCCCACGTGACTGAATGAAACGCAGCTAAAGCAAAACGTAGTCCACCAAGTCGCCAAGGGTAGAGTTATCTCCGGCGGGCTATATTCTTTAGAAAGAAAGTTGTCCCTTTTCAATACCATGTGAAATCGTAAAGCTCGGCCCCGTTTACTAGTATTATATATAGCCGCATAAAGGCGGAACTGTTCAAAATGCAGGCCAACCATGTACTGTAAAACTTAAATTTCGAGACTTTGCTATTTTGAAGTAATTGGAATGCGTCGAGTGGGTTTAACGCTCTTGGCTACGGACAGGTTCAATCCATGGTACATGTTCCTTCTGAAACCCTTTTCATCCTTTCCACCCAGTTAGAGATGGACTGGTTGGTAGTCACCTAAAACGTTAAAGAGCCAAGTGGTATATCATTAAAAAAGAGCTAGGTATATAATCTATATACATTTGTAGTTAAGAGAGAACCGATGAGAACGCAGTGGTAGCAATTTCAGTCGCATATAAGAATTTAAGGTCTTGGTCTGTGGATCAAAGAATTAATGTGCTAACGGCAAAAGAGCTAGGATTCACGGATTTCTTGTAACCTTGCAACCTGATTTCCAGCTTCATTCAAATTATCCAAAATGAAAGTGGACCGATCATTGTATTAGGAAATGATCAAACCAGTCATTTTGTTCGGTCCGACCAGTGTCGGTATTTATAAAGCATCTTAAGTGAAAACTTAGAATTTTCTTAAAATCTCAAATTTTGCTTAAGTGTATCAGCTAAACAGGAAAACTAATATTAACAGTTATTTACATTGTTTAGAAGCATTATGTAAAGAGCTACACTAATCATATAGAAAACATGGGTTATGTTTCATTTCTTGTGAAATATGGGCAGCTCAATATTTTAACTTAAGTCAAAATATTTAAGTTTTCACTTAAGATGCTTTATAAATACCAAATTACAACCAAAACTTACACTCTGCACTCAGCACTCAAAATATTAATAAGGAAAATGTATAGAATTATTATTTGAATGTTTAAAATAACATTTGCTACATTATCTATGCAATTACATACTATTTATGAGATAAAATGTAATTGTTGAATCTGAGTATTACACTCTGTACTCAGGCTGATAAATTACACTTATAGCTTACAAATACACTAAATTTCAATTGGAAACAAGCAAATGATAATATTTAGCACCTATTCAACATACAACATGTAACTTCAACTTTTCATTCTAAAAAAAATATCGCTTTGAACCTCAAAAGAAGGAATTTCAGTATTGGAGTGCGGAGTGCAGAGTGTAAGTATTGCTTGTAATTTCGGGCCAAGCTATTGTTTCTCCATGTTGGTACCAACAAGAACATTACTCAAGACGTACCCTTCTCTTTGTATAAGATGGTCATATTTACCTTAATTCCTAGGGCCTGGACCCTATCTCACCCAAACTGGATCCGCTCACACTCAGACAATGTACAATGAATTGTTATTTCCGTGATTCTCGTGCACAAATCTTATGTGTACACATAAACCATTGTCTATATGTTTTGTACATAATGTGTGTTATTAATGATAAATGTGTAATATTTTATACATGTAAAACATATACTGAAATGTACGTAAATCTATAGCCAAACTGGCTGCACTTTGGGGTCTGTCAAAAAGTAATTATTCCTATTACCTTGCTTTTGTAAACATGACATGAAATATCCATTATTCTATATATTCATCTTACATAATAACAACTAAAGATGAGTGAAATCAGCTTCCTTATGGGTTTCCTATTTCAATAATACCTACGAGCTCGTACACAACTCGATAGCACGACCGAAGTACCAATGTAACGAGCTATATGGTTGGTTGAATCATATACACCCGTATAGATCTACAACAATCACTCGGGCGTAAATGTACTTTTAACTTTCGAGTAATCCAGGTTATAGGGGTGTATTTACTAATAAAGCATACATTAAGAATTGACATATGAAGTAGAGCGCATAGTGCAGTCGGCTAAGTTACTGTGAATACGTAAACTTCAAAACTTAGCGAATGAGTTCGAATCCCATTCCACTTTATTTTTTTTTAAATTTTGCTCGGCAAACATTTTTCGTACTTGTCTATTTACAAAGAGATGCATAATTATAAAAGTTTCAGTGCGTAAAAAGCACATAAGAAATATGTCATAGCTGGTACATAGATATAGCGACGACGCGAAAGATCTCATCTAAAACGTACACAGGTTTTGTATGGAGGAGAAGGAAACAGGACTGAAGTTTTCGCTTGTCAGTGTGTGAGAGTGGGTTGTCAGACTGACAAGAGCTAACATATATACTGCATATAAGTTTGTCTCAGCGTCGTAACTTATAATTCAATTGATACTTACACTGATTCTGACACATTGTATAATTGATATATAATGAATATTTGAAAAAAGAATAACGCAAACTATGAATAGAAAAAATATAATGATATGTGATCATAATCAGGTAATACAATGGATGCATATAGCATTAATGTAAGCATAAGTTTATTAAATAAAAAACTGTCCGTTAGTGGATCCGAACTTACACTGGAAAGAACAAAATAGATGATTGTTAGCGATGTACTATGACCACTGCACCTCACAGACAACTGACAACATACACCATTAGCTAATTCTGAAGTTTCCACGGAACATTCTTTAAATGGTGATTTCAGCGAATCCAATGACGCAATAAATACAATATCCAGACTAAATTAATGTAAAGGAAACAAAGCGTTTTTTATTTGATATAAAACGTAAAATTAATAAAATATTAATAATTAAAATATAAATGTAAAACGATAAAAAATATTGAAATAGAAATGTAATTCTTGAAAATGAGTATAGCAGCGGACTCGAACCCACAGCCTTTATAAAAGTATGTTGCTGACATGAGAACAGTTTATCCACTAAGCCACGTTGCCAACTAGAAGTAAAGGGAGATTTCCTAAAACATATCCGTATTTTTTCGTAAAATAACGGTAAATTTCGTTTCAACCTTGGTATATGGACTGGTCCAGGGGTCATATTTCGAAGGTCGTTGTAGATCTATACATGTATAGTTCGATTTCGAGCATTGAGCCGTGACTGCACTTTTAAAGTTTAATCAATTCGCCGATAAAGCTTGTTACGGCATTGACTAACTGTGTTAAATTGCCAATTGATAAATTACACATATTAGTTACTATCATATCTTTAAACCATGACTATTGAAATCAATAAATCACGGGTTAATCGCCAAAATAGAATCGTTTTTAGAAAAGGTCACGGCTCAGGGTTCAAAATTGAACTATAGATATAAAACGATATATTTTCAAATGGTGTGTGATTGTAACGGGCTGTTGGGATTGACAGAAATACAGTTGATTTATCGAAAGTATGTGAACGTTCTAGCCGTTTTTCGTTTATTTCGTAGGAATCGGTCAGGGTACCCGTTTATTATTCAAATGGGCGAGGACGTCGAAATCTGCATAGACCATTTGGGAGGTGTTTTGGGGGAATTTTTTCGTATTTATTTTGCTATTTGATCGATTTCCATGAAATAAAAAGTGTTTTCTGTTAGATTAATGCTTCCGTGAGGCGACCACAAAGAGATAATTGTGACCTGGTCTTTTCTTGCAGCAGTGTTTTGTTAGTTCAGCATGATGTTTTGCTCTTCATTGTGTACATTTTCTCTCTTATACATACTAATAGGCCTATATAGCCAAATTTGATTTTGTGTCTTGCACCTGTGCTCGTATAGGTGGTCGTAAGGAAGATCAAGTACTTTAGTCAGATTGGGATTCGAACTAAATCTATTGATCTATAGTACATTGTATGTATAGCTTGGCTACTTTGACCTGAGTCTGACCTTTATGCAAGAATATATTACAAGGTTCTTGCTTTGAATATATCAATTTCCTCAAGCAAATCGTGCAATATCAGTATTTCAAATTTGTGTTTGTATAACATCTCGATTACATACACTCGGTGTTGTAAAAGTAGGCAATAGATCGACTGTTAAATGCTAATCAAAAGGTCAGGCTCGTGTCAAATTGGTCAAGCTATATGAATCATTATATTGTTATTGGTTGAAGAAGTCCACTTCACCGATCATACAGTTACTGTAAGCTCGCCATGCTTCTTGTCTGTCCACTTCACCTGTATAATATATAGCAAAATTTATAATAATTACAGGGATGCATCATCTCTGATAATTATGACTTCTATTAATTATCATAATTATCAGAGATAATACAACATTTCCCGCCTTATACCTCATGTACTGTAGTGACAGCGTCCATATCAGCGTCATTTGAGCAACTTTTTTGGAGTTGTTTCGGTGGCGCAGTCGGTATGGTCGCGGTCACTTCAGCGCTAGGCGCTGTCGCCGTTGTGGTCGTGGGTTCGAATCCCACCCGACCGGATGAGGGTTAATATGCGATTTATAACAGGGATGGTATGCACAAAGCATCTTAAGTGAAAACTTAAATATATTGAACAGCGTATATTTTGCAAGTAACTATTAATATTTCATGGTTTCCTATTATTATTGTAGCGCTTTACATAACGCGTCAAAAAAAATGTAAAAAGCTGATAATCCTATTTGTCTTGTTTACCCGAGACACCTAAGGAAATTGTAAGATTTTGAGGAAATTCTAAGTTTTCACTCAAGATGCACTTTGTGAATACCACCCCTGGTCCCGTTCTCCCGAAGCTACTCATATTGAGCAGTATCTCATCTCAAATATTGACTGTAATTTCAATTAAATGCTTGGCTGTAAATTGGCATGACATTCTGCGTTTATTACAGTAACGTTACAATATAAAATGCTGAAACTTCAGATGTATCTATAATTCTGACTCGGAATTTAGCGAAATCTGGATTTTAGTTGAGATTTCTACTTGAGATGCTTCGGGAGATGGGGACAATTACCCTAACAATAATCAACAGTAATGTAATAATAAATGATAATCTTACTGTTTGAAGCTAGAGCCAAACACAAAGAAGTATCATACACTTACATTGCATATTTAAAAAAAAAGTTAAGTTACCAATTTTCTAGGGCTCTTTTCAGCTGTTAGGCCGCTCAAGCATCCTTTGACATTTTAACTCCCCTGGTCATTGGGCTACATATGGAAACTTACACTCGTGTCTCCCTGGGGAGACTATTTCTCTCCTGTGGTGTGGCAGCCAACATCGATCTGCGGCGCCCAGGATTAGACACTGTCCTCACAGGTACCATTTTACACCATGGTGGAGTGGAGCTGTGGGTCTTGCTCAGAGAAATTAACCAGTGGTCCAGAGGGGGGGTCGAACCCGGGACCTCTCGATCCCGAAGCGCGCCCTACCTCTAGACCACCGCTCCCCACAATAGTGATAGTTTGACATTTGTAACACATGCCCATTTGACAATATCAGTTGATACCCAAATGTGGAATACACCATTATTGTGTCACCATGTCATGGAAGAAAATGTAGTGGAGCATCCAAATGATTTGTTGACAAAATCACTATTTGTTAACATTACTTAACAATAAATGCATGATTTAAAGTCTAAGGGAAGCAACTATTGGAAAATTAGTATTTTGTTCACCATACAATTACATGTACACTAAATACGATGTTTGGACTGCTATTGTGACAGATATTCTATCGTCGAGTAGGCCCATTGGTCATTTGTTAAAACAGCCTGGTGGTTCCATGATTCATTGTATTAAATTATTAATGGATGATCGGAAAATAGTTGTGGGAGCGATAATGTGGCTTTCAGAGTTGCCACGACCTTATACCTTGCTTAGAGGACAAATATTCCCCAGGAAGCGGGATTTATATAAGTTTTTTCAAACTTGTTTCCCAATCCTTCATAGCTTGTATATGATTACCACATGTTGTAAAAAGTTATTGAATAAATCGACGGTGCCAAACCAAAACTCCGTAACTCAATTTTGGCGCGAAAACTATTTTTGCAGCATCCGCGTCTGCTAGACGTCCCGCGCATTTCTGTATTGTCGCCATCTAAATAGCCAATCGCGTTAGTTAGATGGCGACAAGACAACAATGCCCGGGACTTCTAGCAGATGCGGATGCTGCAAAAATAGTTTTCGCGCCAAAATTGAAAGCCGGGTTTCCTTGGAGCGTTTTTTTTCGGCGCGTAAATAGGCGCCGAATATTTACGTGCCGATTACGCGCTGAAAAACTGTTTCCATGAAGCTGAAATCAGACGGGTATTCCGGACAAAAACGCATAGCTTTTATTGATATTTTACATCAAAATGCTTCTTCCAGGTTGTAAAAATGACGCTATAGCATGTTTAGCTACCTCATTTTAAAGATCAGGAGGTGGAGAACACGGTGCTTGTGTTTTTTGGTATGACCAAAAAAATGATATTCCCGAAAAAAGGCAGGGATTTTTCTAACAGCTTCTCCTAATACAGCAAACCTAAATTCAGGTAATTTAATATGAGCTTCGTCGATAAAATCGAGGAGATCACGTCTCTTTATACCTAAATTATCATTTTACTTGCGTCCTAGCGTAAAAAATTCGCTACCCGAAGCGAATTTTTTACGGACCCTCAAGCGTAAAATATTTTACGCGCCGAAAAATGCATCAATGGAAACGACAACATGCATTTGTAGACTGAAGCGAATTATATTTTTTCGGCGCGTATAACGTGCCGAATAAATACGCGCCGAAAACGCGTTGGTTTTACGCTTCATGGAAACGGTGCTTTACAGGGTTTTGGTTTGGCACCGTCGAAATATTGTTTAAACTAAATATTTCACAGGTCCGCAACAAAAACAGTTGACAAATACCCGGCGTTCTGTACGTGTATAGGATTTTACAATACATAAGAAAAATGCGATGTTTGAACGGGTAAGTACCTTTAATCATTGTTCCTATTGAACAATTCTTTGCCTCGGCGATGTTCTCCTGGTGGGAATTATTGAGCGTCGGGAGGAATCGGGAAACAGGGATTTCAAAAAATTTCTTATTAAATCCCGGAACCTTCCATTACACCTCGAGGACCCTTTTTCCGATGTCCTCATATCGATGGCTTAGAATTAGAAGGTCGTAAGTGGCACTTACGACCTTTTAAGATTCATAGATAGTTTGAATAAGCAACACAATGCGCTTCTTATGAGCCCATTTTCTAAAAATCTGAACTTGTCATGTTGACCAAAATGAAGTTGTAAAAGTTTGTTTTACCATAAGGAAAGAGTAAATGTCAGACAGTTTTTCCGTGTTTTCTCAAAATATCGATTTGGTAGTTACGACCTTTTTGTTCTAAGCCATCGATATGCTCATTTATTAAGTCAGGAATGCATCGCCGAGGCAAACATGCTCAGTGGGATATAGGCTTTACATGTACCTCTTGCGTGTAGTTGGTCCAATACATCATCTAGCTCTTGGTATCCGGTGTATGTTGGATCTAAGTTTGTATGAACCCAATCAGTATAAGGTCCAAACGATGGTTTGGTCTAAAATGTGATTAAGATATGATTAAAAATGTCAATAAAAATGTACGCTCGGTAAAGAAATTCTATTTAAATTCATTTGGGGCGATTATACGTGAGTAAATGTGACAACAAAATTAAACCTCACAATTGTGGCATTTATTTTTTCTTCTCATTTTTCTAGATTTAAAATCAAGTTTTCAAAAGCTGTTTATCAACTGCACTAATGCACCAGTCAGTTGTATCCACGACCTCACCACCCCCGGGGTTCGGCCGGGATTTTTACATTTGTGTTGTAATACCCCGCACTCTATGGCCCTGTTGGGGACTGCTGATGGTAAAATCTCCAGTACCCCCCCCCCGACAAGTAAATACATGTATTGTCCCCGGGGTATTGGTTCGGAGGAAAAATCCTACATTTTCCCGGCATTGTGAGGAAAGCTGCATGGTAAAAACACGGCCGTTTCACCGGGCCGTGGGGATGGGGGAGGGATGTGGATGCAACTAACTGGCGCATTAACCCCACGGATACATTAACCTACTCCGGTTCTCCACTAAGCTGTATGCACAACCAGATGTTTACCGTTATAATCACTGTGCCCCTTGAATATTCATATCTAAACAATAGAGTTGTAATACAAAACCATTCAAACTAGGCCTGATTTGTTTGTACATACATTAAATTAAGAGAAAATTCTCTTAGCACAAAGTTCCGGATTGCATCTACTAGTCCCTATTAGAAAAATAACAGTGTTAGCTAACCTTAAATGAGTATGCATAACAATTTACAAAACGTACCCCATTAGGGCTAAGCTGTTGTCCTATCCATGGCCATAATTTCTCGCAAGGTATCATACAAGCAATAAGGCCGCCAACACTCATGGTTTCTTGTACGTATTGTTCATATTCATGATATGCCTGACAAGCCGCGGTCTCCTTAATGCTGGAAGGGTCTGCTATACGCCATTGATTGTATCCCTCTCTGGCATGCCTAACACAAAAACAAAAAACAATAAAAAAATGCATCATTTTAAAATCGTTTTGCCATGTTATTAATACCATGGTCACATTTGCCCTACGAGCTCCGTACGAGTTGATTTTGCTGAACTCGCACGACGTCCGCGGAACACACATTGACGGATTCCCACAACTCGTAAAGGACTAGGCGATTTGGTGAAAACTGATAGCGTACTACACATTCTGTACAACTCGTGCGAGGTACATGCGAGTTTTGATCAGATGCTAAGAACGTTCAGGACTCAAATATTTTAGACTCGTACGAGTTGGTAAATCCGTACGGATATCGTACGAGCTTTGTGACCGTAGTATTAGATAACCAATTAAGGCATGTGAAAGTTAAAGCCTATGCCCCACTGAGCATTTGTTTGCCTCAATGGTGTTCTCCCGATGGAATCCGTCAGCTTTTAGAGGCATCGGGAACAGAGATTACACAAAATTTCTAAAGACTCCTCGAAGCTTCCACAAGACCACGGACCTTTCGATGCTCATTTGTAAAGTAGGGAGTATATCGCCGATACGAAAATGTTCAGTGTGACCTAAGGCTTTTGAACAAGACACAAAATTGTTCCTATTCTCTTTGGGCATACCGAATACATATTATTGATATAACTCACTTGTGATAGCTGTTTGCTTTTCTCAGCAGTAAACTATAGAGGCGGATATCATCAGAAAATCCAACTTTTTCTGCCATGTTCTTCATAACATCGCCCACCTTTTCGCACCAAACCGCGTCTTGCAACAAATAAACACCTACAAAATGTATACAGTAAAACGTATATGACGAGCATCGATATCACGAGCATCCGATCTATTTCGAGCAAGTTTTAAACAAATATCCGTTTGTATATATATTCCTTATTTATTTTTATATATATAATATCATCAATACATGTCCTTTGGTTATTACGGGCACCCTGTTTATCTCGAACATTTTACCTGTTCCGATCACTCCTCGAGATAATAAAGTTTTACTCTACATGCATATGCATTCGTCATTTACATTTCAGATATAATGTTCTATTCACCTTTAAACACACATCTCTGCCACGGGCAATCCTTGATAAAGACAAAAACGAAAAAAAAATGTAAACTTTCTACATTTTTTTCTCTTTTTTTTTCGTTATCAATGATACAGTTACCAGTGATCGCTGTCACACAAGAATGGTGTGCATACAGTTTAGTCACTACGGGAGCTACACAAAGAATTGGATATCCGAGAACCAATCTGTTTATATGTACATCCTAATAAGTAGAAATCTCATCTCAAATTGAGTTTTGCTAAAATCAGAGACTGAATTTAAGAAAAATCTTCAGTTAAAACTTTTTATATTTTGCTGTAATACATTTAGAATAATTATTTCTGTTTTAATGCCAATTTTGAATCAAACCTCAAATAGAAATTAACTAAAAGACACACGACAATGTTTGAGATGAGATTAAGTTCAGATTGAGCTATTTCGGAAGAACGAGGCCTGAGAACCAACCTGTTAAGCTTCCCAAACTCGACATTTTCAATTGCATGAGCAAACTAGCGGTGGAAAACTGATGCATCCAATAACCCTGTGTTCTGGTGATATTGTTTAGGTCACGTGTTTACGGTGGGGCTTGGATTTTTTATTGTTTCTTTTGGCTTATGTGTAGGCATTGCTCAGGGTAGTTGTGTTGTGATGTTTCTGATTTCTGTGCACGGCTGATTAGGTTGAGTGCTACATTCCCTGTTTGATTTTCTCATACCCTTTTTTGGAATTAAAATATGATTAGAAAACTAGCTGCAAACAATATCAAAATCCTTGAAATAGCTCTCACCAAACTCCACTGGGTTCAATAGACCTGACTTAACTCCTCCAATGATTTTAGAAGTCATCGCCTTCTGTCTGAGTTCGGAAGTCAGGTTCCATAGATTTTGGGACAATGTAGTATTCGGTTTGTACTTCGTAGACATACCGTTGACACCGGAAGTAGAAGAAGGAAGTGAAACACGCAGTGGTCCTTCGGCATTTTGTTTTAAACTGGAGGCACCTGAAATCAAAGTGCTGTATGTAGGTACGCGTGCCATTTATCTGTACGATAACTACTTCAAGGGACTCAAATCCAGCTGGTACATTGCAAAATTGATCAAAAAGCTCTCTAAAAATCGCATTTTTGGCTTGACCGACCTAATACAATTATATACGGATCTAGACTTATTCATCTAGAAGAAAAATATTCGCATAGCGTCGGTTAATTATCATTTAAGCACTTAAAATCTATTGCGTGATTAACGCAGTAACATATTTATTCAACGTTGTTCTATAGCGTAGGAGTGTATAAGAAACAACAACATTGCAACCATACAATGAATATGACAACAGGATCGTGTACGAGATACGTGGTTTTCTAATGACCTATCATCGTCTTTTGTTCAATTCAGCAATTTCTTGCATACTACGAGGGTCATTCAATATATAATGCAAACTAACAAATATCTTTTTACAACAACTAGTAATCATTAAAACACGGACTTAATCATTTATGTTACCATCATATTCATTTTTAAGATTTTATCAAATTATATCATTTAAGCAATGCATTAAGTTGTACACTGGTCTATTTTTACGCACATAAACAACAGCTTCGGTCTCGTGATGAACAAATTCCGTACTTGTTCACGATAATATATTTAAAATTAATTCGAACCTTGTTCCTCCTTATTTGAGCGAGCATTTTACCCCTGTTAGCACAGTTCATAATTACCCAACAAGATTCAGGGTAAAGGCCAGTCAAACCTTAGGTGACATTTCCCTGTCAGACAGCAAAAGATTTGCTGTTCCAAAGGTCAACGGCTTTCGACTCTTGTGCTTATAAAGGATGTTCCCTGTGGAATAATTTGCCGCAACATATAAGAGACTCTGGATCATTATCAACTTTTAAAACTAATTTGAAACATCACTTTTTGACTGATATTTAAATTGTTGGGGGCAGGTTCATTTTTCATTAATATTTGGATTTTACGCTCAGTGATTTACTTAATATTTTTATCAACTTGTTAACATCTTGTTCATTACAAATTGTTGTTATTTTTCTATATATTTACATGTCACATAATCATTTCACCTATCATTTATTATATTAAGGACCGCAATGGAAATTAGAACTGCGTGTATGTGTAGCTCTTTTTTGCGCCATCCTTTACATGTATTATTGATTGCCATGACTTTTATTATTGCTTAGATATGTTAGTTTATTGTTATTGTACGTATGTTGCGATATATTTTGACATGTTTAATTATGTATTATATGCAGAAATAAATCTATCTATCTATAATTAGTTACCCTACCCATTTGCAAAAATATTCAAAAAGTGATTTTAATCAAGTGTCCAAAAGAAACGTAATAACACTGAGTGACCACTTTTCTAGATTTAAAACGTATTTTTTTTTATTTATAATCGAAACCGAAACTGAACACTAACATATTGAAGTTGTTACTATTAACATTTTATTTAAAAATGTGCATTTTCATCCAACTTTATTTAACGAGGAAACTTATTTGACATCAATCTTCCATAAGATGCTCAACAATGAACAGTGAACAAAAAATAACCATGCAAAGTAAAGCATGATATTTGATATTTTGGCACCAATGGTGTGTCGCAATTATGATTTGAAAGTAAATCCCCTGTGCGTAAAAATAACCAAACATTAGTGAAAAAAGAACCTGCCCCAACAGTAATAAAATTATTGTCTAACTTACCCTCAATGGAGACGAGAATCATGAAGAGCACGTGCATCATTGTCATGTCAATCGGAACTCCTCGGCGTTTAGAAAGTGCTTTCTCAGTTACTGTCATGTTTGAATGTTCCATGTTCGATAGTGTTGCCTACAGCTTGGTTATAGGTGTAGATATCTACATTAATTTTATAATTTACATTTATCTAATTATCATTTTTCATCGTTGAGTAACGTTAGTCACGTTTCTAGGAAATTCACACTTACGCAGTTCACTATTATATACAGTAAACAATTACACGTTTTCCTCACTCATATCCTGTTATATTTCTTAATTAGATGTAATCAATTACTAGTAATTAAACAAATGTTTACAGCAAACTGTATGTCGTATGATATGGTATCATCACGTGTTTAAGCATTGTTTTTTGTAGTTTTGATCTATGAGTTTTATTACGCAAAACGTGGATAAGAATACTATATATAAAATTATTTGTTTGTTTGTTTCTTTAATTTAATTAACTTTAAAACCGCTTACATTTTTTTCTCAGTTATACAACATAGGTTGAAAACGTTAGAGTAGATCTATCCACTAAATTCTACATGCATTGTTACAGTTCGAAGTAGTTTCTTTAGGGGGGAGGTCTGCTCAGCACCAAACAATTCAGCCTGAATTAAGTGGCAAAGACGCCTGAAAAACACGGACAAGGGTAGACAATTGTTTGATTCCAAACCTAAAATCTACCATTTTAAACGAATTCTAAGCAGTTACAGAGTGGCCACAACAGGCTTAAACATCATCTTTAAAAAAAAAAACACTTTCGTATAGGGGTTGAAGATGATCCGACATATGAGTGTGGAGAAGCCGAAACTGAGGAGAGTACCTTCACCCGTGTGGACTGTTCCACATAGAAAGTGATGCACTGTTTGCCAAACTCTACAGCATGTTTGACATCAGGGAAACAAAGGTAACAGAAATATTACTCCTGCTCACTACCGGACCTGAAGATCTGTGGAAGAAGTTCCGACAAACAAATGACATAACGCCAGAGCAGAGTTCGCTCCGCCTGATTGTTCGTCGGAGGTTGCTTGGCGAAGGTTTGTAAGTTAATTCATTGGACCATGTGATTATAATTTACCGTTATAATTGATTTAGAGTGTATGGATTGACAACTGGCGTAATGTCAAGTACTAGTGAGCTTAGCCAATTTTTGACATCATTTGATAGGTCAAACAATAAACGAAAAATCCAATTAAGGACATCCGGGTGTAATAAAGAATCTCCTCTTGAAGATTTCTCAAGTTCAGTAATTTTTATGACAAATAGACTGATTTCCTACAGGTCGTGGGTTCAACCCCCACTAGAGCCAAAATATTTTTCTTTCTTTTTTTCTTTAATTTTTAGTTATATAAGACAATGTTTTGGCTTCATAACATGACTTTAAAGTGTAATTTCGAGAATTTTTTTTATTTTTTTTTTGTCTTTAATTTTATAGGAATTAATATGTAGTAAATAGATGAAAATCGGCTTACCATGGATTTGTGAAATGTATATTTTCAAAACCGCTCGGTAAAACCTTTCAAAAGTTTGTTAAAACATTACACACACGTTGAAGTTATTTTTGAATGGTTTAGTTCATATTTTATCGCCATTTATCTATAGGGTAGGTATTGGCACTATGCAGAAAAAAGCCGTATTTTCAAGGAGGGTAGGGTTACATTGTTATTTTTTATCTACTTCATAATTAGACCAAACATCGTTTTTACACTTTTGATTGAACCAATAATCAGTATCAAATGATTTAAACACACTCTTGTTTTTATTGTGTCATCTGTTGGAGACTAATTTATTTATTATACAGATGCCTCCATTTGTTTCTGTAATATAGCTTGGCTATTTTGACCTGAGCCTGACCTTTATGCAAGAATATATTACAAGGTTCTTGCTTTGAATATATCAATTTCCGCCAGCAAATCGTGCGATATCGGTATTTCAAATTTATGTTTCTATTACGTCTCGAGCGTCTTCGTGATACTCCCCGATTATGAAAACATACAATCGGTGTTGTATACTTACGCAATATATCGACTGTTAAATTATGCTAATCAAAAGGTCAGGCTCGTGTCAAATTGGCCAAGCTATAGGCCTACGTTCTTACGATGGGTGTAGGGAAATAAAAATAGTAATTACTCTCTTACTTGACATTAAAAGTGTTTAAAAAATCACATGCAGTTGTCTTAATTGATATACAAAAGAATGAAAATCTTTAAAATGCTGTCCTCAACATTAAAAAAAGTTTTTACACCCGGACATCGTTAACTTCACTTAAAATAAGTAACTTTATAAATTATCTAAACTAGAATCTATCTGCGAGACGTTATTTGTCAACTACCTGTGATTAAGACAAGTACCTGTGATGATATTATTGCTACAGATCGAAGACCGATAACCAACCAACCAACCAACCACAGTACTAACTCACCTTTTCATGAACATAAAAGCACAAGTAATAGTTTTAATGATGCAAGATTTTTATACTTCAGTTTGGGTCATTATGACCTTTTCCGATGAAAATGTGCAACATTGTAATTACGTTTCGTTTCCTAGTATTGGCAGTACACACTTTTACCAAGAATTGTCGTACCACTTACGTCATAAAACCACATTTGTGAACACGTCATCTTTTCCAGGTAAGCTGTTTTTGATAGACCTATAATATGTTATATTTTTAATAATTTTAGTAAAACCTAGATACAGTTATTAAAAGTACATGTATATTATGTCAAATGTATAGAAACATACACATACATTTTCATTTCATTTGTATTTATAACCTCACCACCCCAAAGCATGGCAAAATAATTTAAGCAATCGTTATTTACATTGATGACATTTTTCGCTTTCGTTTTGAATTTTAGAGCTAAAATCAAGTGCCGTACCCAGACACGAATTTTAGCCGAGGTAGTCTGGGGCATGACCGTAACTACGATTTTTCCAAAGGGTGCTAATTCAAGTCTTGATGTGACGTAGTGTTTAGATGAGGAGACGTCCGAATTCGTTGTCTTCTTGATAAATGCTCATAAGCCATTTGGCGAGCATAGCGAGCCAGAAAAAGGTGCACTATTTGTCTGAGCCCACACAAAATAGGGATTGTAGATCTACATGGTTATTTGGCGAGCGAAGTAGCCAGAAAATGTGCACTGTTTGTGGGGGAGCTCACACACATTTGTTCTCTACCGTACATGATACCATTAATGGTCATAAATCATTTGACGAGCGAAGCGAGTCAGAAAAAATGCACTTTTTGTCCGCGTCCACACAAATTTGTTTACTACATGATATTATTAATGGTCATAAGGTATTTGACAGAACGCATGTGAAAAGAAGCGAAAGTTCCGCGTCGTGTCTGCATGCTCCGATAAACGTTCGGATGCAGTACTGACCACATACGGATCCCCACGTGTCCCCCGCGTTTTAGCACGTATAGGCTACATCATGTACGTTCGTCCAGATGTGACCACCGAAACTGACAACGGATGACACATTGTATAACGGTACAGTAGACTCTATCTAGAACATTGTAATTCCATTCATATTTCATATATTCAATCATTTTTGCAATGTTTTAATTTTCGCCAGCTTCTTTATTCGTGAAATAGAAAAATATAATTGAGAAATTTTATGTTCGTGAAATTAAATAAAACGGCGGCTAATACAATATAAAGTTGACCTAGATCTACTTCTTTTTGTATTAAAAAACGCGTAGATCTACATTCAACCTTAATTCATAACAAATTCACGAATATTCGACCCGCGAAAAGTTTAAACTTTACAGGGCACCTAACAAGGTTACAAATCTATTTATCGCAATGTTAGTTAACACTTAACATGAAATAAAGTTAAAATATTTGAATAATATTTCATATCTGCCTATTCAAATACACAGAATATGATGTTTGTCATGTAAATTTTAACATTTATATTTACTTAATCTACTGTTTATTTGTCGATAGATGAATACTATATGTGATTTATGTAGTGGTAGAAATTGCCACCTGCGAATAAATGTAAATGTTCAGGCAACAACCAAATTAATATTGATTGTTTTTGTAATATACTAAGGGTGCAACGATATATCGTATCATATCGTATCGCGATACGTAGCCCACGATACAATACGTACCGTGACATAAAGCAGATCACGATACGATTTGTACATAAAGTGATATTAGAATAAAAGTGTGGATGTCTGACAATTATACGAAAAATTTAAACACTAATGCAAAATATTCTTCACTGTTGTTTCAATAAGCTAAGTGTACAATTTCTTGAGTTGAATGAAAATGACCAAGTAAAATAGTTCATATTAATAAGTAAAATGTCAACTATATTCCGAAAAGTATCAATACTTTATAGGAGAAATTAGATATGTTTGTATCGCGATTTGTATCGTATCATCGACCTATGTCATGATACGTACCGTATCGTTAAGTGACCGTATCGTTACACCCCTATAATAAACTGAACTAGCAGGATACAGAGTGTTAAAATAGAAACTGCTCTGCTTCAGTGTCAATTTTACAAATCTCTGCTGCAGGTAGAACACATTTGATTTCAAACTTTATTTATAGATTTTCATCCGGTAAAAAATCAACAACCGGCAAAACGCCAATTAGACATGTATGATAGACAAAATGGGTAGGAAGGGGAAACCATTTTATTGATATTCAGCAATGTAAACGGTGATTTCAAGCAAAATTCAATATTCTTCATTTAATGAAGTCTCATTCAAGTACATTTACACATATAAAAACAGTTCAAATGTACATAACCATTCAAATTTGAATTACAAGTGACATTGAGGTACTAAAATTCTCATATGAGTATCACAATAACTTAAAAATATTCACAGTATCATAAATAGAGGCATTATTCTATATTAAGATATCAACTATTTTTATCGATAAGACTAAGAAACTGTTGTTAATGTGTTTTATTTAAAAAAAGAAGGAAAAAACATGTTTAGAACAGTGGGAAATGGGCAGGGTTACCAGAAACACAATTTTATTTTGCCTTGGCCTTATATAGATCAATCTGACATGAATTGTGTAAAACGTTTTATAACTGTGGCTTCTTTTATTCAAATAATATCAATTTAATTCACTTCCAATTGAACTCTTCATTAGATTCACTTGAAGTTACTACGATTGAATGCAATTCTAACTTTTTAAGTGAAAATCAATTTTTGAACAAGCTCGTCGATTGAACGTATTTTTCAAATTAGTGAAAGGAAATAATATTAGTGAAAATATAAAATCGTTTTGATGTGTGACATTGACGTATAAACGTACACTAAAAGTTACTTAAACCTCATGATGGTTTTTATGTATCTGTTGTGTTTAATCCCTATACAGAGATATAGACATAGTTTAACAGAGATGACATTTTAGGTAGGCCTAAATAGTGTTGACGGAATTTATTATTTAGTTCATGGATAAAAGGTTCGTGCGTTCGTTAAAAGTACACATGCACTTAAAATATATATTTAAATAAAGTGATTAATACATATGTCTACCAAAAGGAAACTAAGTAAAACTTCAAACGTGAATATTATTGGATTAATTGTTCTCAATATTCCGTACTTCATCTCAAAATCTCAGGATTTCATCTAGCCAATGTAAGAATAAAATATTCCTTGCTTATATGATGCTTGTTGGTAAGTATACTCGATGACTCTCTTTTACTGAATGAATACTCTCAGGGCCTTAACTAGACTTTGGGAACTTGGGACAGGCGCTATTAGATAGGAGAATTTGGCGTCGCTTTGAAGAAAAAGGGGAATTTTGTTCATTATATAATAAATATCAATATTATGGTAGCAATACATATACATGTATACTTCAAATACAAGTTATAACAATATCTACAGTGGCCTCCGTAGCTCAGTGGTTAGTGTGCTTGCCGCCTAATCCGGCGACCCGGGTTCAAGTTCGGGCGGAACACATATATACCTGCCATATTCAGCTGAAAGCTGACTGGCAAATAAAAGCTAAGCTCGGTATTTTTTTTAAAAAGAACAAAAGTATCTCCAACGCCTACTAAATAGCATTAACGAATGTAGAGGCTTTTCATTGCCTTAAAATGTTTTGAAGGGGATTTTTTAGAAAATAGGGGGGAAATTGTACATTTATTTAGGAAGAGAATGGGACCAAAAACGTGGTCAAATGAGGTTGGTCTTTACAAAATCATAAGGGCTAGATATAGTACCTATTGAGCCAACCTTGGTTCTCAACAGGCACCAACTGCTTCGTATGACTCTCATAGACCTCATGATGTCTACGAATTTATATCACAAACTACAGCTTGGCCTCCCAAAATGTTCATCAATTCAGTATAACAGTCTGAACATTATTAAGAATGGCCCCATTGGGTGAAACCTTTGGGAAGACAAAACTGTAGTTTGTCATATGATTTCGTAGGTCTGTACATAGACACTCGTCAAGATTCTATTTCTCGAGCACAGAACAGAAATGTTTAGTACAGTCCAATTAGGATATTTTGACAGTGACGAAGCCGTTTATGTGTACCCAAAATATTACAATCATTGCCTGAACAGGTAGAGTTTATGGTAGCATTGAAATAATACAAACTTGTTTGTATAAGCCTTTATAATTGGATTTACACCGTAATAATGGATTCTACCACTGTGTCACTGTATTCTTACCGTAACTGGACTATACCTCTGCTAAAGAAGAGAAAATACACGTATATTGTTTTTACATGGTCAGGTATCAACTACATGTAACCAACACCTGATGATAAGTCGTGATACGAAGCAGATGTTTGAAACAAGATGGCGGACCATGTACCACGTGACTGTAGACAGAACGAAAGAATAACACCACCAAAACATTCCATAAAACGGAAACAGGAAGTGGTTTACTATACAGCACCCGCCAAAATATTTCCTAAAAAGGTAAGAATAAAATGATATTGAGGACTTGCGTCTCAGCGCTTTTATTGGACCCCATATCTTGCATCTCGGCGAAACATGGAAACCGTGGAGTTGTCTAGCGATTTGATGTAGGCTAGTCTATGGAAGTCATAAGTCAAAAGTGCCCTCCGTGGCGTCCATACTAGTCGCCACCCACTGCACTGTCAAATACTTTTTCTGTTGAATCATTAGTAGATGCCCGTACCATAATAAAGTGTGAGCTGGTTACCGTACATCGATCCGATCTGGACTAGTGTTTATTAAGGTATCAGCATCGTTTGGTGTTGTTTTCCGTTTTATTTTTATTACAGAACATATTATTAGATTCACTGCTAAGTACTCTCTGAAGGTCCTTGAAAATATAATTGAGACTTCATCGTTTTATGTTGTTCTGATTTATGGTTTGCTGCTTTGTGTGGGATAGTAGTTAGAAATTCTTCTTTTTTTCTGCAAAATTAATGGCTTTGTGCTTATGTCTTGTCTCAAGTACCTCAAAGATGGCTGTCCTTTCCATATCCTTTATTGTTTAAATGGCCAAAGAATAATTAGCTCAGCACTTTGACCTCTGTTTTGGGTCGTTTGGTGCAGGTGTCCCATTTTCGTCATGATTGCAAGTTTTCTGTGTCGGGTATTCACGTTAGCTGCGAATCAATTCTGGAGGTTGGTGTCTCTACCTGTTGCGCTTGATGGTTATAGAGTTGTATTTTGACTTTCTCTTTAAGAGGTGTAGGAGAACACCCTAGTGACTTTTTGTGTTGTTGAAAGTGGGGACCAACTGGCCATTTCGATGGCTTAGAATTAGAAGGTCGTAACTACCAAATCGATATTTTGAGAAAACATGGAAAAACTGTCTGACCTTTACTCTTTACTTATGGTAAAACAAACTTTTACAACTTCATTTTGGTCAACATGACAAGTTTAGAATTTTATGAAAATGGGCTCATAAGAAGCGCCTTGTGATGCTTATTCTAAATATGTGTGAATCTTAAAAGGTCGTAAGTGGCACTTACGACCTTATAATTCTAAGCCATCGAGTTATATATTGATTTTCTCTTGTGAGGTGTAGGAGAAGAACGTAGTGACTTTTTGAGTTGATGAAAGTGGGGACCCACTTGCCATTTGTGGATGGGGTCTGGATTCTTTGTAAGGCCGTTATTGCATTTACTTCGGAGCTCCAGATGGCAAGATCATTAGTATATTGTAGGATGTTCGAAACTTAATTTGGCTAGCTGGATAACAGATCATGTATGCATACATATTTAAAGCAGGAAGGGAAGAGGCTCTCTCTCACTTTTACTTATAGTGCTGTTGAGAATTTGTTCATGGAATTCAAATAATATGATTAAATATGAAACATTTTTACATTTTCACTGTTTATATTTACATATCCAAGTAATAGTTCTATTGTTCCAGTACTGCGGTGATACAGTCGTTTCGGGTAATTCTGCGCATCGGGTAATTCTGCGCACCTTAACTTTCTATTTCTTACAGACTTTGCTGGGTCGTTTTTCTTCGGTCTTCCAGTGTTTTTGTAGATGCATGTTACCTATGTAAGGTTTTATAATCATTTCAACGAAATCGGAAAAGTATTTCTACGAAAATTTGACCAAAATGAGTGTCAACGGCGATTTTCGTTAAATTGACATACCACGTGACACATAATTTGAATAAAAGCACATTTGTCATGGATGATGACTTTTCCTTTTTTGTCAACATTGTCTTAATGACTTATCCTTTCGATACTGTGATAAATTTCTTGTGAAACAAATCTTTGAAACAGACTATACAAAAAACAATTCCACCTGCGCAGAATTAGCCGAAAATATTTACGTCATGAAAACCGGCAGCCATCTTGTTCTGGACGACATTTGACCTAGTTTAGCGAAGGTATGGTGTTTTGAATTGTTTACATTTGTCAATGAAGGTTGTTTCTATCCAAACAGCACCATAATTTATTCTAAAAATAAAATAATCTTAAATGTAGAAAGCCAATACCCGTTAGGTGCGCAGAATTACCCGACAGCACTGCACATGTAATTTGGAACAATTTTTCATTGATTGTAATCGATTTTAAGCCATGTTTATATTTGTTTATTGTTCAACTCTGGTGTCCTACAAATACATCCTTTCATGAAATAAAAGCACAGGCTACGTGATGCCATATACACTTGAAACAATTTTATCGATATTTGATATTTACGCTATTATCATGTAGCCGATTTTGGCTTACTGATACTAGTAGGCCAGTTCTGTAAAATCATTAATATTCGAGGGGGTTTAAATTTCGTTGATTTTGTGGATTATCTTAACCAGGAAATTAATTTGCACGAGTATCAATAATTTCTATAGCGTATGATTTAGCGAGTAATATATCATTGAAATTACGTTCCCACGAAATGTGTTTTTTTTTACCAAAATCAAAACATTTGTCCCATAGAAATTAAATGATTTTACAGTGTATTGTACATCTACGAATTTGCATTGAAATCTGTATCCCTTTAATCACCTGTTGATTCATCAGGCCAAAACAAAAATGTTCTTGTGGTTCTTGTAACCCTATCGACCATATTGTGGCCCATATCCTATTCGTGGTATTTTGCTGCAAGTCATCCGAGATCACCCATTGCATACAATTAACACACTAGTTTGATGTTTCTCACATTCTTACCCTATTCTTTTCAGGTTTTACCTTGGTCCCATTGATATTTTTTTCTTGCCTCGGTGATGTTCTCTCGATTTAATGAATGTACATCGGAAGGCATCGGGGAAAAAGGGTCTTCGTGGTCAAGGGGACGCTTTGGCGTAATCATTAGAACATTTATGATATCCCTTTTCGCGATGCCTCCTGAAAATAATTTATTTAAATTGGGAGGACAATATGGGCGTGGCTAAACATTGCTCAGTGGGACCAAGGCATTGACGTTGATTTATTTGGCCTTAATACCAATACATGATATTGAACACATTAAGCTGTACGTTATTCAAACATAAACCGTCACACCCTTCTATTATTCTTGCAGGAGAGAGAATTGTCCGAAGAGGAAATAAAAAGTGAGTGTTGTTTATTTTTCAACAATTGATACATTTCCTTGTTTCCGGTACGTTCAAGACCATGTCATGAACGTTTACCCATAGCTAATATATCGATGGCTTAGTATTAGAAGGTCGTAACTACCAAATCGATATTTTGAGAAAACAAGAGAAAACTGTCTGTAATTTAGTCTTTACTTATGGGAAAACACGTTTTTAAAACTTCATTTTGGTCAACATGACAATTTCAGATTTTCATGAAAATATGCTCATAAGAAGCGCCTTGTGAAGCAGATTTCAAATATGTATGAGTCTTATAATGTCGTAAGTAGCACTTACGACCTTCTAATTCTAAGCCATCGATATATAGTATAAATGGCTAGATTAAACCAGTGGTGATCTTTCATTGTCAATTATTCAATATATGCTATGAAAATATTCCAACAACTCTACTTCATTTTTTGTTATAGCTTGTCCAATTTGAAGCGAGCCTGACCTTTTGATTAGCATAATTTAACAGTTGATATATTGCCTACGTTTATAACACCGATTGTATGCTTTCATATTCGGGGAGAATCAAGAAGACGATCGAGATGTAATACGAACACAAATTTGAAATACCGATATCGCACGATTTGCTTGCGGAAATTGATATATCTTAAGCAAGAACCTTGTAATATATTCTTGCATAAAGGTCAGGCTCAGGTCAATATAGCCAAGCTATACATGTATATTATGTTCATATGACCAAAGACAGGCAAACGTTTTAATTTAAACTATAAATAGTGTCACTATGTATCTCATTACACGATTTTGTTAATTAAGAAAACTTTGTATATTTCAATAAGTAATACAACGCTTCAGAAGAAATATTACACCAAACAGGTAAGACTCGAAAATGCTATATGTGAGAACACGACCTTTTATTTGTGTCGAATTGTCAGCCTTTTATTTCTTTTGCGGTATTAACGCCACGACAAAGCGGGAAAATGAACATGGCGTTAATCAGCCACCATAGTTTCGTGATAAAGGCCTACGATGCGATGATATACGAGAGATGAGACTTTTGCAATAACTTAAAACCCGCCGAATATCAGGTTAATATTCTAGAGACTCTGAATTTTTTTTTGCCGGATGATGCAGAAATAGAGTAACAGAAACTGTGAAGGGGAGTTGTGGCCTAGATTTCGAGGTAGGGCGCACTCTTCAGGATTGAGATGTCCCGGGTTCGAACCCGTCTGAATCTCTGGATTGTTTCTCTTAGCAAGAAAAATCCACATTCTTCATTTGACCAATGCGTAAATTGGTTCATGTGGGGAAACTATCTGTACAAACTCTGTATGGCGTCACAGAGCGCTGTTGTGGCTGCACACTTACAAGAAAAGAATATTCTCCACAGGGAGACTCGAACGCAGGTTTCCTTAGGTACCCCCCCCCCCCCCCCCCGAATGACCAGGGAATTCAATGTCAAAGGGTTGTTGAACTGCAGCTGAAAACGGCCCCTAACATCGGTTCAATCCGTTCAAGTTAAATGAGAACGCTTACAAACATGAGCTCGATCTACTTGTAAACTATGTTTATCTAGGTTACTTCTGAGTGTAATTGAGTTAACTGTAATCCCCGCTGTTCTTTCGAATAGGACAGTTCCCTCTTAAGTATTACTTTTTAAATCGAAAGTAACTTAACTTTTTTATGCATAGTGTGTATAATGTTGGCCGTCGACAGTTAATTATGATGTTGCCAACTTTGGCTTCTATGAACTATATCTGCGTGTTAGGTATGTTATACTATCGTCTGTGTACCAGGTATTCTCGTATTTTATAGTAGACTTAACAGTTATTTAATTATGGAAAATGTTAATTCAAAACATTAAACCTTGGATAAAAGTTGCAATGGTAATTTGGATACACATCGAGTCACAGGTAACAGTATCATTGAAAAAAAATTAAAGGAATGAAATTGAAAAACAAAAAAGGGAAAGAAAACCTAAAGTCATTTTGTCCCTCTATATCTTACATGAATGTAACTCAGCGAATCCATTATCGGAGCCCAGTAGACAAACGCAGGAATACTTATAACCATTCCGGGGATCGATACATTATAACACAAGTAGATACCCCTATGGTGATTTATCTACCAGATGCCTTATTGTACAATTCAATTAATATTGTATAAATCGATGGCTTAGAACTAGAAGGTCGTAACTACCTCTTACGACCTTATAAGACTCATACATATTTGAAATCTGTTTCACAAGGCGCTTCTTATGAGCATATTTTCATGAAAATCTGAAATTGTCATGTTGACCAAAGTGAAGTTTTAAAAATAATATATCGATTTGGTAGTTACGACCTTCTTGTTCTAAGCCAGCGAAATGTTAATGTCACGAATATTTTTTGTATTTCTCAGAATACACGGAAGCGTTTATAAAGTATGATGCTGATGGAAGTGGTACTATAGATGTACGTGAACTAATGGTGATGTTAGACAGCATGGGACGTGATCTCTCTCCTAGTGATGTACTAGAGATGCTCGCAGAGTTTGATGAAGATGGTATGTGTTCGAAGTATCAATTTCTATATGTAGTTTGGTTCCGTTATTACTGTTAATTAGGTAGTTCAGCAGAGAGATTCCCTGCACTTTCATATTTGTGAAAGTAGCAATTTGATTGGATGAGGTATAGTGATGTACTAGAGATGCTGGCAGAATTTGATGAAGATGGTTAGTTTGTTTCTTACTATTATTACTGTAAAATGTGTAGTACAGCAGAGAGATTCTCTACAATGGAAGCACTTAAGAATAATCGTTGTGTTCCAACACTTCCAATAAGTTCGTTGATTGACCATGTCCTAATCGTCATTGCGAATCGGACCACGCCATGCCTTTATGTACAATGAAGTTAAATTGTTTGTCAAAATCGAGGTAATAGTGGGAATAAGTTGTGTCAACGGCGGAGTTGGAGATATGACAGAAAATGACACAGAAACGTCTGTATTTGTTACTAGTATATAGCTTGGGGATTTTGACCTGCTCCTGACCTTTACACATGAGTATGTTTTGAATACATATATTTACGTAAGCATACCGAGCAATATCAGAACTTTATATCTAGTAATAAGGACTTGTTATTATATTTATAGAGAGCGGTACAATAGACTTTGATGAGTTTCTATTACTGATGGCATCGTTACACGAAAAGATGGACAGAGATAATGATTTATACTTCGAAGCTTTCACTACAATAGAAACTACAAATACTGGTATGTTCATTTACTAAATGTTAACGAATACTAATTCATTCGTTTAATACCAGTTTAAAGTACCGGTCTTTGTTTTGGCTTTAGGAAGATGCTTATCCTTCAATGTCCAATAGGCACTAGTAAATTAAGGGAGATACACATTATATATCAAGCTTGCATCACAAGTATCATATTAGGGACCTATGTTTGTATAAGTGTTTGACTAAAAGTAATGTATAGATAAATATTTTACCAGGGAGCTATCAGCCCGTAATTTGACTAGAAAACAGGACACAATGCGGACCATATCAGAGTGGATCTCTGCCAAGTTTGATAACGGTGCACTTGCATGATTTATTCTACAAATGCTCAATAATGAATCGAACCCTTCTTCACATATTATATGTCAGGAGAGCTATGTGCAGCTGATCTTAAGAGGTTCATGTACAAACTGGGTTCTGACATGACAGACAAAGATGTGGCGGATATGATTAAAATGGCAGATAAAACAGGCAGCGGAAAGCTAACATTTGAAGGTAAGCAGAACATGTCATTTAAGATTTAGACCAATGTTAATACTATGTTTTCTAAAGGCTACAAACTAAATTCCGGTGCAATATCAAAGTGCTACTCTGCCATTAATAGTTTTTTTTATAATCCTCATGGAATCTGAACATATACAGTTAATTTCTGCAAACCAAATGTTTCTGCAGAGCAAATGATTGACTATGAAAGTACACATAGGGCCATTTAATCACATACAACATGTAGTTGTTTAGAATTTCACCAAACCAACAAGGGTCTGATACGTTCTGACCAAACCAATTTCAACGCAATATAGAGAAACTTATACATTGATCAGTGTCAAACACAGGCTAATATGCGTAAAAATAAACTAGAACATCTTGCGGTGACGTCATCATATTAATTATGTTGCATATTATCGGTTTGTGTTAGCTTGGGTAGTTTTGTGAGTTAAAGCACACATTGTTTATTCAGCCAGTTATGTGTTTCATTTCCAGAGTTCGTCGCAGTGATGAAAGAAGTGTCATAGGAGAAAATTTGTGTAAGGGAAACAACTCTGAAATTAAAGACAATTTTAGTAAATCGAGTTAGCTCCCTTATACCGTTAAAATACGCAAGTTGCGACAAGAACTATTTACACGTTCTCGCATTGGTTTAATTACGATTGCTTGGAATTACTAATTGAAAAAGTATCATGTTTTGTATGTAATGATTGGAATCACTTGTTCGATTAGAGTTTTTAGATCATTTGGCACCTAGACATGGGCGTATTAATCTGCTAATAATCAGGCACCAGTATCTTCAATAGATTAAATGCATTTCACTTTTTCATTCATCTGTTCATGATGCACCAAATTGTTCACTGGGCTAATTTGAAGCAAACTTTGATCAGCAACTGATGAAAGTGCGGGTTGTAATACTGCATGCTGTAAAATTATCATTGATAATTGTTTAGACGTCACCAGGATGTGTTAAGCTGGAATGTAAATTCAGTAGTTGAATTTGTACGCTACCTTCATCAGAATAAAGTTGACGCATATTCGATATTGAAGGCAGGCTGTCGTCATAATTTGAATGATTTGTTGGAGACAATAACTGTATCGGGAACTTTGAATCAACTTAAACAGTTCTAGATTAACTTGTGACTTTGTGTACAAAATTTGGAATTGTGTATAATGTCAAAGGGGAGTAACTCATAAAGTAATCAGAATTATTGGTTATGTATGTATTGCTTCCCTTGTATCGCAAAATTATGTTACTAATTCTTGTTGATGCCATCATGGAGTTTGTGTTAATATTAATTATTTTTGTTAATTAATAAACGTTAATACTTGTTGTTAATTGTATATTGTTCGTGTTTATAATGATTTAACTGAGAGATTGTTGCGTTATGTACAGATTTACTCAAATATGTCCGTATCTTGGAGATTGAGGAATATGAAATGTATTGTATATATCAATAATGCGTAATAAATAATTTTCTCATTGTATTTTCTTGTTTTCCCATCTATATCTAAGTCGTCAATTTCCATGCATAATAATTTCTCTATTCGACAAGTTATGTGTCTTGCATCGTATATCGAAATTTTGATTATTCTAGCGATTTTGCATTCTATAAATACAAATCAAATTTATTTTCATATTTATATACACTTCCTACTCAAAGAAAATCTTGTTATTGTTTCCAGCGCCGCCTTTCGACAACTTTGCAGTCTAATTCAGTGGTCAGTCGACCTAGCCAGTTTTCCTGAAATACATTTACAACCAGTACTAATTAACTCCTCTGCAGGTAATTAAGAACTTCTCCATCAGTGGAAGACGTGTCCATTGACAAAAACAAACAAAATGTAAATCCAAACACATTTGGCATGTTGTTTATTATCCAGCACCTTCAGTTGTATTCACCAACATCGCTGACAAGGAATAAGAAGGTCGTAAGTACTACTCATGAACGTATTACACTGATACATATTTGAAATCTGTACACAAGGCGTTTTTTGTGAGCCTATTTTCATGAAAATCGGAACTTGTCATGATGACCAAACTGAAGTCCAAAACGTTTAATTCATTTAGAACTGTTGTTCATTTCGTCTTTGTCCGAAGTCAGCGGTTATAAATGGCTTTATTGTAAACTTGACAATTTTCTAACGAGAGCAGCCTCTCCATAGCGGACACCACGTTTATGATCATATAATACTACATATGACCATCTTTTAACTACAGCAACAACAGCAACATCATATTTACACGTGATAGAAGAAGAGTTGAGCTAAATACGCCTAGTATTTAGTACCCAGCTCAGTATATGGAAGAAAAATACGACACAGAAGAAGAAGAAGAAAAAGAGGGAGAAGAAGAAGAAGGAAAAGGAGAAGAAGATGACAACGAAGATGGAGACGAAAACGATGATGGAGACGGAGATGAAATCGAAGACGAAGACGAAGACGAAGACGAAGACGAAGAAGAAGAAGAAGACGAAGAAGAAGACGAAGAAGAAGACGAAGAAGAAGAAGAAGAAGAAGAAGAAGAAGAAGAAGAAGAAGACGAAGAAGAAGACGAAGAAGAAGAAGAAGAAGAAGAAGAAGAAGAAGAAGAAGAAGAAATCTTAATGAAACACTTCTATACCATCTACAGTTTACTGTTTTCCATGCTTGTGAGACCACGGGAGTAACTGAATGACATATATTAGAAGCATCAATGTCATGTTTTCTCCGTATAATTGTGTTATGTTGTGTTGTTGCTGTGTTCTGTGCTCAGCTGGTTATCAAAGTTGAGTGCTGCCTTCCCTGCCCGATTTCCTCATATCCTTTTTGGGATATTATAACGAGTTGATTGTAAACATGTCTATAGCATCAACTGACCAACTTTATACTTGTTTGACCATCCTTTAACTGTTACAAAAACCGACTTTAAAAAAAAAAAAAAAAAAATGGATTTACATTTTTTCCTTTTATATTACGGCTTTAAAAATCGTTTCCATAAACATCAAATCTCAATACGAAACTTCTTTGTTTCTCACTTCTTTCAGATTGTTACTGTGCCGATTCCAATATAATACTAGCATCATCTACCAGTTGCGTAATCAAAACTCATGACTAAAACTGTTCATAAACATGATATGAAAACGATCTTCACCGAATTATTCAGATTTTGCGATTTCCTGTCGGTAACGTAACGCGGTATGATTCATATTTTGAATATTTCAAGATTAATAGACGCTGTCGGGTCCAATTTCTGGTGAACTTTTATTGAAAAGTTAAATCAAGGCTCATTTTGAAATAAAAATGCGGCGATATCTATAATTATTAAATATTTTAATTGAACATTAAGCAACCAATGTTTACTTTGTATGAACTTTGACTAACTTTTTTGAAAAAATTAAATGCGGAATTTTTCTTTCATTTGTTCATATACAATGCTAGGGTATGCAACAACAACAACAACAACAATGCGTAATCTTTCATTATTCGTCTACTGACTATATAGCATATTTTGTTGTAAATATTAGTTTTTCAAATATATTATATAAATGGTGTATTTCGTACGATAAAAATATCAATTGATATACAAGCTTATATGATAGGCTAATCAGGTTCATATTTATTTTTTATTTGTCTGTAGAATTTTAACTATGCAATACAATTAACAATTTAATTAACACTTATCCGGAAAGAGTGAAACAATATAATTTGAAGTTAAGAAATTCCTTCCTATATATGAATACATCTTTAGAATAAATTCTCATATTTAGCATTTGCATGTTACATTTCGTGTATTAAACTAGTTTTCTGTTTTCTATAGATTGTACATGTGCTACATTCTTTTAGACATATAACAATCTTGAATTTTATTCTACCATATTATTTTTCGTATCGTGTATTACCATCGTGTTTTCGATGCCTTACTTATATGTCCATTTGGCGGGGTGTATTTATCGTATGTTATGTATTGATACGCATCACGGTTTTAAATTCATGCATAGTTCATTGTAATAAAATAATAATTAAAACTATTTAAACATACCTACCGTGTTTTCCCCTTTTCAAATGTAAAACAATTTTTCTTACCTTTTTACAACATTTATTTATGCGACACAAAAATACTTGGTTTTTGTATGATAAAAATACTTTAATTTTAAGGGTTATGATTTTATAAATTTTATTATTTTCCTAGTTTAGGCATTGCTCTGATTATTATCAAATATATTAATTAATCATCCGTACTGGACAGAATCCATACCAAAGATTGCGTTCGTATAATTGCATCTATACAAGACAAGTTCTGTTTCAGGACTAGATCTTATACATTTTGAATGGACCAGTGTCATACTTGGTATTCAAATGTTCGAGTACTAGTATGCAAATTCCGTGCCTAATAAATCAACATTTCGTTGACTAGAACACTTCATCAATCTTTGTACCCTATGGAAAATACATGTGAACGTATACATCGTTTGTTTGTGCTTTTCCCGTTCGTTCGTTCGTTCGTTCGTTCGTTCGTTCGTTCGTTCGTTCGTTCGTTCGTTCGTTCGTTCGTTAATCACCAAATAATTCATGTGTCGAGTACATAAGTGTAGCCATTGTGTTAATGATCATAACCTGACCATACCAATATTCAAACCTGGACCACTTTTTCAAACGAGTTCTCTACCCACTGCTAACATGGCAAACTCGGCGCGCATTTTGGTGTTTTAGATGTTTCCATCAACTTAATCTGCCAAATTTCAATCAAACTATTAACAATAAATATGTCATTCCACTACATTTAATATGGAAACTTCAATACGCTTGGTAAAACGAATACGTATGTGTCATACAACGAATTTGGCTTACTTTATTTCAGAAATTTTAAATAATTAATGTATACAAATCAACTAACCAAAGTTTTGAGCAATAATTAATAGAATTAGTCATTGTGGAATATAACAATTTTATTGAAACTTATCATAGATCATTCAAAAGATGAGTAACTTTTCCTGATTTTATTTTATTTTGAACTTTTGTCAGGGAAAGTTAGTACCGCGTATCCAGACAAAATCTTGAGATGATCATGTTCAGAAGACGCTTTCAATCAATCTCAGTCTTCTAGAGGCATTACCCGATCCATCGCGACTCTTTTGTTATGGAGGTGAGATTATTTTCAAACTAATTTAAACGAAAATATAAGTTACTGTAACACGATGCTTTATAACCGTCGTTTAGATTGAAATGAGAGTTTTACGGCGGATAAATATTTCTTGTTAATTCTATCTGTGGTATTTTATTTCAGATGCAGTTATTTTCGTCTTCGTTCTGACTTTACTCACTTCAGGGATGCTTCGGGCGATGATAAATAAAACGCATTCGAAAAATATTTCGTTTAAAAAAATGAATCATTCAGAAATGGACGTACTGTGATGTGGCTATTTGTTTACCGGTGATTTATGGCGTGTGTTCCATGTGGCGACTTATATCTTATCTGCACCATCTATGATTTAACTTAGCTTACTTGTTATTATTGTTATTAGCTTGCTTGTTATTAATCTTATTGTTGTAATGTTACTGAGGTGGGTTTTGGTGCTTTAAATATGTTTATTCCCGCATTTGCTGAAACGACTTCATTTTTTAAAACATGACGTCATCATGCATTTCATGTTCTACATAGTAATCTAAAATTAAGTTTATACAGTCCGGAATAACATATTTTCGATCTACATTATTATATTAGAATAATAAAAAATGGTCATTGTGTCAAATAACTAGTGGCCAGTCTACCGATATCATTGGAAGCAATTACGTCACCGAGACGTCATCATGACACGCTGCTAAATGCCACAGTTACACACCTATTAGACACGCGTTTACCATGTGAAGTGCACTGTCTTCTACCAACAAAACTGCCTTCGACGTCACTGGATTATGGTGTGTTTAAAGGAGGCCATTAATGGAGTATCATTTTAATCATTTGTTTGGGTTGTGTGTGGCCATTAATTGCTCCGTGTAGTTTGTGTTGTGTTTTTACTGTTTTCTGTACTCGGCTGCTTAAGTTGAGTGTTGCCTTCCCTGTCCGATTTCCTCATATCTTTTTAAAACAAATACTAAATAATTGTTTAAACGTTAGCACCGGTACTAACAACATATACCTAGTTAATGGTATAAATGTATATACGTGTAGCACGTAAGTTCACAAATGTCACCCGATTATATGAATCGGCTTCACGTCAGAAAATGACAGGTTTGACAAACTTTCTGTAACAGATTGCACGCTATGATTTGTTCCACCTAATATTGCCTAGTGTGCCATTTGCCATATAGCATTTTATCTTTGTCAACTGAGGCTAAACATATTGAGTGGCGTTTCCGACATCTTACGAAAAGTAGGCGTAGGTGGTTGTGGGTTTTGAAAGGTATGTACCTTTAAATGGATGAAATATTTCGAAAACGAATCATCTATAGTTCAGACGAACTGTATCTTTCTTTAGACTATACTGAAGCATTGTCATTGTGGATACCCACATTTACCCTTTGTTCTGTCATATAGGCCTACTGTCTCTGCCCTCCATATGTCGTGCCTTTGAGTGTAACAGGAACGATAACCCTGTGTAGAGTGTAGTCGATCGTAACTACTCCGGTCCTTCCATGATGACCCAGGACGCTTCTTTTTATGTCCGAGAGATGCTTCGTCTAAGAATAGTCCGATGTGCGCCGACTGGAGTTTTGTATGGCACGTTCATAGCAGGGCACATAACATTTTATTTATTATGATTACTCAACAAGCAACGACAATCTTGGAGATTCAAACGTAGGGTGAATACTGTTGGATAGGTCAGACATATGAGTCTTAACACTTGAAGGATTTATACCAACTTTCCAGAATAGGGCAACACCATAGTACCAACATGTCAATAGGTTACGGGAGTACCGATCATCTGAAAAAAGTACAAAGAATGACCCCTAACATGACAAGTGATTCCAAAACGAGACGCGAAGCATTACGCCAGAAAAGTTGTTACGTTAACCGCAGTCTGACCTTAAAAGAACGTAGACACATATACTTTCTTTAAGTGTCTTTCGTACTTAAGTTTGGCGTCGGGAGCCGACTGTAAATAAGCCGTGAAGAGCACCCACCCTGTAATTATTCGATTTAAGACTTATTGAAAGGTTCGAATTTGAGGCGGCTTTTGTCTGTAAAGTAGAATCAATGAAATTGGAATCCTTGCTACATTTAAGCAGCCCATTTAGGACTGTGTATTTACTTGTATGTTCAACTCAGGGAAAAACATCACTTTTACTTCGATCAGGATTTTTTGCGCTCTTGAGCTCTTGATTCGGTTGTCTATTTATGTATATTGAATAATACTGATTTTAGATCAATTTTCACTAATTAAATGCATGTATTGTTTCGTAATTGGATAAGTAAAATACATATATGTGGTCCTCATAGCACATCGATGTGACGCTGCAACGTCTGAGTGACGTATACAGGAACATGTTCTACACCCTGTATTTAGTTGACCATAGACAGTACTAATGCTGGACCACTCATGGCTACGGCGATGGACATAAAAGTACGGTTTTAACAATGTTCGAAACAACACAGAAGGCATTAGCATGACCAAAATAAATAGCATAACGTTTCGACCGCCTAACTGCAGCCAGGCGCCAACCAAATACTGAAACGTAATTAATACAATCTAATGGATAAAAGAAATATTAACTGTAAGCACTTTGTTTGGACACAGTGTTATTACTTGACTTATTCGTACGTAGCTGACATGCACCATCCCAAACAAGTATCCGTACATGATTTATAAATCATATTACTTTATAAAAATTATTCTTGGTCACTCAACTTTTTACTTGCAAATGTTACATTCCAAACTTCAATACTCGTAAAATTGTTTCACCACCGTAAACTATTATGAGTGTTCTTCTTCATCATATGATTAGTATAGTTATAAAATACTTTAGAAAAGTCACCTTTATAAATACAAGCACTATATATTGTTGTGTTTCATATTTGAATTCATTCAATAATAATGTTGTTTTTATAAATGTATTCTTTAAGTCAATTCAGTCTTTGAAAAAAGTATCAAAAATGTTAATACACCCTAGTGACCAATTAGGGGGTTTGTTTAGTGTATTGGTTTCAAATATATTAACACTGTGGAATGCTGACCATTTGAAATATTTTTCTTATTGCAAAAAGTTTAATTTACGATGCTCTTAATGAAATGTACATATGCATAGTTAATGTGTGTGTTAATTTATTAGTAGTAACGCATGCATATAGTAACGATGGGTTTGTTACGTGTGAAGGCGAACATATATCACTAAATGTGATTAAATATGCATAGTTAAAATAATAGAAATAATTGAATAACAATTACAACAAAATGTCGCAATTAGAATACAGAAACTGTTTCAGAATATGTCTGACAGATGAATATAAAAAAAACCCTGATGGATTTATACCCATATCCTAGAATAAGCGACCGATGGATGGTCAACAATTAGCACACAATGCCACATACAGAATACGGAAACGCTTTACAAACATGTTTAGTATTTTATACATAAATATGATAAACCGTTCGAATGAAATACAAAGCATAATTAGAACATGTATGCGTAGATATAGTTTCACAAAATTCAGATAAATGTTTTTTCCATGGATAGTTATACAGCTCCATTAAGACACATGTGCTAAGGGAGAAAACTATATCGATGGCTTAGAATTAGAAGGTCGTAAGTGCCACTTACGACCTTTGAAGATTGTTGACCAAAATGAAGTTTTAAAACGTGTTTTCCTATAGGCAAAGACTAAATTACAGACAGTTTTCTCTTGTTTTCTCAATATATCGATATGGTAGTTACGACCTTCTTGTCCTAAGCCATCGATATATATGTATACGTCCGTCGACTACGGTGTTGTACCGGCACCAATAACATGCATTCGTTCTACTCCTAAATAATACGAAAAGAGAATCATGCTACAGGTACTATTAATACATGTAACAATATAGTCTCTGCATCTTTGGCTAGTTATGTTTGCCAAATAAAATGACTGACAATCCAAAACAAGCGAGGTTAATCAGTTTGCGGACTTGGCTCACAATCGACCTAATATCAGTAAAACATCCGAGTGTCCGAAAACAAATGGCATTGCCGTTTTGGTTACTTTGGTACAAGAGGCATATATGTAACTCAACCATGGTGTTCGTAAACATACCAATGTATTCACTATATAAATTTAACTTTCGAAGAACAGAAAATGCAATAAAACAATTAGTCAAAATCAGTATAGAAAATAAAATTTTACTTTTAGAGTATCTTGTATCATATGACAAATTGAGGAATTTGGTGATGTTAGCCTTTGACATTAATTGACATAATTCATACTTGGTGTATGAAATGATACAATGTTTCTAATTCGACACTAATTTCAAACTTTTGAAGCTTGCTGTTTCTAACAAAGATGAAAGCATGTACGACTCATGTAGTCACAGTGGTCGACGCAGTTAAACAAGATGCTGGAATTTGACAATTTATCAATTTACCGTCGTTGTAGGTCCGATGTGAATACCATACATACTTTAAGACATAAACACACGTCTGATGGGGGGGGGGGGCAGGATTTATTGCATAGTGAGATATACAGGGAAACATTGTTGCTGAGTACTTTAATCATTCAAGATTTGTTTATTTTTATTCAGATTTGATGAAATCTAACAGGGTGCTTACTGCTAGATAAACAAAACGGCTCTGGATTTAAGTTCCAATTTCGTGTTTTTGTTTGTTGATATGAATGTTGCCTGTAAAATTGTTTCTAAACACAAACACTGTTGCAATCGAACTAACGCGTTTAATGTTTGATTAATAAAAACAAAAGTAATACAAAACTTCATTCCACGAAGAAACATGTACACATGTATTTGAGCAGACACGTATATGTAGAATATGTCAATCTTCCAGAGAAGACCTAAACATACGAAAAATAAACAAGGTAACAATTAGTTATCAATTGGAGCAAAGGTAGGTCCACAAAATATTAGCACTTCACGATCATCCATCGTTGTAGGGCTAAAATGAAACTGAGGCCAACGCATTTGTTTTATTTACCTCCGTATGTATTTCTGATACCTTGTAACAGACGGTAAATGACAACATAAATTATAAAGCATATACTCACACGCCGTTAAGTCAAATGTCTTAACGAATAAATCATATTTCTGATATGTCATATTCCTGACACAAGCTAGCAGGATTATATATGTCATAGTGTGTCTTCTTCTGCTACCTAACTAACCCACCAAATTCTCTAACCCAGTTTACATTTTTAAAAATTATGCAAACCTCGCATATATTTAAGAAACACGTACATTTCCTTTACATAGAATAAAACCAAAAATATAATTCAATCTTCTAATTCAGCGCGGACAATAGTTTTCACATATAGTATAATTAGACTTTACGGAGTCCAGGGACATCGCCTAGCAATGTGATGTACAAATGCATTAGTTCACTCGACCATTGCAACAGCCCAAAAAATAGGTTCTGTATATTACCATTACCAATGTGACTAAAAAGATGTGAGGAAATCGGACAGGAAAGGAAACACACAACTTAACAAATCGAGCACAGAAATCAGTAACAACACAACGCAACTACCCGGAGCAATGCTCACACACAACCCAAAGAAATAATGAAATGTCCAAGTACCCGTTGCAAAAATGCAATGACTGTATATAATGCACCATTTCCATTAATTAAATACTCGAGTACTGTTTACGATTTAAGCAATTTCATTTAGTTTCTCTATTTAATGCATGTTTCTGTGAATTTCAGAATATTCTAAGCAAGACTCGATTTACGGTTGAGTTCATTAATGTTGTCAAATGACAACAACATTTGAACATTGAGACGAAATTTATGACAAATATCGACCAGAAATCTCTACCAATCGAAACCGACACGAACACATTATTAAAACTCAATAACTGACAAAAGAAATAATGACCATGTTTTGTGAAGACCCTGAGTATAAATCTAGGGCAAACATCGAATTATATATAATAACATATATCAAACAGAACCAAAACATACCGCGGAAACTGAGCAATTTTTATCCCTTGGCGGACGTATATGTGCTCTATATTTATTGTTAACCTAGTAATAGTACATATACGTTTTTTCGGCTGGGAGACTAGTCGTGTTTAATAAACGTTTCGCATGTGAACACCCTATTCAATATCCTTAAATCGCCCGATAAAAAATTCTATGAATAAAAACAGGTTAATTTTCAATAATCTCAACATTTCTTCACGGCTTATCCCCAACATTGTTCTTATTCTTATTTCCTGAGCAATGTCCACGAACGCAAAACAACCCAAATCGATTTCGGCTTCGTCTTTTCCCCGTTTCTCTTGTAATATCGGTAAGAGTATCAGGGGGTTTTGGTACCCCGCGATTTTGGTTGACAATCTTAAATGCAACCTTGATTTATTCCTCATCAAAGTGGCCCGCGGCTAGCGATTCTAATTGCTGCTATAATGATGAAATATTCCCAAATGTGACCAAAGTCACATACTTCAATATACGAACATAATTCAAAATTTTCAAAGAGAAAATAAAAACACTCGGGCAATTATCTCTCCTGCTAAATAGTTTCACAGCGACGGGAAACTTTGTGTGTGTCTCAATTTGTTGTTGTAAATGGCGAACACCGTACATTAGTTCTGGACTAAAGTAGTTACTGTAGCTATTACCTATATTTTTGAGGATAATGACTACATATTAGTGACTTACTCAAAAACCATGACACATTTATAAACCAAAATATGGGACCTTTGCCCAGTTAATATTCCTTATTATGTTCGAAAAGAGATATGTAGTATACTTCATGTAATAATAATTATTATAATCATGGTAACAACGCCGATACGGATAAACACACAGATACTAAAATTAGTAACAAAAAATGAAGAACTAATAATATTGAAAATAATGACTTAGCAAAATAAAGAAATGAAAAGTAAAATAAATGTTGAAATTACTACATGTAATTATGAAGAAAATAAAAATAGTATTGACAATTAGGTAAAAAAGTTGAGTATGTCGGTTAATCGGTGTATGGTAATTCAGCGTTTAAATTATAAAGAAAAATATATATGCACTTAATTAAAAAAGATCATACAAATACATATTAGTCTGCAAAAACCACCGACATATTGACACGGTAAAATAAAACCGTTGCGACAACACAACTTTCGTATATTACATTTTGGCTCTCGACAGTCAGTTTTATATTTTTCGAAAGCGAGTCATTGTGAATGGTGTTCATGTCTATGTATCTCAGTCAACTCTAAACAAAATCTGGTTGCTTAATTCTGAGTTATCCTCCAAACCAATCTGATTTTTTTACGTATACCACACACAAACACTGTTTGAAGCATTATATGTGTACGTTACTCGATTTTGAGTATCAAAACAGGAGACAAGACTGCAAAAAAGTCAAAAAGCGTAACTATTGTAATGGAACATAAATTATGTATCCTTTGTACACGATGATACATAGTCTGTCTAACATACTCTATGTTTATAAAGATAACTCCTCAATCTACTCTTTTCTCATGAAATTATTTCCCCTTGCATCCTCAAACATAGATTTGATAATCAAGCCCAGAATAAAATCTAGTTACAATTTAAAACAGTTATCATGCGCTATTTGATTGATAAAATATATTATTTAGTCGGGTGGCCAGACTATATGATACCAAACATTTCCTTATTAGATATATATGAGCCGTTCTCCAGGAAAACCGGGCTTAGTGACAAAAATGTAAAAATGTTCATAATATATGATTAGAAAGAAGAGACTCTTGTGAACAGTTTCAGAAAATTGGAACAAATTATTCCATGCACTTACAAAGTTATAGACTTTTTAAACCAACCACTACCGCCTACTTTTTGAGTGACGTCGCGAACGTCATTCTCTACGTTTTTTTCGTAACGTCAACTGGAATTTCAAAGATTCAGTATCTGATAAATTATTGACGTAAACTTTTTACATTTTGGCACATTCTAGAATGATATTCCTATTTTAATAAAATGTGTCGAATTTGTGAGTGTTAGCTTACAGAGAAAAATAGCAAGGGTTTTTAGCCACTTAACCCTTGATTTCCTTGATATGAGTACTTTTTAGAGAATGATCACCATAGCAACGGCAGAAGTAATTTTAACACAAATTAAAAGAAAACTTAAAGCTAATGGATAGTACTATACTATCCAATTACTTAAATATGAAATCACAGGACATTAAGTTTTTCTAATTTTAGACATTTTTCAAAATCGTATTGCTTAATTACAATACAATGTCATTAAGCCCGGTTTTCCTGGAGAACGGCTCATATATATAGTTCATAGTCTGTGTTTTTTGTGTTAAACGAATCAAACTCTTCAATTAAGAAGACATGCAGAAAAAATATCCCGTAACCCAAAGAGGGGACTGTAGTACTTTTAACCGGTTCCGGTTTAGTTAACAGTATCATAGTAAACATGACCACGATTCCTAAACATGGGCATAACACCAAACAATCTACTAGTTGTCCATGCATACAACATGGGCATAACACCAAACAATCTACTATTTGTCCATGCATACACATGCACATTTGGCATCAAACTATTCACCAAAAAACCGTTTTGATATAAGTTTCAAAAATTAAAAATTAATGAGTCAAATAATGGCTCATGTTATGTTTTGTTTATGGCCACATTGGCCCATGTTATGTTTTGTTTATGGCCACATTGGCCCATGATATGTTCTGTTTTGGTCACATTGGCCATGTTCATATTCTGGACATGTTACATTGTTAACGGACACAGGATTCTCTTTTTGTTTCTGCATCATCTATGTATTAGTAACTGTGTAGGCTAGGCGTTCATTAATTCAAGAAAATAGACTATTACCTTTGACGAAAATTGTTGTTTTTTAACTCGAGCGTTTGCCTCTCAAAACCAAAGCTCACACTTTAAGCAAAAAAACCCATCTCATCTGCACATGCATCGACAGCAACGCGTTGTGCCAGAAATCACAGATTACGACTTCATATCCACAAGAAAGATAGGATGTCTGTGAACGTTATGATTTATATACACATTAATCATGTTAAATAGGTTGGTTTTTTTATTTTGAAAATTTTCTGAAACTTTTGCAGAAACATTATGTTGAAATGTGGAGCTATGTTGATAAGACCTACATCTCAAAAAGTCTAGGTTTCAGTCAATGCAGTTGACAAAAGGATAACAGAAAATCGTTCAGACAAGGCAGCACTCACCATAACCTGACGAGCACATGATACTTAAATAAATTATTCTTCATGAGTTATCCGTAGGGAAAAATATTCAATAATCTGTTTTTCTCAATACAAATTTCAAAATAAAAAGCAACCTTGTGAGAAAAACAGAGCATTAAATAAATTACATGTATGCCACACTTATACGAATCAATTCCCAACACAAACGTAAACGAGAAAATTAACATAATCGCCGAAACACCAAGTTTCAGCTATGAAAATGTCGAAAGTCCAAGACCCAGTTGCCAAAAGGCTGAAATACCTAGTTTCGGCTATAAAAATCGGAATGAACTAGTTTGAACAAAGGTGTTATATAAAACTGATTGACCTTTTGCAGATATAAAAATACAGCGTGACCTAGTTTCAGCTCTAAAAAGCTAAATGACCTAGTTTCAGCTATAACAAAACAATATGGCCACGATTCAGCTCTTAAAAGCTAAATTACCTAGTTTCAGCTATTACAGAACAACATGGCCCAGATTCAGCTCTTAAAAGCTAAATGACATAGTTTCAGCTGTGGCAATGCTTAAAAAGCTAGTTTAAGATATCTAAAGTTTTACAAAGTTAAAGAATAGAAACTGGTAAATGCATGCAGCCGTACGAATAATGTTTGATGATTATCGTGAAAGTCGACAATGTCCTAGATCGAGTGCTGACGGAATATACGATCTGAAGTCACACAAGTGCATTGAAATAAATTGAAAAAAATCCCCAATCGTTTCGAATAAAAAGAAACATTTCATTAGACTGCGAACTTGTCTTAGTTTGGCACTGTTCGTGTTTTGCACGTATTTCTGTTGCACAGTCGTTGATGAAGACGTTTTTTGTTGTTTTACTGTTCGTGTTATTCCTTGTGTTGGATACCGGTTCCCAATAACACACTTTAAAACAATAATAGAATATCTAATGAAACGCCGTTTAAGAGAAAAAATGTGGCGCACTTTATAGTCGTGAATAATTAATCCAAATTAGATTAGATTCGGGATGGTCTGGAGGCCTACATGGAACAATTAACAGTATTCAATTAAGGACAGCTGGCTACGTAGTCCACATTTATTTCATTCACTTTAACTGTATTCCCTCCTGTGTTTTGGTCGATGTCACGAAATCGCCCAAACCACCGAAATTTGGTTACTGAATGGAATATATGTTGTTTTGCTTGATTTTTCATTTTCCAGTCTTGAAAAGTCATACTGTTCCGGTTTCTTCACATACTCAACTGTTTTTGTGACTTTATACAGTTTTTACAGCTTCAGCAGGGTGTTTCAACTTTTCGGCAATTGAAACTTGTACTATCAGCGGCTTAGTTTAATATATATATATATATAATTTTACCGTTCAGTTGTATGTTGGGCTGTCGTGTGATTGTGTTATTTCTGTTGACTTCTTTCGTTGTGCTCAGCTAGCTGTTTCAGTTGAGTGCTGCCTCATTTCCATTTTCTTACTATCTTCTTCATGTGGTTGACATAATATAAATGCCACCATAAAAATGGTTTGCATTTCTGCGACGGGGACTTATTGTGGGCACTGCTCCGTGTAGTTGTGTTGTTACTGTACTCGGCTGGTTAAGTTGAGTTCTGATTTTCTTTTCCGATTTCCTCAATCGTTTTTGTAATTGTAAGTACCAAATACCCTTTTTCTCATATGCCTTAAATATTTCTTGTTAGATTGTGATACCTTTTCAATTCTAAGCTGCTAGTTTTGTTCCTGGTTTAGCTCTCAACACTTATCGTTTTTTCGGCCTCAACTTTGTGATAACTGGGCTAAGGTAGTGCATTTTCTCGTTCGGTTAAGAGTTGGGCATTGCAACAGTGTCGTGTCATGGTGGTTTGTGATAACTGTATGTTTTCCGTTAAAGTTGAGTGCTGCAGCCTTATCTTTTCGATTTTCTATACTAGTAATTGTGTACATACTGGTTGAGTATTGCTGTCCTCAATTACAAATTCCACACTACACTACTAGTATTCTAGTAGTGCACTGAAGTCGAGTTAAAGTTTAAATTTGTTGTTTTACGTGTATTTGATCGCTCTTTGACTTTAGAAACCAGTTGTACATTTCCGCTGTCATATCATTCCCTGCTTTAATACAAATTGATAAAATATCAAATTAATGATGTTTTTATACTAAATACGTCTGAATCATATGTACAACTATCATAACGAAGGTGGGCGACAGTAATGGATATTGCAAATACTGAGTTTTTAATTGTGATTTTATGTTGTTTATAGATGTTTCATTGAGTTTTTGTTTTCATGTTTTGTTTAGCCGGATATACTAACTTATAACATAAATGTATCATGAACATTTCCTTTCAAGGCGTCAAAACAGTCAGGCATTTGACAAAACGAAACCTGCTTACTACATAACACTTCGTAATATGTAAACGTCTTGAAAATATGCAGCAGTTCTAATAGTATAAGTTGTGCACACTTTAAAGCTCCTTTGCAAGACCAATCCAGCTTTCACCGTGATACTATACTAAGGGGTTAGGCCTCATTGGTATAGCTCAAGCACGTCAATTGGTGGTACTTTGCAACTGTCATGTACTAATTAAAACATAACAAAACATGATATGAATCTGTTACAAATTATGGATAAGGCAATTGTCAAACGTATCATATAATATTATTATACAAACACGATTTAATTATGTTATATATGATATTATAGAATCACACAGCACGTGGTATGGGCTTGAATAGAAGATATAGCTGTCTTAGTATCATAAGCATACATTAATTACATAAGTCGACTTCATAAATGTCTCGTAGTGGAAGATCACGCGCCGTAAAATCATCAACAGCGTCTGTCACATCTTTGGCTTTAGGTTCGTATTTACAATGCAGCCCTGAAACTAGAACAATTCTAGGACGTTAAACTATAGCAAAGATGTCAAATTTATATTCGTATAAAGCATAATATACATTGTCAACAACCAAACAACAATAAAATAATATTGTTTTGCTGAATGTCGACGCGTAATGAGAATTCCTTATTCTATTCCAATAAATGTTCACTCGGCAAACATTCGTGGACCTATTGATGTCAAGACGGGAATGAAATCATTGAAATGATTTGCATAAACTTATCTTGCGTAGACAGACATATCTTGATTTACGTTTATCTCTGTACGCATAGTTTGGCTTCCGTATGCTTATTTGAAATAACTGACAAAGTGTGTATTACTCAAGCCTAACCCTTCAATTTATTGCCCTGCGTATGGTGAGCATTATTCTGTTTTAAGATGCACATGGAATTTTATTTCTATGTTTTTCGCTAAGACAATTTAATCTCGTTCTGAAGTTCGGAGGCATCGTCAGCAATAGCATGGTACATCGCCCAGCGCCATTGTGGTACATCATTCAACTAGCACCAATGTTAGTACATGTATTACGTCATTATTTATGTCGTCATCACGTGACCAATATAAATAACTCGTCGCCATCTTTAGTTCGTGAATCGGTATAGGTTAGAAACCACCAAATAGATTTGCTCTATAGCTCAATGTAAATTGGCCATAGTAGGCCCCAATTTTCAACTTTTTTTAGTCTATGGCCACCTGGACCACATATATCATTGTAAAGAGGGGCATTTAAGCTTCAAAATAATGCAATAAAAAAGGGGGGTCATGTATCTTCTAAGAAAGTTTTTGTCCTTCAAACACGGTCTATCCGTTTTTACGCATGTCCGGATTTATGAGTTCTGGGTTTTACCCTAGTCTACTTTCACTTTGGTATCAAGAACAAAATAGTGGAATAATACTAATATTACAGTTTTACTATACCACATGCATATTTACCAACCATTTAAACTCAATTTCATCATTCAACTCCACATTTGTCAAGAAATATCTCCATTTACAGGCAAACCAAATTTTTTTTAAGGACTACTTGAGTGTATCACCACTTGGTCCGCGGAGGCATTTAGTGGTTCTTTACCTATAAGGAACACCGAAGTGCTTCACCAGCTTGGTCCAGGAAAGGCTAACTTGGAACAAGCCTTATTTAAAGGTTTTCATCGTTGTTTTGTACTTGCTTTCTGAAATTAGGTCAGCGTGCATTTGTGCGGAGGGGACTTGGGCTTTTAATCATTTCGTTGGGTTGGGTGTGGGCATTGCTCCGTGTGTTTGTTTGTGTTGCCTTTCCTGTCCGATTTCCTCATTTTCTTTTTTTTACTATGGACACGAAGCTTACCAAGGAAACACCCAGTTAAGAGATGTGCAACAATACAGGAGTTAAACACATCGAACTAAAATAGAACTCATGACCATCTTTGAATGTGATCATATTCGATGGACGAGCATTAGCAGGTCATCAACCAACGCCAACATTAGATCGTCAACATTAGTACAGCATCTATCAACGCCAATATTAGCACATCATCTACAAGCACCATCATTAGTACTTCGCCCAACTTCAATTATTAGTTCATTGTCTGGGGGGGGGTAAAAATCTGTGTTGTTTTTATTCTTTATGTAAGAATGCTTTGTCCGAAATGACAAGTAAATTAATTTATAAAATTTGAAGAGTCCTGAAAATAGTCTAGGGACACCCGCTCCATTAGTGGTAGTATAACTGTATAACATGCCAAAAAAATAATTGTATGTATAGCATATTTAATCATGTTGCAATCTACTTCTATATTGCAACAGATTTGCATGCATACAAACAGGCTATGTCGAATCCTTTCAATGTATCGTTGACCATTGCCATATAATGGCAGCAGTCGAGCAAGATTTTAAAATGCTCGAGAACTTTTACTATTATTTGGAATATGAACAAGAATATAGAAATAGCATGTGGATACAATTGTATGTACCATCATTTGATTGCCAAAAGAATATCGTCTTTAGTAAAGTGTATGTTAGTGACCCTCCAAATATTTTTTTTAAGTCTGGTTTTAATAGAAAGAAGCACTTCCATTGTCTACGAAAATTAAGTAGAAATAAATATGGTGATCATTGTTCACATTAGCGATCTTTCATCCATTTAATAACATACACGCTTTACTTAGCGCAGTAATACTTGAATCTAAAGACAATATATGAAATGATAATGATTTTTCCACAATGAAATGTTCTATTCGACTATGCTTAAACATTGATAGATTAGTTGCCAGATTTGATTGTTACCCCATTAATATTTTGACGGCTTATAATTACATCTTTCATACGATACAAGCTCTCAGTACAAAAACCTTTTTAGCAAAGATACATCTAATTTTCATCGCTTGGAAATACAATATTTAGGACACCCTCCATACTGAAACTATGGTTTTTGCTGTTTCTTAATGAGCCTAGTGTGGCAGGCCGGCACGCAGACACATTGACGCCCTCCAAGAAAGTGAGGATATTCTGACAGATTTTGCTATCTTCTTTTCACAGAGTTAACTATCTCTTACACCGTTTTTGTGTTATTTATCCTGCGCGAAAATAGTTTTTAATCTACACTTCTGACGGTTAACGTCAAATTATCACCCGTTGATGCTAAACACGTTTCCAGTTAAACGCCGATTTTTACTTCAATTTAATGCATTCATTTGAAATGAGCAAAGTTAGCGCTTGGCACCGATATATGATACACGGGAAGGAACCCCAGCTGTAATTATTTTCTAAATCATGCAACAAGTTGAGTCCAAGATAAAATCTCGTAGATTCACGAAGTGACAGACCAAACGAGATCTTGATTTGAACTTCTTAATTGATATTGCAGATGTAAACATTATGTTGTAACAAGGAGACGCATGGCTTTCACGGACTACTTGCCCAGTGCCAACACGAGAGAGCTAATTCAGCTGTTTCCACAATGGAATGTATAAAAAAGATGAATTCCAAACAAAAGTTTGTTTTGGCAAATTTTAAAGATATGTTTTCGGTTGGTAACAAAATATGTGTGTTATGTGCACACACATACCTTAAGGCTAGAACGTACGCAAACAACGTATTGTCTAGAATGTTGTATACGTTGGCTGTTACAGAACAAAATGTCTAGGGTATGTTCTGAATGGTGTTATTCCTAACTATTATTATTCTATGTGTTTCCTAATATTTGCATGTTGTGTATACATTGAGAAAGCTCTGCGCTGCTCTGCTCTGCTCTGCTCTGCTCTGCTCTGCTCTGCTCTGCTCTGCTCTGCTCTGCTCTGCTCTGCTCTTCCTGATTAAGAATACAATTCAAACAATAGCACATACCTATATGTATTATTATATTTAAGCATCGACATTAAGGTGTCCCTTCTTTATCATGATAGTTGTATTGTTCCACTATGACGTAAGTTCCGGTCAGCAAATTAATGGCGGACGTTTTTTTATTTAATAAATATTTTAACAGGCTATGTAACGTACTGATGATAGTTCACTTGCATATTGGCCAAAAGTCTAAACTATGTTTAAAAACTATAAACTGTTTATTTGAAATAAATATCTGAAATAAAATTCCAGCTTAAATCAATTAGCAAACGGAAGTCACGTGGGTCGTTAGTTACGCAATATTATTCACAATCGAGTTTCTGTGCCATTACATCTCAATCTAGCATTAAGAAAATCCAGAAATCCAGCAAATTCCTTCAGTTTCCGAAATGAACAGTTTTTAATACGAACCGCTTAAGTTATAATTTATGACAGGCGTCAAAAGGGTGGAAATGGTATCGTAGTAATGATACGGAAAGGAACGGGCGATAAACCCTCTCGACGAAGCTTGGCCGTCAGATGGCGCTACAGATAAAGCCGCGTAACTCGAACGTTTCTTCTGTCGAATGGCATGTTCAATAATTCGCTTTGACATTAATTTGAGATTTTAATGCGAGTCGTATTTACAACAGGGATTTTATGGGGCACAGATGTGGATATCTTTAAAACCTTACATCGAATTATGATTCGCCATAATCGTTCCTAGGCCATGATATGCCCTTGATTGTTTAGATATAACGGGTCGTTTTGCAACTGTGGTGGCGCTGATTTCCCCATCGGACGTATATCATGAATTATAGACAAAATGATCCCGAATAAAATGCAAAAACATGAAACTGGTTAAGTATCAGTCTTGATAAGCGGTCTCATGACGTTTGTGATTTGGTCAAAATCTTAAAAGCGATCGAAAAGCCATGAACTCAAGATCATGTGCTTTTTACATTGTTATACGTCAAACAAAAAACCGAGAGGCCTAGTTCTCCGTAAAAGTATTTAGTTAGTTTGTCTCTATAAAAAGCACTTTTGCTACATTAATTCGTGTTTAGTTTTTTTTTGCTTTTCCGAATGTACGGATTTGCACTGAACGAACGATTAAATTTCTCGTATCAAATGCATTAGTTTTAAATGTAGAATTAAGTACGTAACACGTCAACAGTGGATAAGTTTGATAATGAAGCAGAACGGGATAACGAGTACAGGTAATTATCGTATCAGCTTTCTATGGTACTGTTGCCATCAATGTGTCATGGGTCAATGATGTGAGCTACTACAGACGCTGAAGAACTGATGTACCGGACTTGGTGACTGGAAATGCAGTTATTCAACATTTTCAGTACCATTTAACTTCTCAATGAGTAATGATCCCTGTTCATCAATTTCAAACCGAAAGTTTATTAGTCTTACTGGTTTCTCATATGATTCGAGTCAATGAGTAATTATTCCTGCTCTTCAACTTAAATACAAAGTTTATATTTCTTACCTGTACTTTAGCTGGTTCGAGTCAATGAGTGATGGTCTTGTTCTTGTTCACCAACTTCAATTTCCCAAGCTAATTCCTTCTTACCTTACTTTCAAATATATCCTCTACCTCTTTTATTACTGTGAATATATTTAGCCTGACGTAAATTAATAAGTATATTAACAATCAAACGTGCATAACCATCGTTAGTATGCTCGATTAGTTTTTGATAAAATTGAAACCTATATCTTACTGATGCATACTAGTAGTCATAAAGCCATAAAATGATGAAATGCTTCTAGTCATGCTTGTTGATTATGTTTTCATAGATCTACTTTTAAATTAATTCCATTTACGTACGGAACTTGCACAAGAAACTAATGCGGTATAAGTTTTCTTTAGGGGGCAGGGGATATATTATTGACCAATTTTGAGGTTTCGACAGGCCGCAAACAGTCAAGCGGATTTCTTGAAAACAGCAAATAAGACAAGAAAGTATTTATGTGTCAGTCTCAGGGTCTAGGCAACATTAATAGAAAACAACATCATATTGCAAGGCTAACCCCTAGGGTTGTGGAGTTTTGGCCCTTTGTTTTTGCCCCTACCCCTCCAACATTTAGTGAAAAAAAAATACAAAAGTGACCCATTTCACCCCATACACAGTATTTTTATCCCTAATGCAATCCTATTTTTGGTGCCATTTTACATAAAAAGTATGTCTGAGCTAGGTTAATTCAGCAAACAAAGTGTCTCCCATACCTGCCGATTTTTTGCCATTTGCTGTCAAAGTTTTTCGCGGTTTCTAACGACGCTAAATTTGAACTTCCGCCAGTGGTAGTAACCTCCATTTTGAAGAGCTACAAATCCTTCAGAGCCAACTGATATTTAGTTAGAATGATTTTTCGAAATATTAAACACCTTCTTTGTACAAAATAAATACAGAATTAGGTCTTTAAAATACCAATTTAATATTTGGTGCCCATAAATAAGCCCTACACCAAAGATTTGATATTTTGAGGGACCCCCATCACCCCAATATATCCCCTGCCACCTTAGGTGTTGCCTTTCTGGAAGTGTGTTATTTTGAGACGTAAGCATCTAATGCGAAATATATCACTTGTTTATCAAATTAAGTAGATTTGAACTCTACCATGGCCGGTCCTAAGCCCAGTGTGAAGAACAAGGTCATTCAAGGTTAACACTTATATTTTAATGAAATTTAGCTCGGAATTAAAAAAATGTACTAGTATAATATGACTATTTTGTTGTAAAATCATTTATATTTGTGGGGGAATAAATTTCGCTGATTTCGTAGTTGACCTTCAACCACGAAATCTAATCCCATCGAACAATAATTTTGACCGTCGTATGTACATATTAAATGAAATGCAAAATCCTCGAATTAACATCCCATGGAAATGCTCTTTTGTACCAAAACCTCGAAATTTTGTCCCATCGAAATCAAATCATTTTACAGTATGTTACATTACAAATACACGAAATAAAAGAAAGCAGACGAAGAAGAGCCAGTTGCAAAGGACACCGAAGCAAACAAACGCCGTTCTTTTGATATGTTTTAAAATAAAGGATAAATCACATGTTAGTAAACTGAAACAACGCTCCTTTGCATGAAATGCAATTCTTATATGTCTGGACGACAACAATAGTTTCATTTTTATTTGACAAAATAAATGAGTATGATAAGAAAAATATTCAAAGAAATAGCACTTGCTGTTTGGCTGCTTGATTTATCTATTAATATTAATTACTACTTAAGAAATCTTTTACGTATAAAACTCTAAACTTTATCAGCGTTATATGAACTTTCGCTAATACAAATTAAATATTTCTTCTCAAGCTACACAGACATTTTATCCGCGAGACAAAGTATAATTTTATCTGGTGTTTCTTTGATGTATTTTGCGACATTTATATCAGAAATAAACGCTTTACGGCAGTTTGAAGTCGTATTCTATTACCGGAAGATTTATTTGGTCAGCCATGTTTTCGGATATCACGTGATACATGCTCTCTGGTCACTTGTCAATAACGAATCCGGACCTGTCAATCAAAATTTATTCGATCTTCATTTGCTGTTATAAACACGAAAATTAACACGTTTTCAAAATCAATGTTGTTGTTTAATGTTTACTGAGTATTAAGCAGACGTTTGTTTGATACGGAGATCAAAATCTGCTGCAATTTGAACTAAATGCCCACCGTGGTGATAACTAATACTTTAAGTAGGAGTGCATGGAACCAAGCGTCGTCTGACGTCACCATAACTGACATGAATACGACCAGTACGCAGCGTATTTTTGCGGGTAATACTATGACGATAACAATCGGTGTTTAATTTTTTTATGTTGATGTTTATGCTACCAACATCTCGGGGCAGAAAATGGACGTAACGTGTGTGACAAACACATAAAGAAATTACGTGATAGCAAGAGCAGACAATTACGTCAGACAGTCAACGGCATCAAAATGACGTCACCGTCATAACAGGAACTCAACGACGTCATATGATCACACGGGCGCCAATACGAATGTGTGCGGATCATGTAAAATGCCGTCACCATTTATTGTATGGACAAACAACGACCTTTATGACGTAACTGTGTAAGAACAGATAATGACGTCACCATGATGACGAAATGATTGACAGAGGTAATAGCACGTAAACGTATGGTCAAAACTGGTATCAAAAGAGCATTGAATACAAAATGAATTTTATATTATTGTGACGCACCAGGCCAGAAACTTTTTTCTTAATTAGTTAGACGTTTGCTCTTTATGTCTAGAATATGTGAATCCATCAAATCAGCAAGTGATCTTGGTTGTCATAGTACACAATGACGTCACGGCCCGTGATGGATGAGATGAAGGACCTACATTTTCTACATTTTTCCATATACAGTACAAGTAACGTACGAAATCTCACACTGAAAGAAACCATTGATTTTTAGCACAAGTTGTGAACTTAATTAGTGTTTATATGGAAGAAAGCCCGGATGCTTGATAAGTCACGTGGGATGGTCAACGATTAGACAGTGACAGTTTCAACTCGACAGTTCCGTCTTAAGGGAAATATAGTGTTTTACTGATGAAGTATAACGTTACGTTGGTGGACACGATTTGAGGCTGTGAAGTTGGGATTTACGGCCCCTCTGCACGTGATTACTGTGGACATTAACAGTAGCGCCGCCTAGGGAGTGAAAATTGCCTGTTTTATGAGGCAAATGTCACAGCTAATGAACGTCTTTTTCTCCCTAAAACAGACGACAATACGAAGACAGCAGAAGTGCACAAGACGGGCACATGTCCGGGAGATAAATAACTCACAAAACTCGTCCCTTGCTATCTGACCGTGGATTCCCCTTGTTTCAGACTTTTTATTATAAGCAATCTACACATGTATTTTTCACAATCTGATTCTGACGATCAAATTATTATTGAATTAGTAAAATACCACAGGAATCACTTACTTCATATATATTGTGAAAACTTCATAGGGACCAGTTGCTTGATATTATGAATAGGTGTAGTAACATATAAAGGGGACTAGTCACTTGTTAGTGAAACAGAAGAGGAATCAGTAACTTAGCATAATTAGTAAAACTCACAAAATATGGCACCAACGAAATAAAAAAAACCCACAGTATATGACAATTCTTAAAGTGGTATACTCACAATTGTCACAAATTTAACTTCTCTATCGAATGCTACACAGCTTTCATGCAAACGCAGAGTAAATATCACGAATGCAAGCATCGTCACTTGTAGCAGTTTACCGGAAATGTATACCGGTTGCGTTTTTGATGACGTCAGTTAACGGAAGTAGCCAACCGGAAGTAGCTTACATGTGGATTTTATTCATGTCGTCGCGCTACTTCGTTCCGATCGTGATAATTACATCCAGGCCTTTTGATTTGTTTGTGGTAGTTCCTCTCTGAACGTCATAGTCCTTACCTAGAACCGTCTATGTTAAATGTGCCATACATTTGCTAGCTACTTGCTATGTTTTATCGGTTGTCAATTATGAAAGAAAATGTTGAAATGCTTCTAAAACATCCATTATAAAGTGTTACTCCATTAGAATATAAATTAAAAATTGAATATAGCTTATCTCATTTTAAAAGCTTTCCCTCACATCGGCGGAAGTTGTGACGTCACGCAACTGACGTAGTGACACGTGCCCCAGTTTCCGCCACAACTTGCGGACTACCTACAACTCTCATATATGTTGTTAAGTGGGACAACACCATTATCGTCACATAGTTACGGATAACCTTATAGTTCAAGCAATCATACGGTGAAATTTCATTTTTGTGTACTTAAAATATTCAAAAGCACTGTTTAATTAAGGTCGTTTGCCCAGCATCACTGTGGCAGCTAAATTGATATTGTAAATATATATGCTGTGCTAATTTTTCCTGTTTATAACATGGCTTTTCAGTGACTTATAATATTAAATAAACTGAAACTGAAAAAAATCACGGTGGTCGTCAAAGAGATGTGTTCTTGCTATGTTTACTTGGGTACCTGTGTTATTTCTAACTGAAGCAAGTCGTCCCTTTGGCTCAATAATGTTGCATCACACTAGATATATTTATATTGTTTTATAGTGCAATACAACATTGTTGCGACAAAGGGACGAACTGTATTGGTGTTCAACTTTGATTGTTGTGCTGTTGCTCTGGTGGTTATTACAACACTGCACCTTAACAGGAGAAACAAAATCAAACACAATGCATATTTAGATAGACGGATAAACACGGGTAAAGTACTCAATACACAGCTTTCTGGCGAGATTAAATAACAATACCACTCAATTCCGTGAGGTTAGAGCTTAAGCGGGCGCTTTGGAAAGACAAGAGCCCACGAAGACGATTCAGATCCCCAAAACTGGATGTTAAGGTTCCCATGTTTTTCTAATTGTACAAGATATTTGTTCTAATTGGTAAATTTAAATATGTTTTAGGCAGATTCAAGTGATTTGGACCAAATAATTTAACATATTAAAGTACATGTGACTCCTATACAGTTCCCATTTCTAGATTAATTTCCCTGCATGTTTTTCTATAATAATTATGTTTAAATTGTAAAACGAATGAACTTGCATTCTGGCATTTAGTATGCTTTATCTAACTGAATTTAATAATAATAACAATAATAACACATTTCATTTTAATTAAATATTCATCATAATGCATTGTGTATTTATTACATATCCGTTTGTTTATTTCTATAATATCGCGGTTTCTCGTTTGCCATAACGAGAATTGCTGTACCGCATTTTATGAAAAGGAAAATTAATCTCTAAACTTTCACGAAACTCTCTAATCAAAGTTTGTCATCAGGTGGCAGAAAGACAAGGATCCTGCCATGATTAAAACTTCGTCTATAATAATTATCAAGGTCCCTTTCATTCTAAAGTTATTTCATATCAAACGGAACAATAAATATGAATTATGAAATCTAGAATTACGTAAATCTTGCAGTCACTTCAAAGCTACTTGGTTCTTTTAGTGTAAATGTTTAAATTAATCTGTTGGGATTGTCAGCGAAATGTTATCTTTTCAAACATGCATCTTCCTGCTTTACTTACTGTAATTGTTTTAAAATTTATGACTTTCATTCTATTCGCCTGAAATTGTGTATCTTTTTCTCGTTTTTTTTTCTTTGCATTGATTTATATTATTTCGTTTAGTTTTAACTCCTTTGGGTTTTTTAAAAGTCTAGTTTGGTTTTCTTAGAATCATTATGTAGGCCTACAACAATGGCCGTGCTGTAATCAGCGACGTCGTTACCTTCGATACGCCGTTATTTCCCTCCCAACAAGTAATCAGCTGTAACTGATATGTACAGGTTATTTAGAGATTGTCTCGAATCTGTCAAGAGCTTCCGTTTTAAGGGATTAAATGACTTTTCTCCGTGAAACAGTCAGGGGGTTCGCTATTAAAGTTTCCATTAAGCCCGGAAAAGAAACCGTGGAAATGCGGCTATAAACGCACGTCGCTATCTGGAATAAACACGGCTTGGAAGGTAATGACAAACTTGTCGTTTTCGTTATGATCTTTAGAACAAAATCCTGAAAAGCTTGTCATTTGTGTTCCGTTAGGTTCGTTGGAAACGGTTAGAAACGTATAAATGTACTCGATAGTGTATTTGTAAACTTGAATATATGCCAGATGGAATTGTACGTCACATCTGTACCATATTTGGTGATCTCAATATTTTAAAGTCCCCAGCTTTACTCCCTGTAGCCATTTCGACCATGCGAACGAGGGCATACATGACCAACATAAATGCTAGATAATATTCTATTACTGGAACTGTTGCAGTCTTACAATATCGTTGTTGGTGCTTTTGCAAATACAATTGAAGCAGCCTACAACAGGCGTTATGGAAATTAAAAAAAACAGTTGTTTTTATTTTTACTGTTTACTTATCAAATGTCATTTTATTTGGTATCTTTAATTTTGTTGCACATTTGAAGACACTGTAATACTTTCCAGGAAAAAGAGTTACTTTTTAATATTAAAGATGTGTCAAACTTTTTGTGAAATCATTTATGTTTGCAATGAGAATTTTCAAAATGGGACGGATACAATATAAGTGTACAATTTAGAAATATACATGTATATACTTTTTAACTCAATTTTTAAAAGTTTTTAATGAAGATGAGACTTGTTAACATGTATAATGCGTTTTACATGTACATTTATTTGTCCATGTGCAATTGCAAACATGTGCAGTTGCAGTGTCAAAAACACAACTCAGGCATGGAAGCAGGAACCTAGTGTATCTGTCGATACGAGAATTTAATGTAGTTTAAAATGATAAAACTAATAATTTAATCGCATTTCGCATATTAATATGAATGGTTCAGTCCACTAACTTTTTGATATCCCCTCGTATATTTTTTTTACATATTGAGTACGCATAGTTTGTATATGAATTCTACACAGTATGCAATTGTTGTTTTTTATCCTTGTTTCGCTCGGTTGGGGCTACAGTCTGATTTGTGTAATACCGGGCTATGAAATAAAAAATATACCCCCTTCCTATTCCATTAACGTGTTGGTCTCTGCAACGTTATTACCCCAAGCGGTAAATAATAACTATCATAAAACCAAATACGGGAATTTCTCTAAAGTAGAAAATAAATGACGGTCACCTGACCCAATATATTAAGACAATTATCTTCAAGTTAGTGTGCTCGTTAACTACAAATTATATATTATTTTAATAATTCAAGAAATAATCGAATATTGTGGAATCTACGTTTAAGAACACTTATGACAGTGACCTTTTTGACTAGGGGTTACGGACGTAATACATTATAATTTCACATAAGAACCAAACATTCTCGAAGCAATTTACTTCTTGGCGCAATATTATGATATTTTTGTGTTTTCTGAATTTTTATCACAAACCATAGTTTAAACCCACTTCCGGTCCAGACTCTGTGAAGCAACCACATGGTGGCTAACCTTAAAGTGGGTATAATAAATGATCAAGTTCAGATCAAACGTCTACACATCTATTTCGGAATCTTGGGCACACACTTCAATTTGGAGTTTCTAATAATACAGCCTTGTGCATATTCCATGGCTATATATAAACTACCTTTCGATATGGTCTCGTTTGATCTCACAATCGACGTGATTTACAATCCGAGATAAAAACAAAACGCTTAAAAACCTTATCACTAATGTGCAGTTCGCCAAATAGACCAACAAATTCACCCGAAGTTTGCAAGCACTCCATGTAAGCACTCTATTCTAAATATGAAAGATCGAATAGCTTAAGATTTTACAATCAAATGACCCCTTTTAAAAATGTACTATATTTCCAGCGAGCTTGTTTGCCTTATTTGCTCAGACCTGGTCGAGTATTCACAGTCTGTTTTCAAGTTTCTCATATTTTATTGTCCCCTCTGTTCGTCTGTTAGTTTCTTCACCTGACAGATATTATTAAGTTTTCATTACTAACAATTGCTTAAGAATCGTATCCAAAACGTTATCAAATTATATTTTATATATTTTTTTATTTTGGAACAAAACAAGACATGGTATCAAATTTAACCCTAATAGAAACAGAATTGGTAGTCTCTTTATTTGATTTTACAACATCCAATTCCCCGTAATGTTCCGCTTGAATTGAATTAGGACCCCAAACCCCTCAGTCCTAGTTTGTCAATCATCTTTGTGTGCCAAGTTAGGAAATGACCCAAAGAAGAAATGTATCCCACTGCTGCGCAAGGAGTGCCCGTGTTTGGCCAGACATTCTTCTCGCGGTCCCAGCGGATTTTGTTGAAGGTTGCAAGTCGGAAATATCCATATGAAACTTTAATTAGTTTAGACGGTGTCGTCTTGAAGGACTCCAGATACGAATAATGAAATCTGTCTGACAGTAACCGAAGTACTGGATGTCTGGTAAGAAGGCAAGGGGAACCAAGACGCTCATGTGGACACTAAAATTACATTTTTATAAGAATAAAGAACAATGATAGAATTTAAGATAATGGTTTGACAAAAAACCTGTCTCAAAGGCTGGTTGTCGTTTTTCATTGCAGATTAATAACGACTGTGAAAATTGTGGAAAAATGTTTGAACAAAAACATTTGTATTTCATCATGTTTGTGCAACACTCTTTTCATTTACGGGACGGTTTAATTGTCTAAAATGGCGCGTTTACTTCCACGTTTGAAGTTAACAGTCACATTTTGTATTTTTTGCCTCAGTTGTCGGAAATCAACACATTATTGACAATTAAGACCTAAAACACAATGCCATTACTATCATGGTTCTGTTAGCATTATTTGGATCAAAGCTAGATTCACATTTCTATTTGAATAGAAACAGTCTAGGCTTATAATTAAAAAATACCAGCTAATTAATTTAAAAAAATTCATTACGGAAACAAAACAAACCATGTTTTTCATATTCGACATTGTCTAGATATAATGGGAGGACAGTTTGAATTTAATTATGCAAATTATGTATTAAACAATTAGGCTTTAATATTCCGTTTATACTTTTATGCATTTATGGTTATGAGTTTGTGGATGCCTTGCAGGATAGTTTATAAATGGTACTAGATATGTAATATCTCATTAAAATTTGAATAAAACTTCATCATATTTAGCAGTTAATGTTAAGAATAAACACGTGTTACCAATGGTTCTAGAGACCTGCACATGGAGCGAAGCTTCGACGGCTGATGCTGTCGGTCGGACTAGGTGCTTTTACACAAGGGCGGCTGACGGCTTTGGACAGTATGTCTTTACAAACAAGCTGCTTATACAAATTGGTGGCTGGGTTTTCTTTTCGGACAATATGCCTTTACAAAAAAGCTGATTTTGACAGTTGGTGGCTGAATTTACCGGACAGTGTGTCTTTACGAAGAAATATGTTTTTGCGAGTTTGCTGCTGATATTTTCGGACAAGGTGTCTTCACATAGAAAGCTGCTATTGCGATTTGGAGGACCTCGGGTCACCGTTAGAGCTATTAATTACAAGGTACGGCATAAACAATGTCAAATTGTTAGGCTAGAGCAATTTATTTACCCTCATTTGATTAGCATTATGATAATTCTTTAGATTTATGTAGTATAAACCAGCGTTTGTCCAATTAATTATACAAGATACTGTCACTTTACTCATTTATATACAGTTAAGGAATTCATAAATTTTTGCTACGATCATAAGCGCAGAGACACCGTCTTTGTCTGTGTGATTTGTTCTCATATATTCCATAGCTGCCTACTCCTGGCGCATGTCATAAGTTTGAAACGATAGGCGGTTTGATTGATCTAATGTAACAGTAATTTAGAGACAAAATTAAAGGTTTATTTTCAAATTGTTGTATATTGCGGGGAATCTGCTCCATGAACGGGACGAACGGGAGGAATCGGTAATGTTATACGCGCCTGTTTTAGAAAACTTTTTTTTTCAAAATTATCAAAATAATCTGCACAATAAATATGGCGCGGAACGGTTAACAATAAAACTCACGTTTATAGAAAAAAACCTTGATAAATGTGACGTGATGAGTAGTTAGATTGTTAAACTGTATCGGATAACAATAGAGGTGTAATTTGTTACAACAAAGTAAAAGTTAATCAAAATTCTCACATTTAAAACACATATGAGATAACATTATTTTGTATTTATGATATTACGATCTAAACGTACTACACGCTTGTAACACTATATAACAATAATATGTCTTACAGAAAATACGAAATGCAGTTGTTTCATAATAATTCATGAGCTAGGAGCTTAGATAGGATTTTAATGGTTAAACGTTTTGTGCTGGTTTTGGGGTATCAATTTTATGTTTCATCTGTGTGATGAATAATAAATAATAACGCGTATGTTCATTGACTGTAAAGCGGGTTATTGCATATTGTTCAATTGATACATTTCATATCAAAGTACATTCTGCAATATACGAACTAGGTCGGGTCTTGACTGCATTTCATTCGGTCTCTTGGGATCACCACTTTTTTGTAATTTCTTTGTAGAACTGGGTCATCCTGAATTTTTCAGGCGATGACTTTTAATGATGTTTTTGGTTTATTTGTGGGCATTGCTCAGTGTAGTTAGTTGTGTTGTGGTGTTTTTTTATTTCTGTGCTCGTCTGGTGAAGTTGAGTGCTGCCTTCCCATGTCCGAACTCCTCATATCTTTTTATATAAATAGGATAGAAAACAAACGAGGCTGTTGAGTTGTTTGTTTATAGTTACAGTATATTTATATACTAAGCACACCTTTATATGTAAATGGATATGAACGCATAATTAAACATAAGTGGCTTAACTAGTACTTAAATATAACAAAAATAAAACTTTATTCTCGAGCTAAGTTTCAAAAAAATTGATTTCATTATCTTTTATGCATAATCATCATTTACTTATGGTCTCCCAGAAAATAATGTGGAGGTTCATTTTTCTGTATACGATGCAATAGCACATATTTCAGAAAATAACATTGCTTGTTTTACTCTTGTGGTCACATCTTCCGGAAATAATTCTATTTTTAAGACACACGACACTGCAATGGCGCCCAAAATGTATGACGGATATATTTTGTTCGTGAATTATATCGCCTTTGCTTTGTTTGTGTGGCTTAAACTATAAATAACATAATCGTTCCGGTGCTTTTGTTTTGAACTTGAAAATATGGCTACTAAAATTATATGTTTCTATTTTAATTAATTAATGTTTTAATATTAATGAACGAGGCCTGCAAATATATGCAAGAATTAATAAATAATTATGCAGAATATGTTAATATACGAATAAAATGCAATTAATGTAGGCACTTTTACAAATGTATAATTTGCAAGTAGCATTTATTTGACAACATTACGATTATTAAGTCTTTGTTTGCAGTAACCAAATATTTGTTATAATTTATGTTAAGAATTACTTATAATTATACATACGTGTAACATAGTAGTATATAAATGCGTGTATTAGAAAAAAAATTTGTGTATAAAATACATGTATATCAAGACCATTTGTTTTCTTGTTCTACTAATAATATGGATAGGTGGTATTTTCTGCCAGACACTTTTATTCAGTGTTTTTTTTCTTCAGATTTTGTAAGAGTTCAAACATAGCAGTGTGTCTCATTTAAGACTCTTGTTTTTCATACCGGCTCTGAAGAATTTTAGATTTATCAGCAGAAAGTGGAAATACGGCGGACATCGTCGCATGAGTTCGGTTTCGTCAATTACTTCTTCATTTCCTTTCTAACGCATAAAAAGCAAGCCTCGTTCCGTACTGCCCGGATTAAAGACATTTCCCATCAACAACGATGACAGATTTGGCCCATAACTTTTCTTCCAAGAATTGCCAAACGTCATAAACCACTCTGAAATTCCATTGACGGTCTTCTGCTCAAATGTAGTTTCTCGCCCTTTCTAATGACTTCACTTCAGTAAGACACTGTCCCTGTCAAAATGGATAAGTTTATAATATTCATTAATGGGGTCCCCATCAATGTTTCATGTTTTAGACTCCCCGGGGGAAGCCTAGAAAAGTGGTTAAATTTTAAACACGGACCATAAGGACTGGCGAAATGGACTAGATAACCTTAAACACCATTAGCATAAATTACGGATACCCCCTTATGCAATATATAATGTTCTCCAACCATGTTAGCTACTATAGCTGACAATTATTTATTTGTTTCCTTTTACGGAGAGTTATTTTTTGAAAAGCTTGTTCCATTTTCCCTGTAGTTAAGGAAGAACGTGTTCCTCTCGTGTTAGGACACAAGAACCATTAGCATGCTCATTAATGTGGTAAACGACCGTATGTGAACACTGAAACACTGAATAGTTATACCAACGTGAATGGAAATGATAATTTGTAGACGAGCATTGTTTCTAAAATATCGTTGTCGTCCTCAGATTCAGTAGTATTGAATGACACAAAATATTTCTTGGCGATATTATTACATTTTGGAATATTGCACCTTTAACAAACTAAACCTTGAGTACCCAAGGGAGACTAAATGCCAAAAGAAACTTCCTCCTGAATATATTGGTACTTATGTACCAAAACAGTGTGTGCATACTCCAAAGTGAATATAATCATTATAATTATAACTGGCTGGCGTGTGGAATGTTTTCCTAATGACATTGATATGTACATATTAGTTTCAATTCGTTCCCCTCCTTACATAGGTAGTGTACCGCTTCTTCAGTTACACTGTAACATGCTGCACTTTCAGGGTAATGAATGTTGTCTTTGATTGATGTCCTATCTTTCAATAAGACTTTTCCCCCGCCATACACCATACCTTGCCGACCCCTTTGCTACAACCTGGCGAACATTATGCCTTCGCAGTCCCTTGTCAACAACCTGGTCAACATCATGCGCGCACAACCTCTACACCATAAACACATTGCAGTGATATTTCGTGTTACCGTGTTACCGTTAGGTTTAATAGTGTAACACATTTACAACAGTTACTACGTCTATAACACGTTCATCAGTCACTAACACCAGCTAGTATCGCTTCAAACCCTGCTGCTGATGTTGACACTTGACCAGGCTGTGACCTTGTATCTGCCCTCAGGCTCTGACCACCTAGAGCAGTAGCCACAACAGACACTTAACGTCAAACAGATATGCCACATTATCTATTTAAAAACGTTATTTCTTCACGTTGAACCATAAAACTGTCTGTACACGGGATAAACATTGTTTTTATAAAAACACACACACAATCTGTCCGCCGCACATTATTGCTTTGTTGATAAAAATGTTTATATACCTTCGTTTACACAATAAATCTTTTATTCAACAATTTTCTTATTTTTAAATTATCAGAATCCCATTCCTCCAATTCCTTTGAATATACTTCGACTATTTCCGGCGGACTATTAATTTTTTTTACCAATCTATAAATAACTCGAGTCTGATATTTGTACTTTGCTAATAATGTCGTCAAAACTAATGCACTCTTCTACCTTCAATTTTACATTAAAAACAACTTCATTACAAACGAACCTTATAGTGTGTTTTTTAACTAACTACTTGTGTCTGATAGGACATTGTTAATAACAGCGTCAAAAAGTAGTTCACTTTTCTATCTTCGATTTCATCCTGAAAACAACTTGGATTATGTCAGATCAATCTCTTGTTTTCTCATCAAAATTGCTTGTGTCTGATACGAGTATATGTACAATATTAATAAAGGCGTCAAAACAAGAGCACTCGTCCATCTTCGATTTTTTTGAGACTACGATTTGTGATACAATATATTAAACTTTTAAAAGATACTATGAAGTGTTTCTATTTATACGTTGATAACGTTGTTGATCGGATGTCAATACATATTGTTTAAATTCTATTCTCAGACAAAGTCGTTAATTAATTGTTATGCTTTCCCTTATCTGTGAAGAAAAAACTTCATTTTATTGGGTTTTTTCGGACCGTTACTTATATGCAGTAATTTATGCTGTAAAGACAATTCCAAACAAAATTAATTATTAGACCATTTCGTTGCGTTGCAATCAATCATCCAACAAGGCAGCCTACTTACCTTTCCTCTTTGCCCCATGGGACATAATACCACAAAAGTTGCCTACGTTTAGCTCTAATATTCTTTACTTTATAAACTATGCATATTATAAACAGTATCCCATTGACATTACTTTTCTCCCACCCCCAGGTGTTGCTTGCTATTCCTGGTTTCAAAGATTGTGTCCCATATTGGTGTTGATATATGGACAAATCTGTGCAGTTTTAATGTTCATTCCTGATGTCATTCTGTATTGATGTTCAGACCATTGCAACAAATGACCATTCAAATTGTTCGTCATAAGCTCACCTTGTGCTAATTGGTGAAGGCACTCGCCTTTGAAACGGAAAGTCAATTTTGCCTTGTAAGGGTTGGAATCGAGTAATAAATACATATATTTTTAACTTAAAACGATCCGCATGTCTGCGTCATTGGTTGAACTGCGGTGTTGAGAATAATTAGCACATATTCAGTATTATACGTTGAAATTATGAGCATTTAGGTTTTACGGCCCATCAGTATAATGTTGGTTGTAGAGTGACATTGTCTGATACCGTCAATTTACATTTATAACTACACCAGTCTGGTGTAAGCGTATAAGCTGATGACGTAGCATGTGCTGCCAAACTTTCGATACCACCCTGTAGTCGTGATAACGTATTGGTTTGTTGATCGTATATGGTTATGTTTAGAACAGACAAGAGATAATTTGAATTTATTATTATTATTTATTTCGAATAATTTGTTAAATGCACAGTGAACAATGACGTCATGTATGTGCCCCACCCAATTTAAACTTCCCTTGGCCTCACACACATAAGGGATGCAACAACCATCGGCTAGGGTATTCGTCTGTAAAAATAAGATATGGGGAATCGGACAGGGAGGGCAGCACTCAACATAAACAACCGACAACAAAAACAGTAACAGGACAACATGAAGCAACTACTCGGATCAATTCACACCCATAACAGAGCGAAATAATTAACATCCCAATGTAGTAAAGAAAGCATTCAGCGCAGAGGTTACTCATGTTAGTCATTCAGATGTTTGGCCCCTGACGGCATATGTGTCGAGCACAAGTCTAATCAGCTGTATGTTTCGAGTGTGATGCCCGTTTGGTCGCTTAGGGTCACCGTTTTGGGATATATGTGGAACTAGGTCGTCCTGCTCATATGTTGCGAGGGATGGATTCCATTCCGAATTACAGCAGCAGAAAGAGTGAGTTTTTAAAATATTTACTCTCCGCATGTACGCGTACGTATTGATAGAAATGCTAAATAAATCGGATTTATTGAAACCGATATTTTCTGAAGCAGTGTTTGTGTCATGTCTATCCCTTACTGTTGTTACATATATCATGAAATTGAAATATTATGTATAATGAATTGACAATTTACAGCAAAACACATAGTAATCTTAGATTTTAATAGAAATTAAATCAAATTTCAAAAATGAGCATTAACAACTAGGAGCTAAATCATTACCAGATATTAATTACATCACAGCCACTGTGCATCAATTAAGATTTAAAGATTATCTGAACGATATGGATCCTCTGTGTTATAATATTCAGTACTGAAAAATCATTTATATTCGAGGGGGTTTAATTTCGTGGATTTCGTGTTTTACTTGAACCACGAAATTAAATCATCCACCAATATCAATCATTCTATTGTACATGTATATGACTTAGTGGATAATGTATCCTTGAAATTACGTCCTAACAATATGGTCTTTTTTACAAAAAAACCCGCGAAATTTAGTCCCATTAAAATTGAATTATTTTATAGTAACGTTACTTCATATTGTAATCTAAACCATAGCAAACATTTGTCACTTTAATTTCTCAAGTTGATCAGAGGTATAATTCAGACGCGGTACTGTAAATGTGACGTTTGTATTGTTTAAAGGCACCTATAACACATCGCCTGAGTGGACATTGGATATTTTTCCTAATACCCGGTCAAAGATTTATATGACAAGTGCCTCATATATTAATGCAACATCATTAAGTTCTGGTACAAATAGCAAACATGATTTATACAAATGACGCGCGTAATTCAATGCAAGACGAATGAAGCTAATCTTCAATTTCTACAGCACATCACACCATTCTTTTGACATAATTTAGCACGTTTTTACCATCGATGAATGCTTTATACCGTCTTTAAGATATGTTACAATATGTTTGAATTTGTTTCTACTTGTTATTTACTACAATGACATTGATATCGATTTTGAAATACTAGTAAAGATATGACACTGATTTGACAATATAGAACTTCGAAGAAGGCAATTGTCAATTTTGTCACACTCATTTCACCAATTGAAATAATACTATTTAGCATAGGTTGATGTCTTGATCGAGCATCCGCTCGGTCTACAGTGGGCCAGGTTAACTCAATGACCGCGTCAACAAAAGACGAAATGAAAATGGCACACGTTACTCTCATTGCTAGATGCTAAGACTGGCTTCTCTCCCCTATTACTCAAATGGCGATGAATAATATCAGGGAAAAACGTGTCCAGAATGACTAATATAAGAAGTCGACCTGAATAAAATGATATTAATTAACGAATATGTTATGCAATGGTTCCTAATGGTTAGAGGATGATGTTAAATATGCCAGATACGTGTTATAAGTTACCGAGAATGTGCAAATGGCTCAAATATGTTGTCAAAGTGGATGTTTTTTTGCTATAACCAGAGGCTACTTTGGAATTATTGCAATAGCCATCTGGCCTTATTCGTTTGTACCTTGTCCTGCATGACAATGTGTCCGTTAATAATGCGCTCAACGGGGACTTGGGCTTTTAACGATTTTATTGGGTTAGGTGTTGGAATTGTTCCGTGTAGTTGTCCTTATTTTGCAAGTTACGTCATTTTGTAGTAATAATGACAATTCGGAAATCTGTCCTTCTGATGTTTCCCTTCATTTTGGACACCCTGTACCATGGGTGCATACAGCGAGCGAGATAGTGAATACATCGAACCAGGTGATGTAATACTTGGGAATGCAACTTGTAATGGTTTCGCATCCTGTGAGGTATGGTGTTAATGCGGGTATACTCAGTGAAGCAAGGGAAGACTTCAACCGAAACGGTCACGGTGAGCAGCGAACATTTGTTGAGACTTTATGTGAGATAACGCCGAATCAAAATTCATTATCAAACATCGGTTAGTTCTCTCATTTTTGATATCAATTCTTTTGAACTTTTATATTTCTTTGTTGTACGATTTAATAATGGCAAGAAATGGCAAGAAATGATTGAATATTAAACAATGTAAGTGTTTATCTTTAATTAACCGCGGATCGTTTGTTCCGTAGAAGCGCACACCGTAAAGTAATGACGTTTCTTCAAAGGTGTTCATTTTTGTAAAAAGAGAACTACCTGTGATACTACTTGATTTACCGAGGTAATTAATCGTACACTAGGTCGTCATCTATCCAATATTTGATCAAATGAACAATTATATTTCACGCAGCCAAATCAAATTACAGTCATAATATCCGTACGCTGAGCCTTAATGAGACGAAATATCCATCGCAGCATCTTAATAAAATAATAAACGGAGAGAAAATATTGAACCATGTCTTCATATCGGTTTAGAAAATCTAACTATGAAATGTGATCTAGTTTTATTGCAAAAAGCCAATAAGCGATGTTGCAATATCCGATTCAGTGATTTTGTTAATTATGTCTCTATTTTAATATTCCATACACGAAGAAGTTATGGACCTAGTAATTATAATACCACCGCAGTGGATTATTAAACACCAAATTTATATGTGTTTAAGATAGTGTTCAGTATCATTATATACCTCACGCATAACTGTGAGATCTTACTATAATCTGATCTCTGAGACCATACATCACATGGTATTATTTTAATTATAATTCCACGTACGGTGAGAAACTGAAACATACTTTACATTTTGGTAATGAGCTTAGTAACCACCCCTGGCATACTAATGGTATGCCGCAAACCTGCCGCATCAACTTCTATTCCAACACTAGTGTTACCATCCTCTTGCACAAAGTCTTGGATAAGATACACAAAGCTATGTTTGATTTCAGTAGGATTTCGCTATACGATAATAATCTAAGTTTTTTCATTTCAAATGGTGCTCGAATTGAGAAAGAAGGTATGTTTGAATACATTACGGCGTCAACAAAGGGCCGTTGTCATACTGTCAGAATATGACAGACGTAAACAGAACAACGTTATTACCCATATGCCAGATAACACTGATGGTAATGAATACTTAATGTACAAGCGTAATGGTAATCTGATCCAGATCATAGAGAGACTACTTCATTCCAAAGGAACACCAATACAAGTTAGTCTCGGCACTAGTATTATTATTAATATTTTACCTTTACCATGTTCTCCAAAGAATTGGTCATCTCCGACCTCTCCCTGAAAGTCTCTTTGGGGCACATATGGAAGATTGCATTATAGTAGATGTCTTAGCCTCGTTAATACATACTTTGACTACTTACTTACTTGCGCACCAACTTATTTCTCAAAGGATAACTAAAATCAGCTGTTCAATCTATAATGAGTTGAGGTCTGTATTTTATCTTTTAAGAATGGTCCTCTCATTAAAAGACTACTTCATTCCAGAGGAACACCAACGTACAAACATTGCTCAGCACTGACATGTAGATTACCATTGCTGCATCCTCCAAACTGTAACAACTAGTAACTGTTTTTGTTCACTGTTCTCAAAGGTTTGATTCTGTTATACGTGTCCATGTTTTATTCATGATTAGTTTCGAACATCATATTATTTGCTTTATTTTGTTGTGAATTGTTAACCAAATTGTTTACACTCCATTGCATGTATGGCGATGCTCTCTAAATACACATTGTTTCGGAGATTGTTTTAGCAAATAGCAATCAGCTATTTTTCGTTTATAACACTTAGTCGATCATGCTCCTTTTCGTAACCCTTTGCTGTTAAATGGTACCGTGTTCAATGTGACATTGAAGCCATTGGATATATACATTGTGGTCACTTTCAAGCAGTTTTTGCAATTTTTTGTAACCCCGAGTCGAGCTTGCTCCATTTCGTAACCCTTTGTTAAATGGAAGCTTGTTCAATGCGACATTGAATCCGTTGGATATACATGCATATATTATGATCACTTTTAAGCAGTGCTATCAATTGTATAAATTGTTCCATTTTTGTGTCTGTCGTGCTGATTTCACTGTCTAATATGTAATTTTGGACGTGTTATATGTATCGTACTGTCAGAGCCAGTTCAGTGACAATAAGAATGCTATGTGTTTTGTCATATATGCAATAGATGGTGTCCGGAACATGTGCAAGATGTGTGTTGTCCTTATTTTTAAATGAAGGTACAAACAAGGTTGGCATATTTAGACTGATTTCGTATCTACATGTATATGCAAACACAATTTACCTTTTGTCCGGATATGAAGACTCAAGTGACACAATGCCTTGTTTGTACCTACATCTTTGTGAAGATCCAGAGTAGGTCTAGTATACTGTCATGTGTATTGCGCAGTGCTAGGAGTATGCTTAACAAGAGGAAACACAAATGATTGTTTGACATATGGCGGGCATAGTATGTTAAGGGAAAATGCTACACGTGGTTTCAACATCTGCACCAATTTCTGGATAAAGTTGAATCAGAACAGTTTTACAATTAAACACTAGAAAGTAATCTAAGTAGCTTCTCTGATTGCAATGGTTTCTTTTTCTGTTTTTATTCTGACACCGATAGTTAAAGACAATACTCATTCATATGGTTTTATGTGTGAGACGCGGCCGTGAAGCCAACCAAACAAAATGATGTCTCGAAGTGCGCTGTGTGTGTTTTACTACTGCAAAGTAATGTATTGCTTCAATAGTCAATGATTTATTCCAGCAACATTTTACCTTTTACTTAATTCCGACGAATGACATAAAATCGCATTTGGACTTTATCTTTAGTGATAATCGGGAACTTACGCGTTCTACAATGGGCGTCCTTTCAGAATATTGCCTATTACAAACGTATCTTAGGCTAATTGCACCAAAATCACCTATAGTGTCTCCGGTGAAATCTTACGTTAAAGACAGAATAACCAAGACAGAACAAAGCAAAAATCAAGTTTTTATAACAGTATTGATTACTTAAGAAATTGTATACACGTAGATACACTGCAATTATAATGCAATTAATTAAAATTTCTGTTCAATGATTCATTAAGGTACGGTCATTATCTATAAAATTCCATTTGTTTCTTTAGAAGTTTGTCGATTTAAGATGCTCGTTTAGCGATTAATTGAAAAGACTAGAACGTCTAATAACCCCGATCGTACTTTCTTTGAAGGGATCTTGTTTTTCATTAATTATCAAAAATCAATTTACAATTGCTTGAAGTGAGGCTGGATTTTATTGTCACGCAGAATCAGAATCATCTGACGGGTACATTATATGTTGCATCACTCCCTTTACTACCATTGACGCTTTGTTGTTGATCTAGGCGAGGTAAAAAAGGAGAACTCCAATCGTCTATACGTTCATTGCTTTGTAATAAATAAATAATACATTTACCACGAACACTGCCATTACCTTAAGATTATTTTTGCTTTAAGATATAACGAAAAATCATTTTTATTATCCCATATATTTTTTATTACGCTTCTCTTTTATTATCCGAGCTATATTAATCAAAGCATAACAGTAGACCATATATGTACGCCGTACGATTTATTTATCAACCAAGTATACACTAATAAACACACAAAACACAAAAAAAAAACATTGAATACGTTTTCTAAACGGATATAAAATATAAGTTAAAACACCATCAAGCGAACACATAAATCAGTATTAGCAAGTTAGGTGACAAGACAACTGACAAATTATGGGGTGTATACAAAACAGAATTGATATAAAGATTAGATGAAAGAACGACACAGAAAAGGTCATCAATCATTTTAGTATTGGTTTGAATTTTTTTAAAAGCATAGTTCCGTGTGCGGTCTTCGTATCAACTGATTGTTTGTTTTCACGCCATGTGTTTTAATGTTTAGAAATATCAACATGTTTTTCTGCAGGCGGAAGTAAACTGAGCTCAAAAGGCATGAGAGCATTGGTATATATAATGGAACACGACTCATTAGACTTTATTCATTCTAACAGCCTTCTCCTCTGTCACAGACATAAGTAAGCTGGCGTTCCTGCTTCGACGGGGTACGTAAAAACACGAAGACCGTCATAGACCGGCTGTTTCTGATAAGTGCTCCCTCCAATGTCATATTTTTCTTTCGTTATTTCCGCAGCGGGTACTTGAAGAACTAGGTCGGGTCTTAGTGTTTTGGTCATTTCCTTGTGAAACTAGGACATTCTACTCTCTAACAACGGGGAGTTGAGCTTTTTATTGTTTGTTGTGTTATTTGTGGGCATTGTTCCGTGTATTTGTGTTATGTTGTGTTTTTACCGTTTTCTGAGCTCGGTTGGTTAAGTTGAATGCTGCATGCCTTTGCTGTACGATTTCCTTGTATCTTTCATTTACATGTAAACCCTGATGAAAGCTTAAATGTTAAGCCGAAACGTAGGTAATAATAGAATGATAAACTCCTCCATTGTTTAGTCGTGTGGTTCCACTTACTCCTTTAATTATTGCTCATTTTATTTAAATAGGTCAACCCACGAGTATGTGAATGACCATGATTCAACTCATCACCTTCTTGTCCTGGATTCTACCACAAGGAGGGTCATAAATGTATAATGTATGCACATCTTGTATTCGAAGGATTTCCCAAACCGTGTTTCCAGTCCCCATGCAGACTGTAGAATGATAACAAATGGCTTCCAAGTTGACATTTATGTTAGTTACAAACCAACGAGTACATTCCGATTTAGTACCAAGATATACAAAATGTTTTTGTTTGTTCCACGTTTTGTAATTGTTCTTGTTTCAAAAGAATTCCCAGTTTTGTGTTATTTCACAGTATCTTGACACTTTGCCGTTGAAAATGATTTTTTTTATATTTTCATCGAATTCTATAACATTTATGATATAGTTGATTGTATAAAACACCAATTCTACCTTACATGGTTTTATGGAGAAGTATAACACGTTACAAATTGAATTCGACCTATGATCATCTACTTGGTTTGGCTAATCGGACCGGAGGTCAGTCAAACGACTTTTGAATCAGTTGTATTAAAAAATAATACATTTTAGTAAAACAAGATAGATGCTACTGTTTGAAACATTGAATGTGTATACAAGCAATCGATGTGTATAATATTATGTAAATCGAGAAGTGGGGTGACCAATGAAAATATCTCATTCTGGTTTTAAATTTCATTTTTTGGAATATTGCACATTTTTATATGATCGACAAATCCTTCGCCAAACAAACACTACGCTAGCGTCTGGACAATCGAGCTCAACAATGAAAACTTTTAATAAACATACATCCTGGATTGGAATATAGAATAGTTCACGTGTGCGTAATATTGCACGAAAACCCTCTAAAGATGATCGAGGAGAAAAATAGATAATTGAAAACGATGAATATTTATATTTCTGAAAGGACGATTTATGTCTGTTTTATGCAACAAATAACAATAATTTCAGCTGAAGCAGTTGCAACATGATTTTATAATCAAGTAGTGTTTTCTTCTGTTCTGATAATTCTTTAGCCATTTCTTAGAAAACCCTTTTCGGTGTTGTAGAATTTGTTTTAAGTGTCAGAATATTGGTTGCCAATTTGTCCCGGGAAAACTGATCTGGTAAAAGAAACTGGATGTTAATAAGAAAATCTAAGAAACCATTTGGGTGCAGATACTGGTTACGCAATTAATTCACGACAATTGTCCAGGTAAAATTAACTGGTTCAGAATTAATTCCAGGAAAACTGGTATGGTAAAACAATTGGATGATAACTTATTCCAAAAAAATGGTTTGGTAAAAGAAAAGTGTTGCAAGAAATCCAGGAAAACTGGTTAAAATGTGGTTGATCAATTCCAAGATATTTGTTTTGGTTACAGAATTTGGTAGATAATAAATTCCAGAGAAAATGTCAGATAATCTTTCCGTAAAAACTGGATTTGTAAAACAACTGGATGGGAAGATAATTCCAGTAACAATTGGTGTATTTTACTATACTAGTAACAATTGGTGGGGTAAACACGGAATGGAAGATAATTCCAGTGGAAATCGGTGGGATAAAAAACATGTTTCAAAATATGTCCGGAACAACTGGTTAGGTACCAGAAATTTGTTGAAAATCAATTCCAGGAAAATGGAAACTGGAAGATATTCAATTCCATTAAAATTGGTTTGGTAAAAGATACTTGAGAATAATTAATTCAGAAAAATGTTCAGATGAAAGAAAAATAATTGAAAATAATAACATTAAACTGCTTACTAGGTAAAAGTGTCTGGTAGATAAAAAAATCCAGTAAAATTGATTAAGTAAAAGGAAAGTTAATTCGATTGATTTTAAAATGAAAATATGGTTTAAAATAATTCCAAGAAAATGGTCAGGTCAAGAAAACACACCGAAGTATTCCAGAAAAATATGTTTGGTAGCAGAAATTGGTTGATAAAGTCTAAGACATTGGTTTGGTAAAATATGGTAGATAAATAATTCAAGGAAAATGGGTAAAAATTAAATGCAAGGATAATTAAGTCTAAGCAAATTGGCTAGGTAAAAACATGTTGATAATTTTTTTCCAGGAAAACCGTTAGGTAATGAAAGTTGTTTAAATTTATTCCAGGAAAACGGTTAGGTAAATGAAATTTTTAAAATTTATTCCAGGAAAGTGGTTAATAGGTAAATGAAACTTGTTAAAATTAATTACAGGTACATTTGTTAGGTTATTTTATATTTAATTCCAGGTAGATTGGTAATGTAAAATGATGATGTTAAAAGTTAGTTCCAGGAGAAAAGGAAAATTAAGGAACTTTTTTAACCTTAATTCCGGGAATAGTGGTTAGATAAAAGCAACTAAGCAAGGTAGAACTGACTGATATTTTTCTAGGAAAAACAAGTCTGTCGTGTATGACGAAAAATGATCTTAAAAAGCTGCCGAAACTCAACCTTTCTGGTGTGCTCTATTTTGTTCTTGGTCAATATCATCCGACAAGTTGCTGACCTTTGTATTAACCACAACATATGGCAAGTATGAAGCCACTACTGTTTCAAAAAAAGTGTGTCCTATATTTTGTATGAAACATTACCTCAGGAATATTGACCAAATGTTACATCGCACTGTTGCCCTGTTTGTGTCATACATCTGTGTGGTGTACATTAATTAATACGCATGTAGATGTACTTATACATATTGTTAGTATTACTCCGCGTGTATGAAAAATATGGAAACTATGATGGAGTATACGTGTTATGATTTAGATGCTCTGATTAATGTCACAAACATTTTGGCAAAAACCTTGTTAGGGAACATCTGTTGTCAATGAAAAGTAACGTAATTTTTTCATCAATCAGGCAAACATCAACCTACAGCATGTTTTCACCGCAAGCATCCTTCATCGATTATTTGTGGGCATGTGACCTTATATAAAAACTGATTGAAGATAGAAAATTAAAAAAAAACAGATAAAAAATAGAAACATATTTCTGGACAAGGCAAGAGCTCAGCATTTTCTCTAATAATTAATCTAAGGTGTGGCTATGGTGAACATCTGAAATCCGTATCAATCCGTCCGTCCGTCCGTCCGTCCGTTTGTCCGTACGGAATTGAACGCGGTGCATGTGGAGTGCATCATACTAGTCTCTTGTATATTCGATATTTATTTTGCTTGTTGTGTGTGTTTATATGACTGTTTTATGGAACAAGACATCACTATATTTATGAATAGAACATATTAAAGTATTAGAAACATTACATCACAATATACTTTATTATGAAAATACGAGTAAAATAACAAACATAATTATAACAACAATGTGACGAAACTTAACAGTATTGCAATATGTTATAATAACACCATACTTACAAGAATAACGTACTCACATTATTCCTGATATCTGTATGCGTCCATACACACATATAGAATATATCAGGAAATCGGACAGGGAATGCAGCACTCAACTTAATAAGCCGAGCACAGAAAACAGTAACAACACAACACAACTACAAGGAGCAATGCTCACACACAACCCAACGAAATCCAAGTATCCGCCGCACAAATTCAGGATGACCCAATGACCCAATTTCACAAAGAAATAACAAAATCGGTGATCCCAAGTGACCGAATGAAGCGCAGCTAAGACCTAGTTCCCAAGTCCCCGTTTCAGGATGACCTAGTTGCACAAATATATGCCAAAACAGTGAACCAAACGACCAAATAAGGCATAACTGTTACTTGACCTAGTTAACAAACACCATGCAAAGTAACCTAATTTCGATCATATACCATGTACTCACATGCAACACTCACCAACATTGTACTTGTTTAATGAATACACGTGACACATGTGCTTCGTACATAGCTTTGACTTATGATAATATAATAACATGTACCTCATACATATATGTACATAGTACGCGTTCATTTACTTGCCTCGTACCAAAATGTACCTTGCACAGCATACAAATACACCTTGTACAAACATTGGACTCGCATCCACCCGTTACACCCGTCATGTCTTTTGCACATGTATTTTCTACTCAGTCTACATTTGTGACAAGCCATACAAACATATCACAAAACGACATCATGTTGAATAATGTGCTGATATATAACTATGTTTTATATATATATAACTATTGTCTATATAATGCAGTATATTTGTCTTTTCTCTGAACAGTACATGCCTTTTTGTACAATGTATGGTATTCTAAAGAAGCTTAATATGTCAGTTCTTGGTACGATTGAACTTATTTGACGCTTTGTCAGTTTGGCATTAGATTTGTCAATTAATATTAATTATTTATGCTTGCAATTTAAGTGATTTCAAAATTGTAACAGATTAAGTAAGATTTGACATTTACTGTACAGAAAATAGGAGAATTAATGAGTATTGCCATAGCAACGGAGCATGATATAAATTAAGCATTTTCTGTCTGATATAGTTCAACATCTGGTTCGCAAAAACGATCATATTTCTACTTGAATTATCTATTTGTAACGTAAGCATTTAGACAGTGTGACTGATATGGGTAATTTATGAGGTATATATTACAAAACGTACATTATTTTGGAGAGAGAGGAGGAATATCACGTTCACTTGTTCTAGTAACAGTGTCATCAGACACAACGATAGCACTTGCTGCATTCAGTTCCTCTGCAATCAGTTTATAAATTTCAATATTTTCGACATTTGATCGTCCTCAACTTTAGTGTTTGTTACAGAACAGCTTCAAAATTAAATGATTCGTTCGGATGCATCTGCATCGATGTCTAAATTAGGTTTTTAGTCTGTTCTCTGTTGAATAAGTAGCTTTTGAAGGCATATCGTTTGTCAAAGGTTTTTGGAGAGAAGTGCATAGAAACGAGGCATTTTTTTTATCAAATTCCGTGAATATTGAAGTAGAATCAGTCTACACTGGCTAAGGCGATCATGAACAACCCCGTTGGTGTATAGTAGCAGTATAATTTCACAAAGCTTGAGGATTAACCGAAAATCGATCTTCATTATAGCAGGCTGATAATACAGATTTTACAAAAGTGTGGGCAACGAAATAACCGTCATTAATTATTTACCGGATTTCTCGACCTAACGATGGGGTTGCCAAATTGCCGGTGTTGGAGGGAGCCAGTGCCACTAATGAGCAGTAACAGAGTGGTGAAACTGGCAGGAAAATGAGCATTCCTCATCGTGATACGGTGTTATCAAAGTTGATTGAATGACGGATCCCGGACAATGGCCGAATATTATCAAAGACTTGCCAGTTCCTATAAACCGTCTTGGTAGTAGACGAGAAAAACCAAAAGATATGATTATGCCATGTTGCTTGGTCCAAACTGACTGTAATGGAATCTCCTTACAAATTAACATATTATATCCACATGCTAACCGTATAAGGAAAGCTAACCGTCTAAAAAAGCTAACTGTCTAAGACATGTTGACCGTCTAAGATATGCTAACGGTTTAAGACATGCTAATCGTTTAAAAACATGCTAATTGTCGCTGCTGATGTTGTTGTTGTTACTGGTGTTGTTGTTGTCAAATAACGTTACATCTAGAAGTTATATTAACGTTTGAACTATTAGGTACTATCTGTGTATATTAAAGGCAGTTTTCTAACAGTGGCATGTATATGATTAAACAAATTTTAGGTGAAATGTATCGCACTTGTTAAAGTTCATTTAAACGAAATTGAAAGTTTAATTGTCTTGAAAACATTATATTAAGCAATGGAACATGAAGCTGATTAGTGAATATCTGATATAACTACAGTGGAGGTATGCTTTTGTATTAAAGATGGAGTCAATTCGGTAATCTACGTGCATGGAAATCAGAATTACAAACTTTAATATTGATCACTTTGTAAAACACAAAACAGTTAATGAATACGAACATGTTATTTTGTATGCGACCATATCCAGCTGAAAACATAATTAGCAAAGACAAAAATTAAATCTCCTTGGTAAAGATGCACGTTGTAAAAAAGTATGATAGTAAACAATGTGTGTATTATTAATACAAGCACGTCATGGTAGGTATTTTTGTAACAGATGAACAAAAATTGCGGCTGAAAAAACGATGTAGCACAATGTTTTGTTTTGTTATTGCTTTCCTAAAATCCAATATGGCGGAACAATTTTCCGGGACGTTGAATCTTTTGACCCCTCATTCTGAGGCAGTCACTCGTATAAAATGTTAGAAACGAATAACTAGCGGCTTTTTCTGATTCACTTGTCAAGCTGCAAGGAACTATTATCCGGGAACTTTATTAATATACATTCCAGCACGACTTTGCATATGATCCGGGGTAAAACAATTACATGGGAATAACTAACGAATCGTGTGTTTTGGTAGCACGCGTCAGTTCGTATTTCTAACAATGCTGTCAGATATATCTCATTCCGCACAACGCTCGAGAACCCGTGCAAATGTTAACCAGGCAATGTGCGGCAGGGGTCAAGTCTACCGGACTCTTGGGCATTATTGTTCGCTATTTGTCTGATCAAATTTAGATATAATATATCACATAATGGCCGTGCGCAAAAGACAAGCCGAAGCATTATCCTATTATGACAGAATGAACGCGCGCGAAGCGTGTTTCTCAGAATCCTTATTTTGTCCCCTTTTGTTTCGTTCCAAATAATAGAACACGTGTCATTGTAAGATAATTGTATGATTTATTACATCAATGTTTTGTACAACTGATGTGTCTTGTAGTTAAGACTTGGAACATTCTTGTAATGACCATGTTTTATGAATAAGCTGAAACACGTTTGACGCGCAAAAAAGTTCCGGTGCAGAAAATGGATATTTTCATACGCAGAATTTGTAAAACCATGCAACGTTGATTCATATAATTGGATAATTTTTTATAGATTATTATTTATTATCTATAAATTATATTATATAAAAGAGAAAATAAGCTGATCACTGTATTTGATTAAATATTATATTAGCGAAAGAACATGTAGTTCCAAAGTCACACCAAATACGAATTAAAATTGTACCAATTGGACTTTTTGCTCTCAAACGCTTGCTGCGAAGGATAACATCAGGAATGAGGTGTCGAGAAAGACTAACCAAATAAGTAAAAACTTGTTAAACAATTGACCTAAAATATAGTAACAGCAGCGTTTATTTCATATAATGTAATTATTTCACAAAAACTAATTATAAGTAGTAACAAGTTGGCCTAGAGACATTATTTCACATTCATGTTATTATTTTCTACATAATAAAACAGTAATTTACTAGTATACCATAGGAGAATGCTACTGAAGTCCTGTATTACTTGTTAAACTTCAGTTTCTTCTTACTTGGTAAAAAACGTGAATAATTAAACATTTAACTATGTCTATGAATTAGTTTTATTGCTTCGGTTTTAATTGAATTAGAAAATTACCGCACCGGCAAACTGGAAAAGATAGTAAATTGCCTAGAAAGACTAACTTAATACTCAGGCGACGCGTTAACTTCTCTTGTAGAATAAAATCCTCGTTTTATAGAAAAAGTTATGCTTCTTCGAGCTAACGCAACGGGCATAAAATGAACGTTGTTAACAAACGGTATAAAATGTTTTTGGCGTTAAATATATTCTCTCCGGCTGCCAGAAGGTCAATTACAGACAGACCCTTCGCTCTCTCGGTTTTATTTACCTTAGCGTCATTAAATGTTTCAAATGTTACTTTAACAACATGGTATACGTCGGGCTGTGTAATTATAATTCAGAATGCCAAGTATTTTATTACTGGGTTTCTGAAAGCTACCGCGGCCCCCGTATCGATCCGCGCGGCTGAATAAAAAACATTTCTGAAGTACTGAAGCAGAGAAAAAAATGGATGACAATAATAAAAAAAACTTCCGTATAATATGTATCTGTCGAGAAGTCAATAAAAACACAACATAACATTTATGGCGCTTCGTAACAAAAAATATATAAATAGTAAAAATTCGAAGTAATTGTAGACTCGATTTTATGTACTTATATAGAGCGCCTGTGTGTTTTACTACAGTTGCAATAAAACAAATGTAAAAAAATACAACAACATAAAAATATAGATCTACTTATTCCATTATTTTTATTATTATTTGGACGGTAATTTTTTATTAAATTTATTCATTAAGCGTCATTTATCATATAACTTATGATTTAAAATTATGAAACTCATGAGTAAAAAAAAAATACTAATAAGATATTATCATGACAATGCTGATTTTGATCAGAGAACGATGAGTGTAAAATATGAAAATAGGGAATTTTATAATTACGACAAAAATATCTAAATTGTTGTGTCATTTCAGCAAAGAAAAATTCAGTCACGAAAAAGTGTTTTTAGAATAAGAATACACGAATGTAGCGAAATAATGTCCGAAGCATGGTCGCATTTACAGGTTTTTGTAGGAAGCAATTTATTAAAGATCCTGTATAAATGTGTCTACGAAATTGTTAGAAAATAAGAAAATAAAATTGCGAAACAGTGTTGCTATTGTTCCGTACAAGTGCATAGTGTTTTCATTTATATCGCGTTTGACAACAAATAAGTTCCTTTTGTTCCGTTCGTCAATAATATTTCACCTGATAACAAAACCACTTGAAAATAAAACAATAGTTTCAGTCAACTTGTTTTCTATAAAACTGTAACCGGCGTGAACGTTTTATCAAATAAAATCCCAAAATTTTATAAACGCGCCTTTTATCTTCAGTTTGCTTCTGCTATTATGTATATTTTTGGAACACGCAAGAATCTTTTCCCTCCGTAACTGTTTTAATTTCACATTTGTTAATATTTTTCTGGTGATTAAAATATCAATTTACAAATAACATATTAATAACCAGACCAACTTGCTCTGTCTACAGTTTTAGCTTCCGTCTTTCCAACTTGAGTAAGAATATTAAATAGTTTAATTTAATTCGGTTTCAATTTCAGATGTAACTTTGATTTGTGATTACGAAAACATTGGAGAAATTTGGAAGATAAAAATCAAATAAAATCTTAATTTAATTTTAGATTTGAGCTGATAATTAATAAAAATAAAACCGAGTATTACGCACGTTTTAGTCACGGGGATATTTAATTTAGTTTAATTGAATATTTTAGATAGTGACAAATATTTCCTCTTTTACAGAAAAAATAAAAATCTATATTTTTTCGATGTTAGAATATCATCCGACGTTTGAAGTTTGAATTACACACAGATAAGGCACGGAATGTATTTTTACGACGCGGACCATTGCGGCTTACAAGGATCTGTTTAATAACTATGTCAACATGTTTCTAAGAGAACATACCCCAATGAGAATTAAATTTAATCTTGCTAGTAAACTAACAAATATCTCTTAATACATTTGATCTTTTTGAGTAAATTAAAAAACAAAAATCGCCGTCTCTTCTGAATATTTTTTTAAGTTTTGCGGAAAATCAATCTAATCTCTTCTATGCTTTTGACCCGATTTAATCTTTAATCTGGATTTATTCTCCTACTGGCTACATTTGGGAAATGTTGTATTAAACAAGTATGACGACAAGGCACTAATTCTCAACATCCATTATTGTTTTAAAGGCATATGTGCTTGATTTTTGCATTCATGCTAATAATGCAATAAGATTTGCAGCGCAAAAATCTGAAACCAAATAAAAATTCAAGATGCAACTACAGATTTGAACATTTTTTTCAGCAATTTAACGAGTCAAAAATATGTCAATCATTACATATAATACATAGTTTTATTTTCATGCAACTGTAACGTTTACGTCATCACTACGTCACGATGTCGCACAGTCCAAATCGTGCAGACGAATTTCCTGGCACGCTTGAAGAGGTCCCGGAATTAGATCGTGTTATTTTCACAGTTCCAACGAAGTTTTTTTCACAGACACAAATGCGTCTAATCTTAACCCAAATATTTCCATTCTTTTACTTTAGTTTCACCTCATTTTACAATCACAAAACACAATGGCACAAACATAATATCACGCCGTTCTGTTTTACTCAGGTTTTAGTAGTCGCGTTATATCTAAACCCGTCCATTATTTAAAAATACACACGATGCCTTTAAACGTTTTGATTTTATAAAGTTTAATTATTCCTCACACAGATATAGTTCTCCCCTGTTCCCTCCGTGATGTTGCACTCCGAACTGATAGCCACAATCTCGTTGATGTCGTTTCTTCATTCTCTGCGATTGTCAATTCTGTCATAGTGCTGGCGTTCATATTGCCAGTTTTTCCTCGTTATATATGTTTCCTTGCATACGAGTTGCCAGTAACCATTTGTGAAGAAAGATAGAGGAGACAGGTTGACATATCACCACTGTATTGAAACTGGATTGTGAAGCTGACACAATCTGTCAGGCCAACCGACATTTATACCATAGAAGTTAGATTGAAAATGAACAAATAAATAAAAATGTTGAGCGGGATCCGGGTGTTAGGGTTTGAGCGTTTGCTAAACATCCTAGGAAAGAAGATCTTTGTCCCGTCTCTAAAAAAGCTATAAATTTGTCTACTCTCATGATAGGAGGTATCGGTGCTCTAATTGAAAGATATGATCACTGCAAGGTCTAGATGCAAATAGAAATGGACGTTATCTGGATTAATCTTGCGGTCAATCGTTAGGAAATTATGACAAATGGGGTTATGTTGCTAATGTTTCTTCAGCTAAGCTGAGATGATCTTCGGGCTGACCGTGATATGGCAAGTAGGGTGTTACCAAACAACCTCAGAGTGGAGTGGGTGAGAAATTCGTCATAGTGGAAATCTTAGTTGTAAATTATTATAAATTACAAACAGTGAAATGGAGTTCCTAAACTCCGAGAGACACAAAAAAACGAAAAAGATACAAGAAACAGCTGGGTTTTTAATAAGACACTGAAAAAATATTGACCAGTGATATTATACACCGAACTATTTCAGATAGTTATGTTGATTATAAATAGACATGTTGAATGATACGACGTCGGTATATCAGAGATATTTTCTTAAGATACACATATCGCTGAGCCGTTAGTAAATAATATGAAAGAAGTAGTTAATCATGAAATGGCCGAATGAAGCTGTAAAAGCTTAGACAACTTGACAAGGCCAACGTTTATGTTTAACAGACTAAACTATGCGCCTGACAATGTGGTCATTGTTCAGCATCTTATAACGAAGGGTTTATGGGCCTTGTGCAAATAAACCTTCAGTTTTTTGCGCAATAAAATGTAGAATAAATCATTGACTAACGGGAGGTTTCATTAGTTTTCACGGTCGCGTTAATTAGAAAAAAGTCTTCCATTTAATGGAGTTGTATTTTGATTGCTGCTCTGTTGTTCTGTTATTTGAAACAGGAAATAGTATTGTAATTTTGTTTTAAAGTCTTAAAACCTTTTGAATGGGATCAGTCTGATAGTGACAATATTTATAATTTATATATGTGGGTTCTTAGTTTCTTGAAAAAAATAGGTTGTTTGTTCTAAACTGTATGCTTGTTAAGTAATCGTTTTGTTAAACGAGCTTTCATTTGTTGACCGTGTCAAAGTAATCAAGTAAGGTCTGGGTTCTGGGTTCGTTTTTTTTGTTATTTCTTTGATAAATTGGGGCATCCTGCATTTTTGCGGCAGTGGACATTGATTGCTCGGTGTGCTGTGTTTGTACTGTTTTCTGTGCTCGGTTGGTAAAGTTGAGTGCTGCATTGCCTGTCAGATTTCCTCATATCCTTTTAGAACGAAACTCAAATAAGGCACAATTTATGGACATCTTAAGTGTTGAGAACGTAATCATTTAAGATTTGTGTAATGTTTGAAGTCGGTGTGAGTTATTTAGTCAAACCAAGTGTTGTTAACTAATACAGAATGGAACAAGCGGCATTCTTGTGAAGTAGGAGTTGTGGCCTTTCATAAATTCAATTTTTTAATAATTTAAATAGCATATATCATATTTTCTGTGTGAACTTTCTTGTTTGAAAATAAAAGATACTTTGAAAATGGGAACAATTTTTAAGGACCTGACTGGAGCAGGGTTTGAAAATTGTGTTATACTACATGGAGTTCTTAGAACTTTAGTCAAATAAATCTAAATATAATTGAACCTCTTTAGTGTTATGGACATGCTGAAACTAGACATTGTGCATATCATATAATTTATGTAACGCGCAATACGCCTGCAATGAAGACGCTTGTTCGATAACATACTCAATTACGCATAGCTTAGTCAAAACAAAGATACCTTTTATCATTGCTTGAGATCGGTGTTACTTTTGAAGTTAGTTTTAAGTACAGTATTGAGTCAAACCAAGGTGGTTTCGTCAAGCATAGGGCAAGTGACACTCTTGTGAAGTTAGTAGATCGATTTGTAACCTGGTCTTGGCCTTTCATAAAAACAAAATTAATTATAATTATTATGCAAGTATTGCACATAGATCATATTTCATAAAGAACTTTATTGTGTGAAAGCGAAAGGAACTTTAAAGAGAGTGGCGTGATTATTTTCGCTCATAATTGGAATAGTAGAATATTTGAATTGTTTAAAAATGGGCGTGATACCCGGAACAATGTTTCCCGCATGAGCACACCAATGGTGTTCAGTTTGCGAGTTAATTGTACAAGTAAGTTCGGTTATACCCACATCCCTTGATTTATACCCTCTATTTTACCGTAGAATTTCGTTCTCTTGTCGTGTTTCACACTTCAAATTATTGCATTGTCTGAGCCCGGCGCACATGAAATATTTACATTTGGCACGAACATATTTCAGATAGTTTTGAAAATGGAAAGAGCTTCAGTACCCTCCATAATGTAAAAATTGTAATGCTTAAGTTGATGCCGGCACGATATTTGTACATTTAACTTCTCTTTTATAAGCGGGGTAACCGCAAGCATGAGATATGTGATACGCCGAACACAGCAACATTATTTATGTCTTACGGCTCGCAATTGTACGCACTCTGTCACTAAATTGTAATCGATATTAAATTTGCCGATTACAATTAAAAGTTCGTTCATAAATTTGTACTTTAAATGATGTGTATAGAGATATATTTATTTAGGTGAAAGCTAGGGGAATATGCGCGCGACTAATGGTGTAAGGGCGCGAAATCCTCCCGTTACGGCCGTCACGCAATAATGGGCTTGGAGATCCATTAGCAAGGCGATTACGGCGTTTGTGTTTTATGGACACATTTACCTACTTCCACCACGAATTACTGTAAAATTTAACGTGTTTTTTCCGCCACATTATGACAATTTAACAGCTCATGGCATGGCATCTGGAGAGCTTAAAACGATTATTTTCACAAAAATAGCGAAGAGAATGTACCAAAAAACGCCATTCGTGGGGTAAGCCACAACCCCATACTTATTAAGCTCTTAAATGTATTGTAAAACTTCCATTTAAACCAACAAAAACATACCTTAAAAGGAAATTTAATATATTAATTTTGGCCTCAAGGAAAATTAACCCCTCCGAGTTATTAACAATATGACAACAATTTTGACACTTTACATTAGTCCCCTGAAATGTTCCGTCAGCGCGATGGCTATCAACAACAACACTAACCGTCTGGAAAATGTCCATTGTAACATAAATAGATTCTAATGGTTTAGGTGAAATAAATAAAAAGAAAAAAAGTTATCTGGTGAAATAAAATAGAATGATAACATTCCTTATTATCGTGTTTCTGAATTGTTTATTTATCTTTATATGTTTAGCATTGAAATACTTTTATATCAACAGACTGAATGGCTAGTTTACGGATTTTGAAAAGAGATTTGAGTAAGGTTACGAGTATGATGATTAAGTTTGTATAAAACATTCTAACATTTCAATAGTAAGAATACTTAGCAATACATATAGAATATTATTTCGGATCCGTAATCTGTATGAACGCATTGCTTATTAATTTTTAAACACATCATTTGTGTAGGAGTAGATACAAGCACGTGACATAATAGAGAATGGTACATTTCCAAATTATTACACCAAATCCAGACAAAACAGTAGTGGGCACACGTCACGATTGATATACGATCATTAAGATTTACACATTTATCTGAATATATTGTTGCCATTTGAACTTGGGGGGGGGGGGATACATGTACTTTGACCATGGAACTTACATTGTGTTCTTGTAACGGTATTGTTGAATGGGTCAGTAACGCAAGAACACACATTGCAATAAGAAAATATCAAATTGGACATGGAAGATAAAGACAACACACAACAGAAACAAAAAAGCATGGAACGCACAAAAAGTACACACTGGCATCGTCCCGGTCAAATTGGAGATACCTGTTGTTTGATAACTTTGGTTGACTAAAATCATAGTTATACAATAACTGTTACAGATACGACATTTATATTTATAAACCAATCCACCTTTTCTATGTGTAAATTCGAGCCTACAAAATAAATGGAATATACAACCATATGATACCATTCTGTGACATTGTTTGTCTGCCATAGTGAGATGTGTAAATAACTAAAGATGCCAACCAATAATTGCCACCTTCCTAGTACATAGGTACCCAGCTACAGACTACGTGGAATAGTATAAAGACAAGCAAAAAATCGTTGTATTGTTAACTGTTGTGTTTATTTCGAAGCTGACATCGTTCAACTTACAGCTAAACATGTGTCCGCTTTGACACCCAACAGTGCAATGATCGGATTTGTTTCCATATATATAACAAATGGTTGAACTTTTTAACTTTTGATTCTCACAAGAAGCCGATGTTCCTTAAACAGGCATCCCACAGCACACGTCATGCTATTATACATATGTGAGATGTGTTTGTTGTTGTTGAACTTTTGTTTTGTGTTATAAATGGTTGGTGGTCCTTAACAACTACCAAAGGGTTGTTCTGCATTGTCACCCAGTGGTACATGGCACGGGAGTGTATCAATACATTAAACTAATGTTTTTGTTCAACTTGGTGTCCATACCATTCTTCCCTTACAGTCAAACGCCCAATAGAAACACAACAGCAGAAAAAGTGGGTCCGTATAAAGGCATGCACCAAATTGTTGTATTGCTTACTGTAATATTTAGTGTTCAGACCTTAAAGCGAAAATGTTCCTTAGATTGGCACCCAACAGCAGAAAGCATGAAAAAAGGTTTGAGAAAATCAGACAAGGGAGAACACAGAAATTAGAAACACCACAACACAACTACACTGAGAAATTGCAAAAGTACATCGTACAAGAGATACTAGTAAATAGCTGAGCTTGTTAACTGTAATGGTTGGTGTTCAGACGCTGATAATGTACGTCTTACAGCTAAACGAGTGTCCATAAGTGTTGTTAAATTACGTAAGGCAACGTTATAACATTCTGAAATGATACATCGTACCAATGTGTAAGATAAATAGGACAGCCAGCCTAATAGTTTGTGGAAGATAGCAAGTAACATAGATATGTGAGTTTGTAAATATCAGTTTGTATATCATACCATATTACCATTTTAATGAAGCCACCTGTTATGATGCGACCTTGTTTAACCCTTTGAAAAGTTACCTTAACGTTATGACAAGTTTCAATTACAAAGATGCATAACAAATTACAAGATTCGATATATATGGTAAATATACGTTATTTATATTCTATCGTTTTTATCGTTTTTACGCAAAATCAGCATTTTAATGAACCATTTAACGTCATCTCATGTATTATTCCTAAAAGTTATGTCGTGGATATTGTATGTTGATTGCTGATAATAAATATAAATTTTCCGGAGAATTTATTACCCTGAAGACAGACAGAACTAAAACAGAAAAAGAATGCGTTTGATACATGTTGGTATTATAGCGAAACAATAGAAACAGGATATAACAAAAGGGGTGGGGGGGCTAGTTCATATATCTCCACATTGTTTGGACGATCAGCACGGCTAGATGGTGGAGATAGCGAGCCGCCTGATGGAACGTGGCACATGTTCAGCTAGTAACATGTCACAAGAGTTTACATTTGATGAACGATATTCATCGAGATCTTGATTCTAAAGCTGAGAAACTAACGTAGGTATGAATTACAATTTTGGTTTACATTTTTTTTTCTCAACAACAAATCTTCAGGTTTCGTGAGAAAAATGCAAACCTGTTTCTATGTTACGTGGTAAACATGAAGATAAATTGTATAATACTGCAACACTTATTTTAATTCCGTTGATATAATTGCAATTCTTCACGCCTTGTATGTGTACTAGGTCGAATAGATTAGAGATATATCCGTAGATCAAGTCCAATTATTACAGCGTAACTAAGTACAGTACAAGCTCTCTGAGCTACAATTACCAAGCGCAGTAAACATTCAAATTGCTAAATTGAATGATACGAAACTATTTTTCATGTTTTATATGCCATTAAGGCATGTGAATGCTTACGAGAATTATAAAATCATCAAGGAAGAACGAATGATGATGCAGAACAGAATTAATCTTCAAGTTGCATGTTTCTAATGTAACCAAATTACTGTACCTATCCTTACTACTCTATTAAAGAGCGGACAAATTGACCTGATCCTGGATATTTATGTATGAAATAGATTACTGTCTTCCTGTGTCGAATTTATCAATTAAAGACGTGACATGCCGGATATTACTAGACAGTAAGTAAGATATGAAGCGTTTATGCCTCGTGGGCAATCGTAAGTAGTAATTGTAGATTAGAAATTAGGTGTCTTATTACGTTGATAGAAGCTCCGAGGACCAGCTTAAATTGTTCGTACTATACTTGCTTTCGAACTTGTTGAGTTATCGTTCCTGAATACGCTACATTCACATGGTAGCACTGAAGTGGTCGCGTAATCATAATTTCATAGTTACTGTTACCATGTTTATTGTTATAAGTATCAATTACACAACTGTGAAACAAATACAGAACTTCACAGCATCCCTAGTCAATAGCAGGCAGAATGAAATAGAGGAATATTTTAGTATAAACACCATCAAGAAGACATACATTAATACAAATATGACATACGTACTACTTATCATATGTATTCAAACAATTTCGCTTCGGTCAAATTACACCGCGCTTTAAAAATAACTATTTTTCTAGCTAGTACGCGAATGTGTTATGGTGACAATTGAATCACTCCCTCTACGGAACCACAATTATTTACCTTAATACACAACAAAATGAGCCGAGTGAAAACATTAACGTTTACATTAACCAGATCAATTCAATTGATTGACTGTTACCTTTAAAATATTAAATCTCTTGTGTGTGTTTTTCTACCACAAATTACAACAAATTGAACAATCGGCAAAGTATGCGGGTATGAGGGTAGAAGGTGGGTGCCTAATTACAGTATTTCCGCACAGATACTTGTGCATAATTGCTAAATATTTCTGTAGTGTCTTGAGTTTGTGCAGAACAGCTTTGAGCAACGTCGTTACTTCAACATACATGTATTACAAGCAAACAGGAGACATATGATGTTGATAAGGTTCCAAATGTACACCAATGAGCAAAACAAACAGGGAATGGTATGACCAAAACGATAATAATAAATCGACCTTGGAAGACATCATCAGGCCTGGATAGCATTCAACAAAAACCACAGAAGAATGAAAGGTACAAACGACACACAAACCACGATGCACTTTACTGTATTTCAAACTAATTTAGTTATTGAACGTAAGTAAGTTCTCATTGCATTGTAATGCAGCACTGAAGTGTGGTGGCGTATTCATTGTAACAGTAAGCTTCTTCATTGTTATGATTTAAATTACACAAATGCGTAACAAAAACAGATCAAGAACATGTATTATTCTGATTGCCCATAGCCAATAGCAGACAGAAGTAAATCGAGAAAGGAAAATTGTAGTATAAACACCATACGTGAAGAAGACATATAATTATACAAATATGACATAAGTTCAAATTATTTATCAAAAATACTTCCAAACAATGTCGCTTCGGTCAAATTACACCGCGCTTTTCAATTCCTATTTTTTCTCAGGTACGTGAATGTGTCTTGGTGAAAAGTTTGTGAAGTTCCTCTACGGAACCACACTTATTTAGCTTAATACATAACACAATGAGAGTGATAACATTTACGTTTAAATTAACCATATCAATCCAATTGCTAAACTGTTGTTACCTTTATAGTATTAAATCTTCTGCGTGTTTTTCTACCACAAATTACAACAAATTGAACATTCGGCAAATTATGTGGGTATGAGGGTAGACGAATGGGGTACATAATTACAGTATATCCTCACATGTAGTTGTACATAATTGCTAAATGCTTCTGTTTTGCCTCAACTACTCTCTAGGTTGTGGACAACAGCTTTTAAGGACACTGACACTGACAAGAGAGCTATGATATTGGTGTGTTTCTAAATACTCAACAACGAGAAAATCAAACAGGGAAGTGTATTTCCAAAAGGATAACATCAAGTCGGACAGGGAAGGCAGCTTTCAAAAGAAACACCAGATCAAGGAAGGCACACACATACCACAATGCTCTATATTGGTTTCAAACATTTTGAGCTAAGCATAATAGCACTAAAGTGGTCGCGTCTTCAATTTAACGAACATTGCTATTTTTTATCTTAACATAAATTACACAAAGCGAAACAACTACAGAACCAGAACAATCATAATATAGAGTATCCCGAGCTAATAGCAGACCGGAGCAAATAGAGCAACATTGTTGAATTAATATCATAAACTAAACATATAAAAATGACATAAGTACACCACGTTTATCAATGTACTGAAAATATATTTTCAAATTACAAAACGCTCTTTTTAATAAATATTATTCTCGATAGTTCACGAGTGTGCCATGGTGAAAAGTTTAGTAGTATCTCTACAGAATACCGAACCGCAATCATTTAATTATTTACCTTAATAAACAGAGTGACACGTGATAGAACATTGACTTTTTTAACTAACCATACTAATCCATTTGCTTAACTGTTACCTTTAAAGTATTAAATCTTCTGTGTGTTTTTCTACCACGATTTACAACAAATTGAGCATTCGACAACGTATGCGGGTATGATGGTAGACGAATGGAATGCATATAATTACAGATACTTGTACATAATTGCTGAATGTTCCTGTATTGTCTCGAGTTTGTGGACAACAGCGTTTTAACGACGTCGTCCCCTAAATAGATTACAAACAAGGAAAGAGAAATATTTTGCATAGAGGTGCCAAATGTACACCAATGAACAAAGCATACAAAGAGAAATATATAGTAGGGCACAAACCAAAGCCACACAGCTACGACGGCAGCGCCTAGCCACACACGCAAGAGTCAGACATTGTACAAGCTATCCATATCCCCAAAAATGGATGTTTCAAGCGAGCCTTATATGCTCACTCTGCAATGAATGACACACTGCGGACATTGAATTTTGTGCATAATTAGCCATAAAGGGAGGTAATTATAAGTGATAACTACACTGAAGTGAAGTCCAAAACAATAATAATCAATCGGAGAGGAAATGTAGAATCCAACAGAAAAATCATAGCATGTATTAAACAGAAAGGATGTATATATAGTACATACATGTATCTCTAGCACAATGACGAACAAGAAAACAAAATTAAAGCGAACAGCCCAAAATGTCAATCAACTTTAAGCGAGTATTGCAACATATTAATCATGTATTTAATGCATCAAACGTAAAATGGAGTACAAAACAAACTCCAATTGTAATTATCCTTGATATTCATATACCGGTAATGTGGAAGATACATACATGATGATTTTCAAAGTATAACTAATAAGGATAACTAATCAGGCATCAAACAAGAGGAATGAGTGCGAAAGGCACACATGAGAAGAGAATGAGAACAACGTTTCTATGTCTGTATAAAGGTGGTCCCGGTCAAACTGACAAAAACTGTAACATTCATGCCCATACCAAAAACAAAATGAGGAAACAATACAAATTGGTCAACAATGAGATGGACTCCAAAAACACGGAGAATGCGAACATTTGTTCCTAAATAATAGATTGGAGAACGTCTACACGCCTTATCATGCCCTTAGATTGATTAAAACACAAAAGACGAACCATATTAGACATTATATTGGTATTTGGTAGTTTTATTCGTTGTAAATACAATGGGTAACACATACAGTTACGGACAATTATTCAGCACGGTTGACAAGCGGGGTTACATTGTGGAGAATTAGATTTACACTGTGACTTAATGACATTGAATCCGACTATGACTGTGTGTAATGATATGTCCATCAAATGAGATTACTCTATAATTAATACGTCAAAGAAAGGATTCGGAGTAAGATGGTTCACGACCATGAAGTATTTTCTGATTAAAGCTGAGAAACGAACAGTATAAGCCAATAAGCCGTTCCTTTAAAACATTAGTTAGCATCTAAGTCACACAGTGTCATCATCACTGTGAACTATCTATGTTTACTATGCATTAAACGTAAGCATCCTGAATAAATATTAGGCATCAAATGTGAAGTAGCCGTGTTATATGAACTATTGAAGCTCTTCGAAGAAAGTAGTAAAGGTTTAGTCAACTGGCGTCAAAAAGGAGCATTGTTTGTATGCATCTTGTAGCAAGGGGTAGACCAATAATTGTTATGTTTGTTCCGAATTCAATGTCACTCTTGCTCAGATATTAAATTTTGCCACTACTATAGACGTACCCTTTATGATGTATTCTCTATTCAATGCAGTAGATATGGAATATTTTATTAATCTGACACCCTCTGAATCGCTGTGGTATCTATTGACCTGTGTAGACGATGGTGTCTCTAAATTACCCACATCCACGGTCACTCAATCACAGTCGTCTATATGTAGAACCAGTTCTTCTATTCGTGGACCGGACCAGCATTTTAATTTAGGAGACAAAGTATCAATACATGTTTGATTAATGTCCTCTATAACAAGCAGAAACTCTATTTGCACACCCAACAGTAGAAAAGTCTAAATTAATTACTATGATATCGAATAAAAGATCACGAATCAATCAAGCTGTAGAGTTCATACATTCCTACAGATTTCTATTCTGTTTTTGGTCAAGAAACAAATTAAGTACTGTAAGAATAATCTCAGAAAACTAGATTCGTTGTATTCTATTATTCATGTAAATATACGACGCAGACTAAAATTGTTAATTTCGCAAAGCAAACTCCCTGCCATCAACCCGCATCGTCATAGCCGTAGTTTATGGATCACCCTTTTCCGTTTTCAACTCGACATTTGAAGACATTGTTAGCTTGATACATTTCATACACACCATTTCACGTTTAATACAAATAAAAACTCTGTTTGATAACCTTCGCAACACGAGATGTAATATGATGTGCATTTGTGAGATAATATTCGCAAAAAGACGTACAAACAATCCATGAAGCATGCTTTAACCAAGATCTAAAACTCGACTTATTAAATAATGACAGATCGGACTGGAAAGGATGTGCTTTAAAGAGACCCCATTACACGAAAGGCGCAAATGAAATATTAAAAGAAATACAAAAAAAACCCACAAAAACAAACAACGTGTTCGGTGACAACAAAAGTACAAACACTCAAATGCATTCGAGCCATAGCGACAATATCATACAACAGAGCATTGCTCTGAGATTGCAAGACATTACTTGTGGCATTCAAGAATATACATTGCTTATACGGAAACGCACTTCTATAGTAGAAATGTCTACAGTCAATATAGTGTTATACATGTAGTGTCCCCTTTCTATACATTGTATTATGTAAAGCAGATTAAGAATGTTTTCGTTAACTGTTCATTCATTGAACACATTGAACCATCGAAAGATAAGTATATGCCTAAGGTACACTCTTCATTAGGGTTGTCAAATTGATGAGTTTCCTTGTGGCATGCACTTGAATTATGTGATGTTTTGTTAGTGTGTGACTTTTGTGTTGTCTTACTTTGCATTGTGTCTTTTGGGCTCTTCTGATTAATAATTGTTTATTTACATGACTTATTCTTCTACAAGTTGAAAACAAAACATCGTACAATTCTAAAGCAAACGCACCCAAATACACTTATTCAAGTTGTTTCCCACTTTTCTATAGAGTGCTGCTTCCCCAGTTCGATGTGTTATAATTATAGTTTTGCTATTACGATGTGCCTTTCCACTGAACCCGTACAATTTATAATGAAGTCGATCTTCGAAACATAGTTATCCAGATCTTCATTTCCAATTTGAATGCAGATAAAAATGAGCCTTTTTCTGAAAATTAATACGCAAACCTATTAATAGTATCTTATGTTCAGTTAGTATTGTCAGTTACGTCGTAACACTATCTCAATGCAATATTTCCATATTGCAAAAATTGTAAAATAATATGGATATCTGAGAAAATGTTTATCATCGGAATCAGACCAGGTGGAAAGTTTGTGTTATGAAAGAGAAACGTTTAAATACATGTTGCTATGATAGCCAGAATTGATGAAAGTTCGTTTGATAACTAATCCGTGTTATCGCTCGTTGAAATGTTTGATAAGGGGTTGTTTGACAGGGAAGCGAGTTCAGAGACCGAATCAGACTTTCATGACAACGTGTTAAATAACGTTACCAAGGAAACATGAATGGAATGCGCAGTTAAATATAACATTGGAAATAGCTCAGTAAACAAAAGGCAGAAAATGTTAAAAGGAAAAACTGATAAAGCAGTGATTCAGACTTTCTTTCCGCTACTGATCTTTTTCTTCTATTTTTCTATTTTCTATACAGCTTTTAATAGTATCTCAGATGATCGGCAGGTTTTTTTTCGTCACAGGTGATGGTATAAAAACCCAATTTTTATGTTACATACGCGACAAAACTAAAAAATGTCAGTAACAGTATTTTATGTATTGTTTTCTGAGGCAAAGACCTTTAGAACAGTCGCGTGTACTTTATATATGTTTTTTGTAAATCGTTAACTTTACCATTTCGTGTATGTAATATGACTGTAATCGAATTCTACAGAAATAAATATAGTTTGTGATATTGTAAAACATTAGGACAAGTTACATTAATAAGCATAGACTATCTGCAGCGGTTACAGTTTTCTAAAAGCGGTCGTTCTTGGCCTACCTAGTATATTTACATAGTTTGCATAACGGACGAAGGTTGATGATCAAAACGTTTTAAAATAAAACTCCACGCAAAATTGAAACATGACGTAACAAATATGTTATATGTCGTTAAGTATATTGTCTCTCTCTTTGAGATGTCCACTAATTGTACATTTGTAATGTGAAGAACTGCTTCACGAATTGTTTTATTTGTCGCTCACCTTGCCACATCATTTCATACAATTGCCAAAATCGGTTGTCCTTGTTACTTTATCGTTCGTCGTGCCCTTTAACAATTTGAAGTCCACCTTAAGACTGCAATGTTTATTTTAAATTAAATGTTTCCACTGGGGGTGCGAGGCTGGCTATCGCAATGGGTTGTCGATTGTTTTCATGTATGTGATTTTGATGTTTGCCATGATGACTTGTGATTGTACCATGCGATTTGTTTTTCCTTTTTACGTGTTCTTTTTGTGCCGTTCGCGTTTAACTGTGTCTGTTGCACACTGCTCTTCCTGTCTACCAAAGCAAGTTAAAAAGCTCCAGACAAATGTATGGTTGTGGGTTCTATACCCCGTTTGATCGCTTGGGTCCCCCTTTTGGCATTTATTTGTGAAACAAGGGCGTCCTGCAGCGGGGACGACTTGGGAGATTTGTGAACTAGGTCGCATCTTAGCTGCGTTTCATTCGGTTACTTGAGATCACCGGGTTTTTCTATTTCCTTGTCGAATTTGGTGTGGGCATTACTCCGTGTGGCTGTTTTGTGATGTTGCTGTTTTCTGTGATCGGCTGGTTTGGTTGAGTGCTGGTTTCCCTGTCCGATTGCCTCAATTCGGTTTTGTCCGTTTACTTAGTTATTTTGGTGGAGCATCAAAATACCATTTTGTACAAGTTGGTGCGATATGACATAGTGTGTAATCTTCTGTGACAATTAAATATATTGTAATTATGGTTTCAACGCCAGTATTGTTGTAAGGTGTTGGAAAAATATCAGGAAAGGCTGGTTAAGGACAACTGACTATTTGGTAAAGTATGTGCCTGGTAATAGTATTGTATTAAATGCGTCAATACCAATAAGAAATGAACAGCATTTATTCTTTACTAACTACTGTGTGTTTATTGTTAATTGTACTGCACAGGTAAGTGCGAAGCATCAATTAATCATATTGAACATAAACATATTTACCCGCATTTTCTCACCGGCATAGACAATCAATTGATATATTGGCATGTTGACCTCATCTTCAGTATGTAGGACACTTCGTATAGCAACTGTATAACAACTAACATCATGTTGGGTGGCACTTTATGACGTCACTGACATGCGTGTCAGGTACTAAACAAGTTGATAATAACTTTACTATATCCAACAGCTACTGAAACAACAAGGTATTAATTACATTAACAGCAACATTCACTCCAACATTTGCTTATTTCATTATTGATTATCAAAATGCACTTCATCGTAAAATAACAAACAGTCTTGTGATGTTTCATGCGTTGCAACATCTCCGCATCCAGAAATAACTTTCCTCGCGATCGCAGGTACTAAATTTTATACACATTGCCACCCAACTTGATCGAGTCAGTTTTCAGTTGAACACATTAAATAACATGTGCTTATACAATAGAAATATTAAAATGGTGTTAAGATGCGGCTTTACCGTCATAATCATGGTGTCAATTACGATACATTGACCAGCGGTTAGCGCGGCATTAACATAGCGAGAAGAAATAAGGTAATTACTCAAAATTATATGGGAACATGAGCTATGGTAGAATAACAAGACCCGGTGGGGTGTTAATGTCGACTCCAATTAATGTTCCGTAGCCCAGGTGCTTCAGTGTGCTCGTTTAGATAGAGTGTCAGAGATGGCAAACGGGTGAAAGGAATGATAAAACGATACGGAAGAAAACGATGTGGCTGTTTTGATTAAGTTCTGAAGTACAATCTGTAAAAATAAGACGCATTTAAGTTGGTAATGTTTATAAACGAATGAAACTGTCTGATAGTAACATAAGCACTTTGTACCCAAATATAAAAAAACATAAGATAAGTATAGATGAAACCAAATTTACATACAATACAAATAACATAGGTCAAATAGATGAAACCAAATTTACATAGAATACAAATAAAAAAAGGTCAAATATGTGAACCGCCATTAATTTACATGTATTATGAACAATACAGAGTATGATCTGACTATTTGATTGAAGTAAAAATAAGTCACAATAAATTTAGTAAGGTTTATACACGAATGAAACTGACTGATAAGAACATAAACAAACGTTACTCAGATATAATAAAATAACTAAGGAGAAATAGATGGTCCGCGCCATCGACATAAATAATGAATACTATATTGAATACTATTTGGCCCCGGACTCCCGAAAATCTCAATTTTGAGATAAATCTCAACTCAAAAATTGTTATGTGTCGTTTGGATAACTTCAGATTTATTAGAAATTAAAACTCTGATTTGGGCAAGATCTCAATTTGAGATGAGATTTCTGCTTGATATGCTTCGGGAGATCGGTACCTGAATGTTTTAGTTAAAGTAAACTGAGATACATTTAATTCAGTAATTATTAGTTATGCATAAAACCAATGAAACAATTAGATATGAGCTTTAACAATCATTCTCACAAATCATCAAGAAATTTCAGGGAACATTAGTGAAAGAGTTCAACCGCCAATGTCATCATCATGTGTAAAACATAAGGCATAGTTAATTTGGTAATCTTTATAAACAAATGAAAATGTCGGATATAGAGGATCTATCACGAGTTTTCAATTGAAATAAATTTAAAGTAAACGAGTTTTGGAAATTTTATTAACCGAGCCTTTGGCGAGCTGAATACTATTTCCTGAACGAGTTTAATATAAATACATGTATATCAATTGACAACGAGTGATAGATTCTTTATATCATATGACACTAAAAACGCAAAATACGCATCAAATTATTGGAAAAACACGCCCATGCAGTATTGCATATAGCCTTATATCACACATGTTACGTAGAAGATTATACGTACTCGCTATACTAACCCAAATACAAGTAAAAAACCATGTGATATATGAAGTTATGAATATAACAATGATACACGAATTTGAGAAGAACATCGGTGACATAGTTGAACCGCCATTACCATCAACAATGCTGAAAATGATCCTATGATAATCAATATGCTATGAACATACGTGTCTCAAACATTCCTATAACCAGAGGTCTACAATCAACCCCGTCAAATAAATGAATTCTGTCCGAAGTATTCTGATATTTTCTACTAGATTGCCTTTTGATGGTAATGACCGACCAATCATGAATCATTTCTATATCGATCGTCAACAGTCTACGACGTACTAGCACTTGGTAAACTGTCTTAGCAATATGGGAGGGTCTAACAACTCAAACAGGATGACACTCAAGTTTTCCAAATTCAGAACTCGAATTTTTTTCAGCTTAAATTCGAATTCCTGTAGCAATGTGACACATTTGATTTGTGGTCGGGCATGTAGATTTGTTTGGACTAGGTCATTTTTCTGTTGCTGCTTTGGTGGCGGTTACGTTTTGCATTGTGTCGTGTAATTGTGGTATTTTATGCTTTCTGTGCTCGTCTGTTCCCAGTCCGATTTTTTCTGATCTTTATACAGGCTTACATTTGGGGTCCTTGTTCTATTGCTTATCAAACACTTTTGTTATAACTCACTCAGTCTATCCTCCAACAAACTGGTCAACAGCGGCCACTTTCATACAGAGCTAGCCATTTGAACACTTTACTTTTGTGAGTCTTTCTCGTTTTGATCACAAAAGAATGACTGTGTAGGTGCAGGTTGTTGTTAAAATTGGCAGTGTGTATGTATTTCTTTTGTGCGCATTCCTTTTGTGGCCGCTTGAGCTCGGCTGTTACTGTTGAATGTTGTCGTCCCCGTTCGATTTGTTTTTATGTTTTAAAGGTATTCCAGTGCGACCCTAACATTCATGTCTTACATACCATCTGCTGGGTGTTGTCTAATTTATTACCTTAATACTAAAAGTGAAATTCAAGTTCGTACATTTAAATTCAACAACAAATTATTAATTTAAAAAGCTTGGGGATTCCTAATAAATTTTAAGTAGTAAATAACACATTATAATTATGCAAATGAGGACTGTAGAAAAAACCATAACGTTTTATTATTTGATCTCTGCCTTGAATATTTAATAATTTTAATGAATTCGTATAAAGACTTGTTGTTAAGGTGTAAATCAATGTTTAGTGTTCCGTTGTACTGATGCTCTAAGGTTGGTTCCCGGGTACGCACGTGGTTATTTTGCACGCTTAATAATCAGTCGGGACACGTTCCTTTCCGCTATGCAGCCATGCTTCAATGGCGACGAGGATAAAGAGGAAAACAATGGCCGACGACAACCGTGCGGTAATAAACAAGATGCTTATCAGTAATAAGCTTCGGTGACTATAACATTTCCTTTTCAGTAGCTGTAACAATTTGCTAATAAAATAGCAGCAATTTCGAAAAATTTATGGGGCCATTTCAGAAGCCATCTTTCAGAAATCGCCAATATGTTCACGGCTAGAAAAAATGCTTGATTACACTTCAAATATTTTACGTAATAAGAATAAGATAACGCACAGGCAAGCCGCAACGGTGATACTTCGGGACGGGCGTTAAAGCAGTTTTAAGGTCGATATTCCAAAGTGCATTGCCTTATGAATAATCTTAAAACAATAAGGTTTTATATCAAACACGAATAGCGTTTGATAAGGAAGTTCTATGATATCAAATACTGCTTGGAATTGCACAATTAACGATTTTGCTTTCACGCAGTAAAATCTAGAAATGGATATGACTAGAATTTCTTAGAACGATCGATAACGATGATGGTGGAGATTTTACAAAAACAGACTTTTATTTAAAACCAGGAATCCAGATGAATCTGCTAAATATGATTGTTTAGTATGTAAACAAAACAATACAAGAAAGATTAATTATGTTACAGAGACCATATCTTTTACACTGATGTATCAAATGGCCGCATAATAAATTCATCATGCTTAGCTAAAATTAACCTGAAATACTATGATTTAATTTAACAAAATGTCTGAAAGCTTTCACGAAAGCAACATACTAATGGGTGTTTTTTCAAAACATATGAAATTAGAATACAGTCATATAAATGATATACGTACCTTTAGTATATTGACATAGTTTATGAAACGTGTTTCTTATTTAATTACAATGCATGCAAATGTATAAAAAAGCACATATAATATTATGGTCCCTGTTCACGAAGTATAGTTTTTGTAAGAAAGTATATATTATAGCTGCAAATTGATATTCGTCTTCTGTAGAGTTCAGTAACACGACTGACACTGTCTGGGGACACTCCAAACTCGCTTCAAAATTTGCTATTATGTATGACAAAACTTTCTAATGTGTATATCTTTCAGTTTGTGTATATCAATCAACCGTGCTGTAATGAACTTACTCAAAACAATTCAATGCTTTATCTAATAGTTTATACAAAAAAATCCAGATACGTAGCGTATTGGTCACACATTATACGTAACGAAAACAACAAAAGACATCCGAAAGCGCATGATCACGTGATCACACCAACAGTTCGAACGCTCAAAGCTCGGAAAGTAATAAAAGTACTAAGAACGCGACATTCGATCGCACATCGACTTTAAGGATAACAACAAAAGACATCCGAACCTTTGATCGGGGCAACAAGGGAATAAACATCATAAAAGTTTTTAATAAACCCATGATAGTGACATTAATTCGGGAGCATATTAACTACAGCCTGAATAATTTACATTATCAGAATATAACGTGGACTAAAATAAGTCAATAAAAATAACGTATCTTTGATGTGAATGAAGTAATAATCTGCTCTTCTATAATTCATGAACATTTCATGAACTTTCAGTAAATAGTGTATCTAATATATTGCCATTTAAATACAGTTTGTTTTATTTTTGGTTTTTGTCGCGTTCGTGTAATCAGTGTAATTGCTGTAGTCTCGCGCACATAGCATCGCCTTATATGTGGGAACATTGGTGAACATACCAAACAGTGATGTCTGCTAGAAAACAATATGTCAGGAAAATTTAATTCTAACCATATCACATTGTCTTCTGACAACTACTTGCTTATAAGTGGTGGAAACTTGGATGTAAACTTGAAATGTAAATGACAAAACTAATTTGTCTTCAAATGATGCTTTTGTCTGGTATACAAATATTTATATATAAATATATTACAATGATATTGGCAGGCTCAGATGCATTAGAATATACACCCACATTTTAATGAATCATTGATGAATAATTTCTAAAAGATTACTTCATAGATTTGAAAAAAAATGTTTTATTCTTTTTAAATGGTAGATACTTGTGGATATGCCGACTGCCTCTGGAAGGTCGGTTGTGTGTTAGATAGCACACCACGGCACACCAAATGTGTCATAAATGTACCGGTTCAGTTCCATGGTTTGGTACTTCAAAAACGCACAAGGGAGTTCCAGGACTGCTCGGTCCATTGCCAGGGTATATTATGGCTGCATAGTGGTACTAGTAATCGTGATGGGTCATCACGAAAATATTCTATATCAACTGTCAAATTATTTTACAAAAGCACATTATGTTTTACAAGCGAAAGGTAACTGTAACTTGTATACAAAGTTGTATATACAAATGCATTTATATGCACGGATGGGTGGTTCAATACGCAACCTCCGTGTTAATGTCACAAAGTAAATGTGCCGCAACCTCTGAATAGACAACAACATATTCATCATGATTTTCTTTATACCACAGCTGATCCAAAGTTTGATATATTTATTCCTAAATGTGACGGTTTTTATAAAAACAATATTTATATATACGAATATCTTGACACGAAAAATAAAACCAATCTAAGGCATAATAAAAATGTTTGATAACTTTTCGTGTATTTATTATTTTATTAACGGGATCAATTTGTGCGTGAAAAATCACGATTTTTATCTAAACATTAAATACATATCATCTATCTTGACTAAAATGTAGTAAAATTAATGGAGCTTTGAAACAATAAACTGAGATAAATATATCAAGGTATAATTTATGTGGAATGTTTTTCCGGGTTGTAGTTTGATAATTCGGCGGGTTAAGCGACGGTACGGGTATAAATGACACTCCATTTATTGATAATGTACTAACAAACTTCAGTGCGGTTTTTGAATACACTGCAGATGAAGAGTAAAATCGCTTATTTATTGAGACAAGGGTGTTAAAATGGCGCATGTTATGGTTTTATTTCATCCGCACGTGGTCCGCCTAACGGTGTTCAACATGATGACCACACGTCGTGAAGTCCGACTAGACGATAGCAGAGCTGTCCAAAGCGATAATACAAGACGTATACAAAGTCTTGTTTGCGTATTATAAAATAAATTCTTCCCCTTCTTTGACAGGTACATATCACTCACGGCCGGACTGGGGTATAAATACCTGACGACGGTAAAACCCCCATGGCTTATCTTCTTCAAAGCGAGTGTTGATTTAAAACCTGATATTAGAAAGATTGTAATAGTCCAAGGCTTGATCGAACTATAATCATCAAGTCGACATGATTTTAGTGAAACACATTGCAAACAAACATATCTTTTCAAAGCTTAATGATATTTGTTTTTTTCAGATATACGGGCTTTGATAAATGCAGTCACGGCCATTGACCGTCTCGGAGTTCTTTATAAATCATGAGATATTGCAAAGTTCTCTAGTTGTAAATGATGTAATTTTGGTATTTGTACATACTAGAGCGAACACTTCAGTGAAATGTGTACGGGAAAACTGTTCAACAAATTGCGCCTATAAATCATATAGTTCTATTTAGAAATCTCGACCTGCTTTCAAAAATGCTTCATCATAACCATAAATGTAAACAATGCAATGTTCAAGATTTTAGAGAGTACACGAACAAGCTCAAGAAGTAGAACACGGAGTCCTTACCTCGGGGTGTGGTTCTACTTACCTAGGTGCCTACATGTGAAGTGGTCAGAACAGTTCAAAACATGTTTTTTACGTTTTCTTCAAATTGGGAAACGAAATGTGTAGTTCGTCAGAAAAAGTATCTACTTATTTTTTTACCATGTACTTACTTAGTATATAAGTCTTTGACTTATAGGCGATCTTCCAAACTATCTCAAGAAACAAACATTTGGATAAAAGAAGAGCTGTTCGCATGTTAGGACTAATGTAGTTTTTGTGGGGAGCGGTGGCCTAGAGGTATGGCGCGCGCTTCGGGATCGAGAGGTCCTGGGTTCGATCCTCCTCTGGACCACTGGTTAATTTCTCTGAGCAAGACCCACAGCTCCACTCCACCATGGTGTAAAATGGTATCTGTGAGGGCAGTGTCTATTCCTGGGCGCCGCAGATCGATGTTGGCTGCCACTCCACAGGAGAGAAATAGTATCCCCAGGGAGACACGAGTGAATGTTTCCATATGTAGCCCAATGACCAGGGGAAGTTGAAATGTCAAAGGGCGCTTGAGCGGCCAAACAGCTGAAAAGAGCCCTAGAAAATTGGTAACTTAACTTAACTTAGTTTTAGAGAGTAGTAAAGAAGTAAGTAACGAGTCATTCAAAACTGTCCCAACAAACAAAACAGGGATAAAAGCAAAGTAATCCGCATGGTGGAACCAGTGGAGATTAAGAGAGTACTATGAGGGGAAATAACTCACTAATAGCTCAACAATTAAACATTGACCTTACAGGTTTTACGACCAATCAACGTTTGTTAAATGCGCTCGACTCACACACCATTCTGATCACCTCGGTTTTTATCCAATGGAAAATACATTTACCGGAGACAAACGGAAATGGCCGAGCTTTAACGATTGCTCACACACGTCTAATATTTTAAAAAGACTTAGCACCATTTGTAGCGCGGTTCCACGAAATCAATTAAAGCGTATGATGGCCTGAAGATCATTTAGCCAGGACAACAATCACAGATCATCATCTAGTGAATAGTCTTTGAACTATTAACGGAACCCCATCTGGGCAGTCGGTCAAGACCATTTCATTGTTCTTTGATTGTGTTCAATGTGTTTTCCAGTCGAGCCGCACGTGCCAAACAGCGCAATTGGGTGGGAAATGCAAACATGTAGCACAGGAAAACGTTTAGCAATATTTGGAATAATTTCAGAAGTGATCATTCAGAAAATTGATGGCTCGTTCTGCATAAATAATTTGTGTCAGACATATGACATTCTGGTCTCTTGTACCAAAGGCATTCCTAACATCTCTGGACGTGGTCATGCAAACGTGAGCTTGATTACACAGAGATATAATCAAAGTTCAACAAACTTCTTACACGGAAGGTGAAAGCGATGCCACTGTTACGGAATTCCTTTTTGACACTAGTAGCCGTATGATGGTCTACATCGCGTTTTTCTGAGCTTGGATATTTTTATACAGGGTCAGCGAGTAGCTAGATCTTCAGCATCAAATAATACTCACCAACAAGGTGATCTTCTTACAGCAATCGTTTAAGAATTAATGCACCCGTCTTAAATTGCAATTTGAATAACATACATGAACGAGGGATGTTCCAGAAATAATAGGACCTTTTTCATAACTTCTTACTAAACGCCTACATTTTAATGACATATGGCTCATATGCTTAGCAATTCATGCTCTATATACTGGTTGCAACAACTTTTCGTATATAAAAAGATACTATCACTGACATATAATTAGATATACGGTATATTTAGCACGCAGAGTAGCACAGTCAGAATAAACGGATCACAAAATGGAATATTAAAAGGAAAACAGGAAAAATGACATCACAAATAACAAAAAACATTTAAAGACACAAGGACATATACACTACAATTCGCAAGAAACATATTTTCAACAACACGTCATGAATTAGAAGTCATGAACTATAGTTGTGTTTCGCTGATTTGCTTAAAGTAGTAGTAGGAATATAAATATGTGCAAAAAAATGAGGATAAAGGACAGTGAAGATAGCGCTCAACTCAACCAGCCGAGCACAATAAACAGTAACAACGCAACATAGCACAATTACACAGAGTAATGTTAAAATGTAAAGCCCATGCCTCCACTGTAAAAGAGCAGGATGACCTAGTTTCTTAAAGAAAATCCACAAAACGGTGGCCCCAAGTGACCGAATGAAGCGTAGCTCAGACCCATACGTCATTGAAAACAAGCAATCTACTATTGGTCTCGATATTAAAGTGAACTTTATTATTAAACTTTTATAATACCGGTAACCAGTAAATTTTAATACCCAATCTTGATAACTGCTTCCTTGCTTGTTCTTAACAAGGTATCCATGTAAATTAGCCAGTTGGCTTTTTAAACACCGAGACAACGTAATTTCATTGACAAATAAATGCGCTAAAGAATGCCTGTTCGTATCATCAAATATATTTCCTTTCAGTCCTACCATCTATAGAAACATATCATGCATGCCATCTGCATATCTGTTTACATTTCTAACCGCATTATACCCATCTGGAGTATGTTAAACTCTCGCCCCTCGTATATGTACATACAATTCTACTATCTTACGGTGTTAATTACAGAGGTCAACACAAGTGCAATAAAATTTCTAGATAAAATGTAATGGGCAATATGATTCCAAAATAATCATGGAATGGAAACCAAGCTAAGCTTTAAATCTTATTAATGTTGCTACAGCGACAGATACTGTGTATTTACAAGATATGCAATGGTATGGAACGCCACAACTTGAACGCGTCTCGGAGCCGAGGCACCCATTCTTTAGATAACGCTAATAATAAATCTCGCAAAATATCACGTAGTTTGGTGAGAAATCGTGACGATTGAGCTAGAATTTGAAACCTATCTAGGTTGATTTCTTTTTCTGATTAAGTGTTGCCCGATATGTAACAGTCTTCTATTTGAAAATATTCTCCGAACTCCTAAGTGAATTTCTCGTAAAATTCGTGAAAAGCATGAAGAACGTGCATCAGGAATTTGGCCACGGAGCATAACCAACTCCAAACAAACTGGCAACATAAACAATACGTATACCCGTAAGGAATGGGTTCAGTGACTGTTTGCCGACACCCAACGTATTCCCGTCCAACACGTGACACCATCATACTTCTGGTGAGCATCTTTAAGCATTCAAAATCAAAAGTTTCTATTTTGAATACAACTTCATTTGAATTATAAACAGTTTCCGCTTTGATGCAAAGGCGGACAGACGAACTTTCGTTTTTTTGAAACAACGCTCAATTACACGTGATTTAATGTCCACCAACAGATTTGCAAGAACAATCGTACCAGCGAAAATCGAAAGTTCGTCTTTTAAAGTATTTGTCCGCCGTTTAACAAAGTCTTGAAGAAAAAATATCATTTGTCGCGATGTCTATTCTTCTCACAGTTGTAGTAACACCATGACGGATGGTTTAATAAAGGGCGAGAATGTTCTTTCCGTGGGGGACTTGGTTTGCTGTAACCTAACCCTTCTCCATTACACCACTGGAGACGAACAGCGTTTGGACCGATTCGTGTTCTCTGTTGTTCATGGTATTTTGTATGCAAGTTGCCTGATGAAAATTCCTCCCTCTACTGTTTAAAATCTGGCATTAGGAAATGGATCTCCTCTTCCCACGGCGTTTTGGGTCTTTACAATGTTTTTTCACCTGCGTCTTAAATATCGAACAACCAGATTTACAAATAGAGCTTGCTACAAAATAATGGGCATTCCTTAGATGAGTTTTTACAGGCAATCTCGGGTTACCCCGTCCTATTCATCATCTTGAATTTGACAAGAAAACTTGTACACACAACAGAATAATTGTCACAGGGAAGGGTTTTAGGGATAAATTACTATAATTATATTGCAAAATGACCAATCAAAACCATTACTATCGTTATTGCATTACAAAACACATTTGCATATTTTCATTAAAATAAAAACCGAAGAAGGAAAATCGGCATCGTGTCGCTGTCAAGGTCTTTTGTTATTCTTAGAACTGTCAAATGTTCATACTGTATTTTATGCGGCTTTCTTGAAAGACTAAGACGGATTTCATTATGGTCCGAACAACTGGAACTCAAACTTTCATTATGTTCAATAGAATCGGTCAGGCGGGTGTTGTATAAAGAGACAGGCTTTTAAAACAATAAGGCACAACTGTCAAGTTTTATCCGAAAAATAGCAGGCATTATATTCGACAGGCAATTATTATATAGAATATTTTAATGCAATATGTTAGGCTTAGCCCCATGTTATTATTGCATGTCTTGTCTGGTCCTCTACGGTAACAGCGCTCTGTTTTTAGTCGTGTTGTAGACGAGTCTGTTAATACATGTAGTAGATTGTTACTGCATGTAGTCGATTATATAAATAACTACATGTAGTAGATACGATTCCAGTGCATTATATGGCTGTACTATGGGCATGTCGTAAGAAACATGTCAGTTTAATATATGATTGCACCGTGGATGTGTAGTAGGTAACATCATATTGTATTATATGGCTGTACCTAGAGCATGTCGTAGGTGACATCCCAGTTTAATATATGATTGCACCAGATATGTAGTAGGTAACATCATATTGTATTATATGGCTATACCGAGCGCAGACGTAGGTAACACATCCAATGTAGTAGATCATAGGTAACAACGGAAGCTGAATTATGGCCAGACAACAGGGAATTGTGATAGGTAGCACACCAAACGTTTTACTAATCCTAATAGGGTTGTGTCATGAGTGTAGTTGGTAACATCACGGTGTTATGTAGGCCTGCACTGTGGCCAGTATGTAGTTGGTAACAACATGTTCTACAAGGTAACGGACACCATTCAATGTAAAACTTTGACATTTGATGATGAACATAGATAAGCACGTGTACCTTCACGGCAAACATGTTATTACGGCACGCACATACAAGGTTACAAAGCCCGTCCTGTGCAACACACGTAGATAGACGCGACTGGTTGTGTTTTTAAGGGGAACATGCTTATAGTAAACTAGAGTGTGGTTATACATATGTTTTGCTCACTCGAGGTTCATTCAGTGTTTTGTCTCTCAATTTTGGGAACATAGCCCATGGCTTTCGAATTGGGAAATTTAGCGGTATTTAATCCAAATTGGGACAAATACAAATTTAATAACCAAAAAAGGTATGAGAAAATCCGACAGGGAAGGTAACACTCAATCCAACCAGCCGAGCACAGAAATCAGAACGACACAACTACCCTGTGTTAAACCTGTTCAAGCCAAAATGTGTACAATAACATGGTTTTTAAGTTAATTTTGGCTGTTTTTACAGAAACTGGTCAATTACTCTTTACTCTGAATTGGGAGTATTTGGCTTGATATTGGGAAAAAAAGATATGATTTTCAATTATTAAATTACCCGAAAAAAAACACTGTCTTTGTAGTATGTTGGTATTGCATACATATGTTAAATCAATACCAAAGTATTACATTGACAGCATCATTTAGCAATAATGTTTTAAATAATGAAGTACGGTATTGAAACAAACAAATCCTATATCTCCAGCACCATAAAACCCCGATTATTTTGGGTATTGGCAACATTTTATTATTATTTATATAATCACACCCAAAGACAACATGTTACAGAAGCAATTGAGATTCTACACATAAAATTGCAGTTTGACAATACTGATATAATATTAAATAATTACTAATTTAAAATGCAAATGCTACCTTTTTACTCATTTTCTACAGTATGGTCCGTCAAGGTAACTGGTCGTTCGCCCGGTGTCAGGAATAAAACTTATATCACTAGGTGGTCTCTAAATGACTAAAATGCTGTTGAAAAATGGGACATTTAACGACTTATTTAGTAATAAAATTATTGTTCGACCATGTTTTATTTTCATTTCCAATCCAAATAATTGTCAATCAAAGTAGTATTACATCCTATTAATTATGTAACAAATTTTTACTATAGTTGATCCATATCGTACATTTTACCTCTCGTGTTAAGTATTTGAATTTACAATATGAATGTTTTGGCACAACTAATTATTACTATGTAATCTAATATCTATTATTGACATTCATAGTTTTAATCTCCTTTCACATTCATGGAGTAAGCACAACAATAATTAAATGATAATACATTTGATATTCATAAATTCATAAATATTTATTTTTATCTTTGCCATAGTTGGCTTTGTGTAAACGACAACTTGTTTGCAGATTATGTCAATATATTTGTACTGAACAGACATTTTATTTCAAAATTACTTAGCTAATATTTGTAATTATTCGCAATTAACAATTTTCAGGATTCTCGATTTTTGTCAGCAAGGAAATCGCTTCCAATCCAAGTAAAAACAAATGTAAAAACTATTCCTATTGTCGCAGTAATTAAATAATTCACGAAATGAGTTTTTGTTTAAGTGCTGTCGTCACCAAGCGTGTTTCTTGGTGTTGCAATCAGAGATGGCAGTTAACACCCCTTGTAACTTTAAATATCTTGTATCAATCCGACTTGTTATGGCACACAATTAAGGTATCATATATTTATTATCAAAACATATGGCGGATGAAAGGCACCAAGTTTCTATGTGTGGAACTGTAACATTATATGCAAATCATTTCAGCACGACGCAAGAGTTTTTATTCATTTTTGTGGACATAAACAATGCATAGTTAAAAGATAATTTTCGCAGTTTCAGTCAAAAACACTGATATATCAAGTTTCGTCAACTTGTGACAATATCGACAACGATTTTCGCTTAACTGCCATCGCCCAAGTAACACATTTCCAAACAAATGGCGTCACTCGATGGCTGCCAAAGCCGCGCAACATGACCATATTCCAAAAAGGTTTTGAATTTCAGAACTTTTAACAGTGTACTTGATAGCTGATGGTATTCAACATTTATAGACTGGTTTATCGTTCTTTTACAGTTTTATGAAGATTATAGAAACACCATGTCGTCAGGAAGGTCGTGGTGGAGTAGTTTAATATCACATCAATGTTTTGTGATCTCATTCATGCCGACGCCAAGCGTTCGTTATATTGCCATTCTTCGCGTTGGTTTTTACTGGCGATGTTTTAAACATTGATCGCGATCTTAATACGATCGATATCAGCATCTGATTTTCTTCATCTGACACTTGACCCTTAGATACAGAACATGATATACGGGCATTAAATGAAAGCGTCCAACACAGCGCACGCGCCGAAAATGTAAACAACTATCGCGACTAGACAAATATTAATATCTTAGGCTGTGGTCACTTAGGTCCTAACAGAATTGCATTAGGTTATACTCTTAAGCGGGTAAACAGTAAATTTAGTCTCGTTTCCTTGTATGAATTGACAAACACAAACAAAACCGGTGCCTCATGAGATATTGTATTAATCCCTTTAATCAAATCTTTCGAATGCTGTTCAGTAAATATATCATGGTCGGGGAACAGTTTGTATTGCTGCTAGCTTTTCTTAATGATTATAGCAAATGATCTGTGCTGGTTATTTTAAGAAATCAAATGGTAGCTTGGTGATATATGATTGTGCGTAACCAAGGAAGCATAATGCCTGATATATATCTTTTGGCAATTCTCGGGTTTTCAGAATCCTTCTAAATAGTGTTATATGTCAATTGCAATGGCTGCTCTGAGGACGAGAGCACAAATGTGAATTACTTCTTAGTAAAATACGAATAAGATGATCATTCTTATTTTGAATATAATGTATATATCAATATAACTTTGTTTTTGCAGTCTGTGCATAAGTAATGAAATTTGCATATACTATTTGCACGAAATGCGTGTGTTAAATTATTTACCAGAAATGTTTTGACCAAGCAATGACACAGAACAGGTGTTTCTTGACAGGTCGACTTTGTAAGACTGATCCCTATAAGGAAGGGAAGGGTCCCAACTGTCAACATTTAATCCTCATTTCTCTCAGGTTTTTTATTCTCAGCAGAGAATATGCTGTCAATAAATAAAACATTTTGAACACATTTTTTTCCGAATTTTGCATGAAAGAAGTCACTTCAAGAAGTCATTTCCAGTGACTGTTCAATGTCACGTTTGGAGACGCGCATGTTGCAGTCACCACACAGCGCTGTTCGAGAAATGTTGAACACAACTTGTGCCTCTAAAAATGTCAACTTGAATGATTGTTCCACTTTTAAAATACGAAAAACTAAGTTTAATGCGTCTCGCAGGACTGACGTTTACAAAAACAATTCCGATCATCGCATTGGCTGATTTTATATAGCGGCTTGAGCAAAAAGAGAAGAAATTGCTTTTGCAATATGTTCATTAAACCGTAATAGACTTTCGTTAAATTGGAGCAGCTTTATTTTAAAGGCACCAAAAATATTCCACTTATAAATGTTTGAATACTGTCGATGTGGCGATGTAGTCTAGGAGACATGCCGTTGCCACAATGTTTGCTTTTTTGTAAATGATTACCCATATAGTTTACCAGCGCTGTGAGTTTTTTGTGTAGCTTACAGCCGACTGAAGACCTGGTGGAAGGCGGGCTGTCATCTAGACGTGTTTCTTCCATACCAGGCTCCATGTAAAATGAATGATCGGATGACGAAGTATGTACTTGGGCTGATCAATCCAAAAACCCTTGTCCAGTAAATGACTGTGTTTCTCAAACGGTTATATTGGCACCAAATCCATTACCCCATGTAAGTACATTTTCTGTTGACTTTAATTATCTTTTATTTGTGTTGTTCGCGTTCTAAACCCAGAAAATAATAGAAACGTTCTGATGTAAGAGGGACAAATGGCAATATAATAACTGGGATTTAATTTACCAAACGCGATTTGTTTTTCCACCGAAAATTAAGCAATTGTCAGACTGGTTGGATTTACGAGTATAAACTGTGTTGATTAATATGCCAGTCAAGTTTTAAAGTACCGTTTGAAAATTATGAGCACGAAATAAGCTTCAATTGTGTTTATTGCTGGAATAATTTTGCATAATGTTAATTTTATCAACTAATGCATATATGAATATAAACCACAATAAATGTAAAGCGCAAAGAACTGGAAAGTTTAACAGGGGAGCATTCTATGTTGTTGTTTCCGTCAATTTCAAATACGGTATTGTTTCTATAAGCGACTTTTGTGTCTTTCACTTCTGTTTCAATGCTTTTGATGTGTTTCAAAAAAATCTTTCCGTCTTTATTTGGATTTTATTTTTGCTCTTTAATGCAAAATCTTCCACTCCGAATGCTCTCCTTGTTTTGAGAATGAATTTTATAAACTTTGGAATAATTAAAATGCTTTATGATAATTATACGTTCATTTTGGTGTTTTAGGTATAAAAACAAGTTTTATTTTAATATGTGCATACATTATTATATACAAAACATTGTATGTGTATTTGGAGAGATGGCACATTGGGCGTATACGCTATATCGGTGTCCAGTCGGGCTTTATTTTCTATTTTAGATGACCAGTACCCACGGCCAGTTTATTACGCATAGTTTTACGGAGCCAACAGCATTTCTCTCGCAGTCGCAAATCACGTCATGAAACAACACATACATCGAGCGAAAAGTACATGTAATGAAAGCTACTTTCTACCAAGAAATAAGCACCGTTTTGGTAAAATTACTACTATATGTATCACATATTGTTGTAACCATTATAATGTATCACGCACTGGGATCGAACATACACTGACAATGCCGAGGAGATCGGTCTAATGACCATTCTTATGCTTATGTTCGGTGATTATTGTGGATGTTAACCTTTTTGTTACAATAATTGTAAAGATAGATACGTTACATCCCTACAAAGTTTCCTATTGTTTTATTGAATGAAATAGTGAACTATTTAATTATATCGTTAAAGTGTCTTTTTATTGAAAAAAATGTATATATAATAATGAATTTTATTTTTTCTGTCCTAATGTATGTGTGGCAATGTGTAGAAATGAGAATGAAGTTAATAAATAAATTATAAATGCATAAATATACAAAGTGTTGTTATTGTTGTCAAACAGAATATTGCATCCAAATAATTGGTTTTGACATACAATTGTAGTATCATTACTTTTTTACTTCCATCAAATTAATTTGGATCTGACGTGGTAACCACAATTCAAACGTCAAGCACATGTGACCATGAGTTTGAAAGCAATACATAAACAAAAATTAATCATAACTGTCGAGCAGGAAATAGCGCATACACTCACCCAAAAAACATCAGAAAAGCGTAGCATAATGTCAAATGTTCCAAATGGACGGACAACAATGGACACGGGGTTTGACAAAAAATGATTATGATTTATGTCATTTTAAAAAATAATTAATAAGGACTTTATTTATAAAGGTATCACAATTGACCATGCCCAGTCTTACCTGTGAGCCCACTTAATGATTTAAACAGTGACCATGTTGAAACATGATTAACCACAAACAACAAACCGCATGCTCAAGGAACACGTATATTATTCTGATATTATATACATAGTATATCAGCATATATTTTTCTTCCGTATGCCAGCAATGCCGTATAAATTTCTAAACCTCATTAAATATGCAGTAAAATTCAATTACAATGTATTATGTAGGCCAGTGAGTCAATGACACATCGAATAAACGTTTCCTACGGATTCCTTAGGGCAATTCAGGAGGTTTCAGTTACATATCTTTGACATTTCACCCCAATGTGACGTCGTATGCCCGCAGTTTTCGGGCTCATTTTAATGCAACCTGAGACGTTGGAATAACTACCTGTGCCACGTTGCTATTGTGAAGCTGGTATGTACCCTCAGTAAGTCGAACATTTTCACACTTAAATATCGTATATCTATCTTACGCGACATCAAAAATAACACCCTGATTGAATAGCCTCGTCCCTCGTTAACAATTGAAAATGACGATATTTATCTATTAATTGCTCCTTTTTAAAAGGGGTTTCTATACGACCGCATAGGTCATCAAGTGTCGGCTCGCTTGGACATAAATTTATCTCGTGGTTTCAGCTTGCAAATAAATTGATCGCAAAAGATTTGAAACGTTTATGAGCTATTAAAAAGAAGTCCTTCCCTACAAGCAGTGAGAGTGATATGTAGCGATGACTGGTTGGAGAAAAGTTGAAGTCCTTCATGCAGTGTAGCAATACGACTATTTTCGTTTTCAAAGTGAAGAAAAAATTTCGTGGTCTGTAGTCTAAAGTCACGTGGTATTGCTACGCTATTACTGGCGACAAGGGTGGGTAAAATGAAGCTCGTATATTTTAAATATCTAGCGCGTGTTCCGTACCGCCTTGTTATTGCTATCTGACAGTAAAAATATTGGTAATAAAATTCAATAAAGCGAGACGTATATATCTATTTAACAAAGCATTATAACGGATAAATTTAGTAACTAAATATGCGTATAAAGAATAATTTCAAAATATCAATCTATCCTCAGTTAAAATCATATTGACTCTAAATAATTTTGTGAGAACAAATCTTCCGATCATTTCTATTGTAATTTATCATTATACTAGGAATTCATCGTCTTAATATCACCATTTATGCGTCTATCTTTTCAATATTATTTCCAGAAAATAATTAATTTCAAATATCTGTACAGACTTTCTTGCCTAGTTTTTTTTTAATTTAACCACATATGGGTTTCTGAATTTCCTAGCATTAGCGGTTTCTAAAGCAAAAAACGATTTCATCAAAATATCATTTCGTTAAAATTTATGGCGTAAAATCTTGCCATATTGAGCATCATTAGGAGAAGTATCATCTTGAGATATCCATAAATTCTGGATATAGCTCTTAACAAGGAATATGATAGGTACTAGGAGACGGTAACAATGACTGCTCTAAGAATTACCCGTTCCTTAATTATAGAACTTAAATCACTCGCGTTCTTTAATTTGTGATATTGTAACAGGAGAAACACCTGCAATTAGTCCAGCCATTGTCGAGATGTTCTTAGAAATCTATCAAGGTTCAGCCTCAGAAAAGCCACACGATCTACCAGAAAAGACAAAAGGCAGCGAGAAAGACATAGTCCGCTCGGCTTTATCTTTTGTCATATTTATTTAATAGCGAGAAAACGTTTTGAAAAATAATTCATTTTGCTGTAATGAAACCAAATAATGACATTGTGGCTTTGTCCTTGGTTACAATATGATATAACACACATTCAGTGTAACAATTGCCTGTGTATTAAAGACTTGGTGTTTTCCATCCACAAAAGAAGCCAAGAAGGCAATGCCAGTATAAATATAACAAGGGTTTCTACAAGTATCAGAGTAGAAATCAAATATGATGTTTACAATGATCATATATTTGTAACCAAAAGAAAGCATTACTAGCCCAAGTCTCCCTTGTAAAAGAGCAGAAAACCCTAATTTCACAAAGAAATAACAAAAACAAAGTGACCAAATGAAACATGATTAAGACCTGACCTAGTTCCGTAAGTCCCGGCTGCAAAGAGCAGGTAAACCTAGATTCACAAATATTTGCCAAAACGGTGGTCCCAAGTTTGTGCGACTTGACCTAGTTAATAAACATCATGCACAGTGACCTAATCTAGGTGATTTCTTCCCAGCAAACTGGGCTAACTACAACTGTAAAAGGGGGAGTTAACATAACATGTTTCTAGCAATATGTAGTTCTAAAATATATGCCATAAACGGTGATCCAAGCGGCAAAAAGAGGCATGACTGCGACTTGACCTAGTTAACAAACACCATGCACCGTGACCTAAGTTGAGAAGTTAAGTCGGTATGGGTAGATAATTTGTCATCTTGCAATCAGGTGGTACGAGGTAAGAAGTTCTAGCGAACAGTAGAGTCTGATCATTTGCTTGCGATAACTAGAACTGGAGCATGGTTGCCAATTTATTATTGATGGAACTGATGACGTCATGATTCGTTACGGAGGACCGCTCAATACATGTACTTGTATTATGTATGTCGTACTTAAACAGTTGTAACATAAGCAACTAGAGAATTTGTTTTATAAAATACATTTCCAAACATACACATGTATTAGACTTTGATAGTGTTTTGCGTATGTGTTGCCGCCATGCATCACGTTGCAAAGAATTGTTAGTAACTTACCTTCCGATACATCTGTATACTAGTAACTACGTAGTAGTCTCTCGAGATTTGTTTTCTATTTGTCACATAATCACTCATATTTTCGTCTTGTTGCTGGGTGATATGTGAGGTCTAGTGAAATGAAACCCAAACAAACGGATATGCATACATTTCCTATTTGGAGGTCAACCTGCAATCGGGTCCTATTCATGATGATTGGAAATAAAAACATATGGTAGCCCAAATGTCAAAAAAGTAAAACTTAATAGTTATGTCTTGTACATAAAGCCATCATCAGCATCATTTGTTTTTCAACCATGTAGAATAAATTCAACCCAGTAGAATGTATAGATGTTGTTGACGACAATGATGATGTTGTGGTGTGTGGATAATTATCCATGTTTATAGCATAATATGGCTGTTATTGCTATTGTTGTTGGTGGTGTTGCTGCTGCGGCTGTTGTTGTTGTTGTTAATGTTGTTGTTACTGTTTTTGCTGATGATGTTGTTTGTGTTATTACTGCTGTTGCGGATGCTCATATTGCTGACAATGATAACGAGTCAAAAGTTACTACTTTAAAATATTAATTTTGTAACATTGGTGTTAGTGAGTACCTCATTTTGGGAAAGTTTAAAAGTACATAAATTATTGTGTTCAAATTCCATTGTACATGTATAATTATGTGTACGAAGCACATGTGTAATTTATTTAACCATATTCATTATCCATTACTAAAGTGCAATATAATATTTGTATAAAATAATTGTACCCAACTCACAAGCTCCCTGGCTCGGTGGTTAGTGCGCTTGGCATCTAATCTGGCGACCCGGATTCAAATCCGGGTGGAGGCACTCATGTATATGCCTGCCATATTTCAGCAAAAAAGCTGACTGGCAAATAAATAAAGGTTTTGCCCTGCATTTATCAAAGAACTAACTTCTGTTTAATTGTCTAAGAAATAAATAACCAAATAACCATTAATTTTCAAAACGAGCTGATTCGAAATATATGCGTACAAAATTAGACAGAAGCTCAATAATCTCGACATTTCGCAATTACATACAATTCATTAGATTTCCAATTGAACTTTATTGTTTCCAAACTTCTCAATTGCGCGAAATAACACAAAAAAACTTTTGCCATCCGAATAATAAATTTACATCGCATTGATAGTATATTTTATATTGACAAATCACGCTGTGATTCAGTCGATTCATTTCCTGGAAATAGATTTATAAATCGCATTAATGCTTCTGCAAAAAAAGGAAATTTCATAATAAAGTTTCAGTCGAATATAAAATCTGGAACTTCCAAATTCGTACAAAATTAAATGTAAAATGAATCGAATATACCAATTCTGCGTACTCAGTATATGCAATGTCATTGGCTTTCGATTACAACCGCAGGCAGTATGGGTTTTAAATTGTTTAATGTGATTTCAGACATGATTTTGGGAGACAGAACATCCATCTACGGAAATTAAGCGATGTGGAAATGGAAAGAGTTGGGTTTTGACAAGAATATTTGAATGTAACGCCTGCCATCGAAAATCCGGAAGAGCACATTAGAATGATATATGAAAGTCTTTATCGAAAAAACATCATTTGTTTTTAACAATTAAAAAGTACATTGAGTTCTAAATGTGTAGCATCTAGTATTTAGAAATGAGAATACGGCTTTAAATATTACCAAGATATCATGGTCACATTTGCTTAATGTGCTCCTTGCGAGCGCCGTATGAGTAGCCTTTAGCGAACATGTAACGGCATCCGTATACACTGTGTATTAAAGAGCCAATTTCCAGGAATTGCAATAAGGCGTACACGTCGAATTAGATAGTACGACAATAAGTCATACAGTAGATTTTACATGTGCTTTCAATAGCAATAAATGATACATGTTGAATTTTAAGTAATCCTATCAGTAATACAGTAGTTTGGTTTATACGCTGTGTTGTATTGAACATGTACGGACACCATTGACTCGTATGAGCATTGCACAAATTGCCTTGACTCATAGATGACTCGGGGACTCACATTCAACTACTTGATAGTACGACGAAGACGAACACACGTCATATCTTATTTCGAATTAATTCATACAAAAAATGCGTACTTAGTTAATGCTGGTTATTTTGCATTCAAGTGAACAATTTAACAGATAATATGAACGTATTATGCTCCGGTATATATTTAGTGCGTACTTAAGACGAGATGTTTTTCCATGGAAAGGGGGGATAATATCGTTAGAGCTAGACTAGAACATCATTAGGAATAATTAGGTAATCTAATATGTATGTGTAAATTAACGAATGCTAGGGTTGACATGTGGACGTCTTCGTATTTCCTATTTCAACAATTGTTATAACCCATAGTAACAGCTGAAACTTAAAATGATACATACAAAACTAAACTAAAAATTCGTGAAATGTTTTTATATATTTATTTTAATAATAAAATGGGATTTATTCAGTGTTTATTCTGTATCGTTTTCTTTATAAAAAGCAAACAATTAGCACTCCGAGTGTGGTATCATTAATTTGGTTGTTATTTGTTTGTTGTTGCTTCTGGCCTTTTAATGCTCCTATTTTTAGGGTCCCTTTTTATGGGTTCTTTTTTGTAGGTCCTTTTTTGTTGGTCCATTTTTGTTGGTCCCTTTTTGTGACGTACGTTCTCGGCTGTTATATGTTGAATGTTGCCTAACATGTCCGATTTATTTTCTTTCTTTATTCATTGTGTTCTTTGAATACATTATCATCTCCAGAAAGGTCTTTGTTTGATGATTGTAAGACATCATAATGTTACTGCATTTAATTCTTACTTACTTGTACTGACCTACATCCTTCCATATTTGGACATGAGGCTATTTTATTGCAACTTCGATGCGAGTAACTCGTTAATATTTCTAGCATTTGGAACAACTCTGGTTGTTTTAATGGTACGGCCGTTGTGCGAGATTTGTATAACAGTCATGAATTGCATAGTTAGTATATGCCATTGTCAATAAGTTGGCTGCATATTTCTTATCCTCCTGTCTCGTGTTTGGCTCTGCTGTTTCTGTGGAGTGTTACCTTTCCGGTCCGTTTGGTATTACCAGTCCCTTTTTCGCAAATATATCTTTACCTATATCGGGACGTCGTTCTTGAACATTAACGAGGCAAACTCGGATTAGTAGATGCAGCATCGGAGTGATAAAAACATCTCTTCAGTTACACTCATGACATTGATTGCATTGTGAAATATTTCTCCTATTATGCTAATTTCAGGAAATTTTAAAATCACAATTCTTTATAATTCTTTTGTAAAATAACAATACTTATATAGGCCAATGCTGCATCATATGAGAATGGAATAATGTGTAGCGTTTTTCAATTTGACTGTAGGCAGATAAGTACCATTCTATTACTCAATATATCGTCCAGAAAGCCCCATCCAAGAGTCCTATATTGAATATGTTTTTCAGCAAATTTCCTCTTTATTGTTTGCATTGTTTTGAAATTCTCCAGTAGGTATTTGGTCACAGGGTCAAATCATTCCATTCCATGATTGTGTGATTGTTAAAAGAATTTTGATAATAAAATAATAATATATATTATATAATATTAATCTTCATGAATATATTTTATAATATTATATGTACTATGTGGTTATAACATAATCATGTTCTAAGTATTCATGCATAATGTTACGTTTAATTTAGTCTATTTATCATATCTACAAATATTCATAGAATGTATGAATATTACAAGACACTAGGATACGGATGTGTTTTTTTTCCAAATTGACCAAAGGAACATTATAATAATTCAATGCCAAGTTTGCTTAGGAAACACTGGAAGTTATTATATTTCTAAAAATCAGAATTGAGAAAATGTTCCAGAATTTGTTTTGAGAATTTATATGTTTTATTGTGTTGTTTTTATGTTTAATTTGAATCCCTATGAAGGAAACAGTCGTGCACAAACTTACAATGCCATGGACATAGAATATGAATATGAGACAAATTACAGAACACGAAATATAATGCTAAGAGATTGACGTTTTATATATTGTTTATTCAAAACATCAGAAATATTAAGCATACGTTATAAGTTATATGATTATAATATGATAAGTTAAAATAATAAACTTCACATTTAAACATATTTTTTCGTATACAAATAAATCAAGATGTCCACTTCCAGGATGGAGGGTGGACCGAAATTTATTGTTATGCAAATTATTTTGCATAATTATGATTAATGTATAATAATTCGGTGCAAAAACGTCAAAACAAGAAAAAAACGACGTTTGATTAATTTCATACGACAAACATGTGTTGCCGTGTATTTCGCATGTACCACAAAACATTATACAGTCTGCAATAGCAAGTAAATGGTACAATTGTATTCAAATATAGAATTATTTCTCCAGTAGAACGGGTAATGTCTATCCGTATACTAGTAGGAGCAGGGCGTCCACTTGCGTTTTCAAGTTTGTATACATGTCGACCTTTAAATTGCATTGAGTGACCGCTTTCATTGCAAGAAGTCTGGGGTTCGATCTCAAGGCAGCAACATACCAATGTCATTAAAATGGTACTGGCGTGTCCTCCTTGCTCGACAAAGCGAGTTCCTGTTGACTGCTGGTTCGTCCAGTGCCTTCAGTATAATGTGACAGAAATGTCTCCATATAACACTGACATACTGTCGACCAGTTGGACTAATAAAAAAATATTTCAAAAAGCATGTATCCTTCCACCTCTTCATGTGTTTATTCTATTCTATTGTTTCTTCTCTCCACATTTCATGTCTATAGACTCAAATGTTCCGTATATATATTCTCCAGATCGGACATTCCGCCTGAAGCTGCTAATAACTTTTAAGCATAGGATAGGAAGGTTTTAAAGAGCCGAACTGAAATCAATATTTGAACTAATGGCATCGTAGCTCATGAAACTGAATAATTTCTGGCTTTCATATTATAAGGATTCAGTCCAATCGATATTAAAGAGTTTTATAACGCAACTTTTACGAATTTATATCATCGAAGGTGTCGTATAATTTTGAGGGAAAATAAGATCACGCGAACGTGAGCGTTTCCCATCGACTCGGATGCCATTTTCCCTGCCTTTAGAATTTGTGAAATGGTCTTATTTCAATATAAAACTAGCAACAGACGCGCGTTGATACCAGACAAATGAGAAAATACTGCGAACAGACGAAAATATTTTTCCCGGGAAAAGATAATTATATTTGCCCCTCCAAGTATGTTGTCTATTTACCTTAATAAGCAAACTGCTCCTGAAATTTGAGACAATTTGCCTCGAATCTAATGATACAGCAGCGAGTCTGAAAGCATTATGAAATGGAAAAAACGCAAACCCATTGTAATAAACATTTCTGGTTCTTTCCGTTTTATTCTGATCTATTCCTTTACCACTAATTGTAAGTATTCCGAAGTTCGATTTTGACCTGAGGTTTGTTCGCTGTAAAAAACAGAAGAAAACAAAACACTCGCTATCTCCACCACACAGAGAAAAGCCTATAAATATTCATATCCAATAGAACGCTGACTCCGCCCCCCTGCCTAAAGGTCGAAACCGAGAGATAGATTATGAAAAACGAAGAACGACAGATTCCATCAGATTGTTCTGTGGATGTCGTAAACTAGCCGAGGTTTACTTTGACAGGCGGGTTGGTAGTATGACAGCCTATTCTTTGACACATTGCTAGATTTTAAGTTTTCTCTTGTACTGCGTTTCAATTCGGATATATTTCTCGCATCCATCTATCTTCTATCTTCAACTGTCTACAGTTCTTGTGTATAAGGTATGTGCATTTCAATATTATCGAATACACTAACATATTCATTCTCTGTTGATAATAATACTTTGTAACTCTTTGACAATTTGGTACTTTTATTATGTTATGATTTACAAATAATGAAGTTTTAATTTATATAGGTGTTAAGGTAGTAGGGTGATATGTTTTGCTATGTTTTGCATGACGGGCACTTTGTTTATCGTATGATGTATTAATATTGCCAAGGATAGATAGTTATTGAATGTGATTTCTTGTTTGTCGGATCACTCATTTGTTTTCGATTGTCAAATGTGATTTGGCTGGTATGAAGTGTACATCACTTATCCGTATTGTCAGTTGCCCCCGAGAGTACGATTTAAATGGCTCTTCAGAACGGAGTTAATAACCGCCGCCGTAAACAAGTCATGTTCGCACAACTCGATTCGACGTCTTCGCTCTGTTTAGCTGGGTAAACGGGTAGGACTAATAAATCGGGACTTATCAGATCCGATAAGTCAGTCTGAGGACACATCAAAAGAGACGCGTTTTAATATGAAGATGAAAGTCACACTCGAAATTGGATAACGTGGCAGCGAAATTTGCGTTTTTCAATTATAAGTTTCATTAAGGAAAAATCTTCTCACTGATTCCATATTTTTCATGTCGCTTTTGGCAGATTTTCTAAAGATATAGAATAATTAGAAAGTGTTGAAAACTGTTGACAGGATTTTGCGCCTTGGATTCCAGTCAATCGCGTAAAAATGGCCAATATGGCGAAGTGATTGAGATAACGTATATCTTCAACAAACATGAACAGTCTGTTCGGATGACGAATGAAAGCGAATTCTTGATGAAATTGTATGAAATTCATTTTTTTTTATATTCTTTACTCTTTCGGAAGATTAACTTCGCGCAAATTTGAAAATTGTCGTCTTTTGATTTGATTATTCTAGACGGGCGTTGTTATTAATATTATTTGCATTAATTAGATATCGCGTTGAATCTAAATTAATAGAAGATATTTTTCCGAGAAAGTACTTCTAGAAATTTACGTAATACGTACATAGGTACTTAGAGACATAAGAATTGTTTCAATATTTTGATGAAAGGAAACTAACTCGCATTCAATTCACACTAGCGGAACATAGACATGTAGGTCTAAGAATGTATATTACATATTTTGGATAACGTGTGTATAACTTACATTAACGATTAATTTTTTAATATTTTATATATTGTGGCGCAAATGCTGATCTGGTGTCAATTATTTACATCTTCTCTATTTTTTTTATTTTTTGCAGTTGCGTATGGGAAAAATAAATAATTGCATAGAGGAATTATGTAATACACATATAGGTTACATGGCATTACTGTCACAAGCAATAAGCGTCAAGGGCTGACCTAAAATAATCGGAACAGAGTCTGGGATTGTGTTGACTGTTTTACTTTAGTTTCGTATTTTTTTACTTTGACATCCGTTTTTATTACCATGGCAAATAATAAGCATCTGACTCGATTTGCAGACTTTTATTTTTTGCGAAGTTTCCTGCAATCAATCTGATTTGATCAATACACACATTAATTTTCACTCTATCAGCCGGAAGAATAAAAAACGTAACAAAATGCGCGCGTTCCATACAAAATGGCCTCCAGATATTTCACCAAGACGTTGCCATAGAAATGAAATAACAATACTTTTGATTAATTGTCTTTAGATAAATCAGACGTTTTCAAAAATCAAAATTCTTGAGCTTGTGTTTGAAAAAATGAAAAAAAATGTGTATGAAAACAAATGTTCAAATTTCGTAAACTACAAACGGCATTTAGTTGCGTTTTCGTTCCAACTAGGAAACCTAATTTCCAAAAACAAATCAAATTTAATAGAAAACTTTAGAAAAAATAAGGCGCGCACTGGGACGTCTTTCGAAGCACATTCGACGCTACAGCCTGGAGACGCAGACACAATACAATTATACACTAATTATATAAAACAATGCATTTTTATGCGCGTTAATCTTTTAATTCCTTTTGTCTGTGCTTCGAGTTGTTCAACATAGCGTTTAGTGTTTGTGTTGTATTGATTTATATCTGAGGGTTTTTTTATGAAGTTTTAGCGTTTTGGCGTGAAATGCGTATATTGCGTGCAATGCACGTGTTCACGTGCAAAGTGTAATAGGCGTGGCGGCTCGGTTAGTGCTAAATCATTTCCATCAACGTTCTATAAACACGTGGCATAATAATACAACACAGGTTGGCTTATCATAGAATTAACATAGCGATGCTTTAACTCACAACTTTCAATTTGTGTCAAAATAAGTTTCTGAGTAGATTCTATAGTTATGAAGATTATAAACTGAAAAAATGAACCCCACATCTCGCGTGAACTCTGAAACTATGTCTGCCGGGTTTACAGTTAAGTCGGCAAACATATCAGTGTTTCATTATAAACAATATATTTTATAATACAATATAAGTCGATATTTATTACTCTAAAATGCCTTAACATGCTCCATTTACCTTTCAGCGAAATACCAATAAAACTAAATTGTAATATGATATTTAATATGACTTTTATTCATATACGCTTACTTGGTGTATATTATGTAACGAGAAAAAAAACACGCGGCGAAAATATGAAGAAATTTTTCTAAACAAATCTGCATTAGTTTTATAAAAACAACTGTGTTTTAAATAATTCACTTTGAAAGGTTAACGTTAACTTATCGCCATAGCAATATATAAACGAATTATTTGTCATTAAATTCATAACATTACTGCTTGTACGGTTGTTATTAGAATTTTATTCCGAGTATCTCCATTTTTCTCATACAATACTGCTTGGTCATTTAAGTATTGCAGCAGTTGTTTCCCTTTGATTGTAAAGAAACGAGAATTCTTTGATTCTGAGTATGCCTATCGCACTGAGTCCAATTGTAAAATATTCATAACGTTAGTATTAACATTCAACAGTATCTCGCGTATTATTTAGCCGAGATGTTAGAATCTGACTTTATTAAATTCCCTATTGAAGTCGCTAACGACGCTAATAAAAAAATTAGCATCGTATTAAAACTTTAAAACTTTCAATCCAAAAATGTAATGCAAAAACACGAGGAAATTCTCCACTAATTTATTCCGTAAATTAAAAATATTTTTTCCAGTCCAGGTGGTTAAGACAAAGTCAGCTTATACTATACATAGAAATAAACAGGTGGGCCACATTAGGCTTGTCATCCGAAATCGTCGTCTTCGTGACAGACAATCAATTTTCTACGCAAAATTTATATAGCTGTCACTTGACAATACTCAAACGGCGGTCTTGATGGGGTGAATAAAATGCCCCCGCGGCTAAATTACCTGAATTTTACGACGCTTAGCTGAAATAAAACGGAATAAAGGTAAAAAACGCGATTATTTACGTTACGCTAACGTTCCGGTACGGTAGCGATGAACGGTTTGCGCGCGAGGTCGCCAAAACACATTCAAGTACTACGTTAAAAACACGTTAAGTATGCATCCTGTTAAGCAAATCTCTTTATAACCTAGTATAACGTTAGTACGTTAATGATAAAACTTGTGATGCAAATCTTTCTTGGTTAACGTTTAACATTTAACTACAAATGAGAAAAAGAGAAAAGACGTCAATAATATACCTGGTACACTGGTATGAGGTACATTGTTGTACCAGTCCTTAACGCATTCTGAATTCTATTTTTTCTTTTTATTTCACGTAATTTACGACTTGTGATGAGCTGTTACATTGCTGTATGGTAATATTACCCATGTATATCATTTCTGTACATATTTAATGCACTTGTCATTTCTATGTAATCTGTGCTGAAAATAAAGGTTCTGTTCTGTATGCAGTCATTTTTTCCAGGTTATTTTCACGAAAGTTTGAAAAAATGTACATTCACAGAGAAACAATATATATTTCTGAGTCATTATTGAAAGTCAAGCTGCTTTGATCCGTGTTTTAGACCGATTAGAAGATTTTTTTACAATCATATAAATTAATGGTTTTTTTCTACTATAAGTTAAAAAATTATTGGTCCGGCTAACAAGGATTGTGGAGTAGCATGGCCAACTGTTGCGCTGTGAACATAATTTACTCCGGCAATTATCATTTGTCATTGAACAATGCACTACATATGGTACAAACTCTGTGACAACATGCTGCTTCATAATCGTCCATAAATAAAATGGTATCAACAAAAAAACCACCATGAACATATATTTATTCAGTTAATACACAAACAAAATAAGCAATGTTTAAAATAAGTCAAAGTGACCCTTGATCAGACATGCATATCATTCTATAGATACCGAAAATAATATCACAAGGAAAAGTACTATTATGCATTATATGCAATCCTTTTAACTTAAACACTTCCTAGAAACTATTTAGTTTTCTTTTAAGTATACACGTACATGTACTTAAATCATTGGTATATTAATTCGCCGGGGTTTGATTTCGAGGTTGAAGCCTTAAACTATATTATAGAAAACTTGAATTATATTAATAATTTTAAATAAAAAAGTCACACAGTTTTATTGTTGTGGTTTTTGGTACAATAATAATACGTCAAGAATATATGTTCGGTGGTAGTATATTTTGTCAACAAATAAGTAGATCTAATCACACATTTTATGTAAATAAAAAAGTAAAGAAAAACAAATTCTACATTATTTATGACATTTAATTCCTTCAAAATATTTTGTCAGGTAGAGTCGAGACTTGACCACTATTAACACTGATTATAACCTAACTGACCATCTTAAATAAAGTATGATAAATCGCTTTGATATCTGACCACATTCGCTCATGCTCACAATTTATTAACAGTCTAGTCCTTGTGGTTGTTTGCCTTTTAAAAGACTATTTTAGATTTGACCATAGCTCTTTACTGCCTTTATCACTGAAGTCAACACTTCAATACTTTATTTAAAACAAAAACATAAATAGCCATATAACGTTTTACTGACAATTTCTATTAGAAATAATCACAGAATACAGTCACACTTAAAATAAAAAGTGGGACATGGTTGGTTCGTTTTATGCAGTCCGGTTCTTGCCCGTGTCTCTAGGGGCTGTGCATTTTCAATGTGTGGCTTTGGATGGTCTGTGCGCTACTGTATTAAGTTTCTATATAACTCCTTATGCATGTACTTCCATTTAAAAGGTTTGAGTGGTTATACGTACATATACCTGCACGTACTCATCAACGGGCCCCTGCCAACCAATACCAATTTTCGAGGGCTGTTTCAGCCGTTCAGCCGTTCAGCCGTTCAGTCACATTTTGACATACGTGCATCAACCTCACCTCACTCCTACATGTACGATGTAACAGATATATCTCACTTACATACGCCAAGAACAGCACAAATGAAACAGATCAACGAACCAACTATGAAAACTCAATTAAGTGCCTCAATTACGTCATAAAATGAAAACCAAATTGTCTTGAAACAATTAAATTCTTATTGAAATCACAGCGGTATACTATATGAGATTTTTTTCTGTAATATTGGGGCTATATATTATATGTATACAATTCAATAGGCAGGAAATTCTATTAAAGTCTGTTGACAAAATGTTGATTTAAGTTAAAAAGCAACAATGATCTCTTTTGATGAGTTTTCGTAGAATGTTGGTTTACAGTAATTGCATTTTGTGTCAAAATTACGGAGAGAGTTTTGCGACTGAAACGTGCAATCGACTCCCTCGGCGGAAATCCGTCCAAAAATGAGAGAAACTTTCCGATTGCATATATTTGTGCTATGTCGTAACACTTGAACTGGGCTGGTTTCAAATTCTACAGTGAATTCTGAACTTCTTTTAGAGTACATTTTGTAAATGTAGGGCCTACAAGAAATAAAGAAATTTGCAATTTAATTCAAAAAGTGATTTCGTCTTAATTGTAAAATGGTGTGCCTCAGTATTCGGTTTTGTTTTTCTTTTCATTTTGTTTTAAATGATATTAAATGTCCTTTGATTCTTGTGTTAAAAGGTTGTCCTCAGGACTATGATTTTCTTCATTTTGAAAATAAAGTTTTTAATAAACGCATAATAAATTATACTATGGAAACAATATAAGACCGCATTGTTTCAAAACATAAAATCGGAAAACTGAAAATTTGAAACATTCTTTAAAACAAAAACAACATAAAACAACAATTCGTAAATGCTGTAATGTTTGACACATTCGTTGCGCTTGAATTTATTAATGGTTAATGCGTTAAAAACTGGATCGGACAAATGTGATTTTCTTCAAGACAATCCATCACTTTACGAATATTCATGACAACTAGTCTAGTTTTCTATGACATGGCAACGACTGTGCCAGAACTATCAACAGACCAGTCACCATTGCTTCACAATTATGTATATAAATTCTTCATACGTCTACTAACAAACTCATTCTGGTGCCGACATATATGAACCAGATTATTCCTGACATGACAAACGGACACGTTGACAGGCGATCTGCGGCGAGCTAACACTTTTATAAGCGTCTATGTGTTAACGAGCATTCATATCGCACGGACGCTCTCAATTCCATCTGGCATATTAGTGACAGGTCGGACAAAGACCAGTACTCGGACACAGTGCGATTTAAACACTTTGAAAACGATACGCTCATAATTGTCAAATTAAAATCACATCAAGGAGAGAGCAATGTTGAACAGCCTTTGAGTAAACACTGAAACGTTGAATAAGAACGTGCTGGGTCTGGCGGTATCAACTGTAGTTATTTTTCAAAATCTAGTTATTCATAATTTTCCACAGGCACTCAGCAGACTGACATGTTTCATTTGGGTGGCCGCTGTTTGGCAGTGTTAGCACAACGTTGCGATGTTGCATGACTAAGTATTTGATACAAACACTAATTCCGCCACGGACAGCCGTAAAATCCAAACCAACTTAACAAACTCCCGCTTAATTAAAGGCACTTATTGCAGGATGAGGCTAAAAGACATCTCCCATGAAAACTAATACGGGAAATGAGATAGGATAACCCGCCATCGACAGTGCCGTATTTTTCTGTATGAATAAGACTAGATGCAGATCCATTTTAAATTCCAGTTTTTGTTTTTGATTGACAGTGCGTATTAGTAACGTTACGAACGATCCTCTGAGGGACGTCACTGGGTTAAAGTGTAAGAAATAGCAATTTCTCTGAAAGAATGGGGGTTATAACCCCAAGTCTTATCCAAGTGAAAATATCTTAAACAGATTAAATCTTCTAGACTGATTAAAATGCCTATTTGATTCAATACGAACGATCACCTGATTTGGAAGGGAAATTATACCCAATGTTTCTCCAGCCTCGTCGCCAAGACTGTAATTCCATTAAAAACAGAAGAAAAAACAACAGCCGCAAACATTATAATGCAACGGTAAATAGAAATGAAAATTGCACCTAAATTAAATGTTTTGCGCACAAAATTGTTAGTTGACATTTGTGAGACAGAAAAAAGCGAGTGAAGATCATAACAGTATATCGCAAATCGTTGACAATAACTTGGTTTTCATTTTCACTGTTTGCCACGTCTTGATCAGGCTTACATATCTTTTCTACGCGCAGACAGTCCACAATATTCCTGTTCTCTTGCGATATCACAACTAATTAACAAAACAGTCTCATAGTTTCAATCTTATATCAGCAATAAGCAGGTGCTTTACATTGAAATAGATACAAAACTTCAGTTAATAAAGCGTGTTTGGTTTCACGAGGAATATGAATAAATAATTAGTTTTGTGTATTATATGTTGCCTTATCTGATGGCATAAAGACGCATCATTGATCATTGTTTCATTTCTAAGAACTGTGGAAATGAAAATGGAAACATTGAATCGTTTCGAAGAACATGAGAAATCATAACATTGAAAAAATATTTTTGGACAAATAAGAATTTTGGTCATTGATTAGAACTGGAAAAATAACATTGGACCATTTCTTATATATGTAGAAATAAAAGCATTGTGCCACGTCTTAAAACTGTAGAAATTAAAATATTTGACCATTTCTTAGAACTAGTAGAAATAAAAAGCTTTGGACAATTTCTTAGAATTTCAAAATGTCTATTGCTGGAGTAACGTGTATGTCTTCTTTAGTGCGTCTTGTAGAGACCATGTTCTGAAATATTAAATTTGGTGGAACCTTTTTTAAATTGGGGGTTTTAATATCCCATCGACACTTCCTTTTCATTCACATGAAGACGACCTCTACCACGGGAATCACAGGGAAGACTAGGGACACCCAAATGTGTTGCATCTTTGAATAAAGTCTTTAGCATTTATTATTATTATTACACAGTACAGTACATTACACTGGGTAAACCAATCCTGAATGTACCCTTACCGTTGGGTGCCAAAGTAAGGGAGCTATGCGAGTACACGTGTACCATGTTTAACGTGTTTGTTTATCAAGTCGTTGCCACAGATTTCTTTCACATCAGTACCTGTATTTAATGAAAGAGTTTGACTGTTGGTGTTAATGCGTCTGATGTACCGATTGTTCTCCACCATGTAGCTTCACTTACAATGTAAGTTCTCCCATACTGAGTGACACAGCTAGCTTCCCCATCGTTCACAGAGTTCCTTTAACGTAACTAACGTTATTTCTTTTTGTAACAGTTGGATTTCTGGGGAAAACATGATGAAATGAAATTTCTGTTAGAGATTGTGTCAATAAATGCTTGTGTATTATTAGTATTCAACAATCACTACAGATGTTGGTACGACGTATAATATGATACATTATTGCCTGTAGAGAATGTATGAGATTGAACTTGCAATCTGCATGACTGTTGTATTTACCAAATCCGTTAAAATGGTACTGGTACGTCTGCCGTGCTGGCATATGTTTAGCAGTTACGTCCACGTAACTCGACTGCTGGCTCGTTAAGTGTCAGGATGTAGTCTCCATGTGAGTGGGATTTAAAATATTATTTGATAAAATGGCAGTAACTGGTAGAACATATGTAAATATGAATAAGTATCAATAAAAAAAAATTCAGAAAAAAATAAAACGGCATAAAAATGATATAACTCATAACGGGTATTCTTATAGAAGATCAAAAGTAATTATATTTCATTCATTTTCGTGTCTTATGTGATGACACTTTACTATGGAACACCACTAATCAAAACTATATGGTTATCAAATACCATTGCTGCGTTCTTCGTTTTGACCGGGCCACTTCTTCCATGTAGGGGTGGTATTCACAAAGCTTCTTAAAGTGAAAACTTAAATTTTCTAAAAAATCTCAAATCTTCATTGAGTGTATCAGCTAAACAGGGCAATCAAGATTAGTAGTAATTACATTTTTAAGAAGTATTCTGTAAAGAGCTACAGTGATCACATAGAAAACATTGGTTAATACAGTATTCTTCGTTTATTGTTAAATATGTGTAGTTCAATATTTTAACTAATGTCAAAATATTTAAGTTTTCACTTAAGATGGCTTTGTGATACCAGCCCAGGACTAACGTTTTGTACGCTGCCTTTTTAGTATAATTTGTGGCACGTACATGTAGTTTATATTGAGTGATTCTTTCCATGCCAATATGTCATTATCTTTTTATACAACGTACGTATAGATACATGCTATGATCTAAACTCACTTTTTTCTGACTCGCGTATATGCATATCAATGGATATAAAAAGTGCACTATAGTTTCCCGTACCAGTATATCTATTTTATAAATACAAAACAATGAATCTTAATTAACAAAAGATCTTCTGAACAAATTGATACATCGCCATTCGTAAACAAAAACAAGTGTTCATTAAATTCCCTCCGTGAGTGACGACGTTTCTACTGATCTACACCCAACATCATATTATCAAACGATCAATACATAATATCGTTTACAATTCTATGATATTAAATAAGAAATTTTATCCGAGCGTGACTTTATATTTGACTTTTGTTATATTGATACTACTATGAGTATAAACTTAGATAGCGAGCTCCGTGATGTAACAGAGTATGATAGTAAAAGTGTAGGCGTGTGTGCATTCGATGTAGGTGATTTGAATGTTGTGATGGGTGAAATATATTACAGTAAAACTTCGTTATCTCGAGGAGTCATCGGGAGAGGTAAAATGCTCGACATAAATATGGTGCTCGAAATAATGATGCTCATCATAAAGGCGCAAATCTTTATACAGTAAAGAGCGAATTCATGGGGAATTCGAAATTTGTTCGACATAGACTGGGTGTTCGTAATATTGATGCTCGTCATAACGAAGTTTAACTGTACTATATTTCACGGCTTGTCGTGAACAACCCTGAACAACCATGAACAACGGCCATTCATATGCAGATATCGTTTATGATTAATTTCCATATCGTCAAGTAGAAATATTCTATCTTTATATTACTATCATTACTAGTATATTACTATAATATGTTTTGAATATTATCACATGTTGATATTCTAACCTTGAGGTCATATGTACTGGTACTAGTATAGAGTTCTCCTAAATCATAGTTGAAATAATGTTCATTATAAACGTCAGTTAGTCCATTTATAATTGGAATTTTTGAGTGAAATTATTTTGAAATGAAAATAGGTATGCATCTTGCACCAATGGCAATGTTTCAAAATGCTAAATTACCTCCGTTCCATAAACAAGTTAATAACATAATACAATTAAATTACAATTTGAACCAAGCTTAATATCTTATGCGATTCGGCTCTCGTCAAACTATCGAATAAAAACAGAAAGAAAAACGTTTAGGCTTTTGACATGTGATGTTATTCGTTAAATGAAATAATTAGGAAAAATTCAGAAAACATTTCAAGATTAATTGTATTTCACGAAGGATATCAAAGGATTGTGTCTTTGAAATAAGTGCTAATGAACATACATTTTAGTTTGCCATAATATTTATGGTTATTCATAGTTAAATTTTGTAAACTGTAAACGGTGACCTTTTCACCAGAACCCATTTTCTAGAGGGCACTTTGAAAGATTTTAACACAACTAAAGAACTTTTTCTGATATTTCAAGTACATTGTATCACAGTAAACTCAGAAAATTCTACTTTTTATTATTCTAGGTGTGTTTGCATATGTGCAAAAATATTTTATACGTAGCACACAGAGTCGTAGCCTTGAGGAGTTGGACAACATTTAAGACATTATGCAGTTTCTTATTTCGTAAAAAATACGAGATGCATGTAATTTAGTATCGTAAAAAAGAGAGATCACACTTACGTCCTCAAATGCCTACAAGATCTAAAGAGTTTCAAAGACAGAAAAACAAACTATCCTTTTTATTAAGCTATACGAGTATGTTATATGTTAGACCTTAGTATTGCGCAAAATGAACACAATGCCCTCATAGAACTTCTGCCTTTGACTGGCTTGAGGTTGATCTGTCGCATTACAAAGTGGGTGATTTTTACACGTAAAATATGCTTTAAAAGTATTTAAAAGTAAAAGCTAAGAACTAAGAACCAAATGTCCTTGATAAAAGAAATAGACGAAGTTTACCCGACAAGATGAAACTAGTCCATGATTTATAAGTTCACCAAACGTTTTGATCTACAGTGGCCTGTCTGGGTGAAAGGTCGTAAACTACAATTACGTCCAATCTAGATTTTCTTGTTCGTCATTTCTTTTCTTCGATTCAAAATGAGAGTTTAAAGTGAATTTAATTTGGATACCGAGAAAAATACTCATATGGCAAGTTAATATCAACCGTAAGATATAAAATAGTTTGTAATTATGCATAGACAGCAAAGCACATATGTGTAGAACCTCGTGTACTGTTACACGACCTGTCTCATTTACTTCATTTTTATTACTAGTAGAATAGAATAGAACAGAGTTTCTTTCCACATTCTGGACCCTCTCGGGTATACAATTTAATATTAACACACAGGCAATCTTAAGTTTAAATATACACAAAAACAAAAATATATGTAAAGGCGAGATTCGTACGATGACTTCGAATTCGGCCTTGCCATGAAGCATACCGGTTGCATTGTTTAAGACAGTTACCATATCACCACCAAAATACTGTTAAGAAAATAATACAATTTCAATTTTTATAATCCTGGAATTCCAATCGCTATGGGTATCCAATACGATGGTCGGAAAAGGATTGCGATGCAAATGTAAGCATCGCTTTAGTATAAAAAAGACGAAATCAAACATAAATTGGACATGGAAGGCAGAAGTCATCAGAAAATCTCTACCTAGCTCTCCGACCACAAAAAAAATGAAAATACTGAGACATCAAGTACACTTGCTGTCATTAATACATTTCGCTGGCTTAGAATGAGAAGGTCGGTACTACTACTTTCGACCGTTTAAGACCGATACATATTTAAAATCAGCAACACAGGGCGCTTCTTATGAGCATATTGTCATGAAAATCAAAAATGGTCATGTTGCCCGAACTGAACTTGAGACAGCTTGTTTTACCATAAGAAAAGAGTAATTTTCGGACAGTTTTTTCTTGTTTTCCCAAAATATCCATTTCGGTATGTCATTTACTTCTTTTGATAAATCCATATGTATAATGTCTTGATCTTACTTTTGGAATATATACATAATATAACATATCTTTAATTCTTAATACGATGTACATTAGGCTATTGATAAGTTATTTATATTACATCGAATAATAACCCTATAATACACGATAAATAAAAGCCAGAATATGAACGAGTATCATTTTCTGACAAATATAATATTTTGAAAATCAGCTCATTGTCTGAACCTAGTATCTAACGTAATGGTCCATTCGTACACAAGAATCATGGCGGAGTAATATGTTATATGTTAATTAGACGATTTATGAACATGATACAAGTATGCTAAACCATAACATCTTCATCATTTCAGACTTTATAGCCTTGGTATAATTCATTAATACTAATTTATATTCACTTGCGAAACTTAAGCATAAATGCGAACGTTTCGTTTTATATCAAGTTCAGTTATTTACCATATTGTTAGCATAGGATATACTATTATCGCCAGGGAACCATGTCCGTTTCCCCCGATTTTCCGAGTTATTAATTATTGTCGCACACAATGCAGCTGAAGATGGTGATATAAAAATGACAGTACTAGATTCTACATGTAAAACTCCAATATATTAAATTCGAAAGTCAAGTAACACCTACGCATATTATTAGACAATGATTTCTAGAACGCACATCAGCTACCGATTTATGGTGTCCCGGTGTGTAACCAAAATTTATACTTATAACGACAAAAGTTTCATAAAAAATAGCATTTGAAATTCGTATGGCTGAAACATGTAATATGAGACACCAGGTGGACAAACAATCATAAACTTCGACATAAGTCAACTGGCGTTGTAATACATATGTTAGGTTCTATGTATGGACGTGGGTCACATGTGTCCATTGTTGTTGTTTTACACCTGCCAACATATTCATTACATGTCCTGTCTCATACTTTTCATCAGATATTTTATTGCATTGACTATTGCAAAATGTATTTTTATCCTATTTTGGACTTTTAGGCAATACATTCTGAATCTACAAAATACACCTAGGTGGTTTTATTCTGAAAAGGCACATTTGTAAACTCGAAATTTCTCAGATAAAAATTCAAAATTAAGTATTTGCTGAATTTGGCAAAAATGAATTGAAATTGTCGAAAGTTTGCTGTAATAATTCCACACACTGGACTAACATTGGGAGTTCTATTTCGCATGCAACTCTAAATAACATATGTGACAAAATTTGAGTGTTTTCTCAAACAAAGATTTTGTAAAGAAGTTGATGTTGCAAAACTAGTTATGGTTTGGAACGATTTTTCGCAATTCTGTTCTGTTCTCTTACACACGTCACAAACGCCTCGAATTTCCAGCCATTTTTTTGTCGACAAAACTATGCTTAGTTGCAATCTGATCACAAACAACATCAAAGCACGAGAAAATTGCTTTCTGTCAATATGGATTACATATTACATGTAACACGAACTTAACACGTTAAATATTGTTGTAATCGTAAAAATGTTGTGAATATTTTGCGGGTGTTTTGTTGGTTGATTTACTATCACATGGTCAGAGCACGAGAAAGAAGGTTTTGAAGACCACGTGGTGTTTCACTGTTGTCACGTGGTGTTGTTCATATAATCGTCCCAATCATTTCCCCATTGTTATCATATTGTTCATTTCATTCGATGCAGCTGGTTCTATCTGCTTTAATTAAATTTTCATACGAGTAGTGAACCCAGCTGATTACGTATGACAGGCATTTACACTAAATATAATACTATCTCGACCTTCTATGTAGAGACACACCTGTTTTCAAGATGGCCAAATCGTGAATCAATACATTGAATAACCAGGTTACAAACTTTCTCCAATTTTCTTAGCAACAAATGGACAATGGTACTCTAAGCAAGCACTCTATGAAGCATTCCGTTTTTCACAACCTCGGTTTTATTTATAGTCGTAAGTTTGATGGGACATTTTGGTATGAAAAAATATGTTACAGTAATACAGAGACTTCTGATTCTTCTTCTTCGTTTTGTGATGCTGGTACGCGGTCATGCCTGTTGCAAAGATGAACTTCATTGAAGCTTCTGATGAAGTGTCGTTTTAGTGGTCTCTTTGTAATGCGTGTGTGGTTCGAACAGGACAGATTCTAATGGTTTGTCTTGCCGGACTGTGGTATTTATGTTTGTGTGCCAGGCCGTGTTATTAGGAAGTGTTGATGTTTCGGTTACTGTTTCGTGTAGGAATCTGTTGTCGGTCGCAGCATGTGCTTGCTCAATGGCTACACATACTTAGTTTACTATCCGATATACTACTCAATTATTTTCTACAGACATTGATTCTTATTCTTGGTTTGACACTTTATACGTGTTCAGAATTATGGTGAAAATATGTTTGGTCCTTAGTGACGTTAAACTCAACCGGGACGGTTTTGTAGCCGACATGGAAGTTCAGAAATAAAACAAAAACTCTGCAAAACATGCTCTTGAGTCAGCTGCCTGTTGCCAATTAAAAATGAGCATTTGTCTGTTTGATTTAAATTGATTCAGTTGCATAAGCTCCAGCAGGCAGCCAAAACATTAGATACATTGCACAATTATTATAATCTTCAAAACTGCAACGTTTTCAGTGTGCGATAGCTAAATGCCTAGGCTGATTATCTAACGCTTTGAAAATGCAATTCCATTGAGAAAACGTATCACTGGTGTATGTATCACTACTGTGGGATATTATGTTCCCTTGATCCGTTAAGACCCTACCGGATCTTGATAGAGATTAGTAAATCTAAAACACATTTTGATCTCAGAGAAATCTTCGATACGGTACTTGATCAATATTTGTACACTTTTTACCGTGTGTTTTATCAGGAATTCCCATACAAACAGTGATAATCCGACAAAAGATTCAGCTTTCCTCTTTAAGAAAAATATTCCCTTTAATCGACTAATGCTACGGTCACATTTGCCCTACGATGTCCGTACGGATTTATCAACTCGTACGAGTAGGCTACGAGTCCAAAATGTTTAAAATCCTAAAGGTATTTTAGGTTCTTAGCTTCTGGTCACAGCTCGTACGGACCTCGTGCGATTAAAAGAGAATGTCTCGTACGAGGTCCGTACGGACATCGTAATCTTCGTACGGAGATCGCACGGCGCTCGTACGGAGATCGTACGGGGCTCGCAAGGTACTCGTAGGTCAATCGCAGCTAGCATGTCACTCTTACGATGTCCGAACGGTGTCCGTAAGGTGTCCGCACGATGACCGTACGAGCTCCGTGCGAGAAGAATTTTATTTTTCGACATATTTCAAGTTCGCCTGGTCACATTAGTCGTACGAGCTCCGTGCGAGTCGAAATTTAGCAAGCCCGTACGGAGACCGTACGGGGTCCGTACGGGCATTGTAAACTCTTACGAGCATCGTACGGATTTTCGTAACTCGTAGAGGACTCGGGAGCTCGGTGAAAATTTTCCACCGAGCTCCCTAGTAGTCTACGAGCTCGTAGGTATTATTGAAGTAGGGAACTCACAAGGAAGCTGACATTTCCTATTTTTAGTTATTATTATATGTAAGATGATTAAAGAATGATGGAATTTTCATGTCATGTTTATAAATGCAAGGAAAAAACGTTTTATTACTTCTTGATCGACATTGAACGAGCATGGCTATATACGTGTATAGAGTTTATTATAGTACGATGAGTATATGCATTAAAGTACATGGAACACATGTATATTGCACAGTTGTCATAAACTAAAAGATAAAAAGAACACATAGATGTATAGACAAATATTTATGTGTACACATAAGATATGTGCACGCGAATCACGGACATGTCAATTCATTTTACATTGAGCATGAGCGGATCCAGGTTTGGTGAGGTGGGGATCCAGGCTTCTGGAATGTTGGAAAATTTGGCCATCTTACATTAGGAGACGAGTACGTCTCGTGTTATGTTATGTTCTTGTGCTAGTCGGACCTAGCAAAATAACCGGTTTGACATCTTCATAATACAATAAACGGTCGGCGTTCATATTGGCTAATTTGACTGAAGCCGAACGGTCTCATGCTGCAGTCGGGGGATTGTGTAGCGTCGATTGACGGCGGCCAGGGTCATTTAAAGTATATTAAAAATATACGTTGCTACTCATCGGTCGGTGTCTGCGCGATCATCAATCATCATCGGGTACATATCGGATACACGGGAGGATGGAAGAGACAGAATGTTAAACGGCACGTGGTACCCCTAGCCTTTTCGAATGTACAACTTGGTTTCTATAACACTTTAGGTGTAGACCACCTCTAAGTTTACCAACTAGTCCATTTCTAGTTGGGTGGAAACAATGAAATGATTCCCGAATGACCATATGTCCCGGTCGAGATTAAAACCTTTGATGGACTTGTCGATCCGAATTCTAGAGAATTACCCACGCGACCACAGTCTGAGTGTCACCCGAATGGTTGATTATACCACATATTAAAAGACTTGTAGACGTACTTACATGTTGAGACTTTTTAAAATCATGTAAATACTTCTTTCAAAAGCTAGTAGCGTCATTATTATAATATAACAGCAATACCTTTATTTTAAGAGACAACTCGGTGTGGAAAGTCCAGTCTTCCCTGTAGACCTCTGCTCATATCTGATTCTATGTTATAAACAATCATAAAAACAATGACATATAAAGTTACTGGGTGCCGAACATGCCATATTGGGTGGCCAGACTTGTCACAACATGGATAAACCCGGCCACCTAGAATCATAGACCTACACGCATTAGTAATCTGTCAGCACCCTGTATTTCGTTCTGGATATGCTAACCAATCATTCTTTCCCCCTCAGCTTCAACCAAAACAAACATAGGCAATATATATCAAAGTAAATAGTCATTTTATTTTTTTGTATAAATATACTAATCATTACACTTAATATTTGTTTTGTATTAAAAGCTATATATTCAAAAAATAGCAGATGTTAAAATTGAAGGGCATAATTATAATTACGTATTAAATTTGGATTTCATTACCTTATTTATGTTTTGTTTTTTAAAATCGATATGTTATAATTATCTTTAAACCGGATCTTAGATACTGGGTACAGATGCAGCATTGACACAATAGCAGTTAAACACATGTATCATCAATTCGATATTGAAAAATGTGTCGAAATTTCAATATATTGTCTATAACATATTGTTACATACACATAACAATTAACATTGTTGACATAACTTCTGTCATACTGTTCACTATCTAATCCTATGACGTTGACCGTTAAAGTCCCGTGCGAAATACGTCTGACTCAAAATATGTAAGAGCTCGTAGACAACTCGGGAGCTCGGTGAAAAAGTTTTACCATGTCGCCGAGATCTCTACGAGTCGAAAAAATCCGTACGATACTCGTACGAGTATCAATATCCGTACGAGCACCGTACGGACTCCGTACGGACGCCGTGCGAGTTCAGCAAAATCAACTCGTACGGAGCTCGTACGGAGCTCTTAAGGCAAATGTGACCGTATCATTACGGGCCCATATTGAGTTCTGTTTGATTTGTGAAATATACTGCGTAGATAAGAAAAATGTGTTTCATCGGTGATTATAAGATTGCGCATGGTTAGTCTGCCTGTCGAGTGATAAATTACAAACTAGGCGATAATGATTGCAGCCGGAAAGACTCCAATTGTAAAGTAATACCCCTGGCTCTTTAATAGAAAACACCATCGGTCGTCTGTAAGTTTTAATATGTAATATGACAATGGTAAACAATGTTTACATGTTGATGTTGAGAAAAACAACACAATCGGCGTCACAAGCGCATCCTAGACAGCACAAGGACATACCCAAGCCAACCACAGGACGCTGCGAGGTCACGTGATTCAACATGGCCGCCTGTGAATGAATCGGAGCAATGGAGCAATGAAGTCATTCTTCGTGGGGACGACATTCTTGGTGTCTTTGCGACGTACCACCATGGCATAACTAAGCTGTACATTGTGATAGCAACTCAATATGTCATCTAGACGACAATATATATAATCCTTTAAGTACAAACCTCTGATAAAGTGGTTAATAAAACATGGATGATGACTCATTATCAACTCTTCTCTCCAAACGTAACAATATATGTTTTCATTGATGCCTGAGAAAATTCGGTTACTGATTAATAAAAGTAAATAAGCTCTTCCCTTTTCCCACACTGTGGACATTTTAGACAGGTAACGTCTTGTCATCCTTAATAATGGTAACTAAGAGGTCAAGCAATACTTCAAAACCTGTTCATAAATGTCCAGGAGTTTCTTCAACGTTTTCATTAAATTCATATTATGTTTTAGTAAAGCGACACTGAGTTCTTTCGGCGTATCGCATACGTTGTCTGCTTTTGGAGAAAATTATTTAATTTTTTTACTATTACTAGGGTATACACAATTGATAATAGTGAACTTTTGTTAATATTTATAGTAGCTCGTATAAAATATTGAAAGTGGGCTATGGATTCATTCAGAAAGCTCTGGTGTGCATATACGTTAATATTCTATGTTTCCTGGTTCGGTACCGGAATTTAGGAAACACTAATACAATAAGTTGAATTCAACAATCAAAGATAAAAACAGTCGATGCCAATTGCAATACTGGTGCTAATAACAGGCACTTGGTTTTTTTCTCGTCTTAATTAAAACAGTCGCGGTTAAAACTTGGAAAATTGCTACAAATTCCGCAGGTTTCGTCTGACGCAAGCGATAAGAATATAGAACGCATTAATTGTTCTTATATAGCGGAGGCAATGCTTAAAAACACAATACAAGAAGCGATAGAAGGCGAACAAATCTAACTGGTTTTTGCTACAATTAATCAGTAATTCTGGCATCTTTGTATAGGCACAGTTTTAACAAACAGGGAAGTATTTTTTTGCATCTCACAAATAATAAGACTTGCGTTCTTCAATTGGTCCCAAGGGGTTCTAGAGCAGAGAAGTCAAGAAAAGGAATAAAATAATTCATTTCTCGCTTTCATTATTCATTTCCCTTGACGGAACAGCATTTCATTCCCATTCATTGAATAATTCAACAGTTTTCTGAGGGTCATCATTATCGAGCTTTATTTCAGACCGTATTTATAAATCACACGAGTTTGTTGGGTCCAGTTCTAGGGAGTTTTGTCACGTGGTTTGGAAATGCTTTGTCGTTGGATATGATGATGATGCTCGTATGCATGTATTATTTGGCGAAAACTTCGGTATTTTTTAACTATTCTGCTCTGGTTCCTCATGCGTATGTGACAATGTGACACTGTTCGACTTTCAAAAATCTGCATACAATTTTGTTTGACACATGTTTGCCCTTTTAGTAGTCAGAAATAGTTTTGTATGCAGGTTTCATGGTTTTGTGTTTCAATGCCTGTGCTCGTGCTAATCACAGATAATCGCAAGAAACTGTACTCGTAGTTTTATAGAGCACGTCCTTCTTGATAGCCAAATGGTTGACCACCCTCTTCGGGTACCGAGATCTCGGGCAATAATGATATATATCTGCGTTGCTTGGTGACCTGCATTGTTAGTGTCAGGTAGCTGCGGATTCGCCCAGCGTCAGGATGATTTGATTGTGTCTTCTTACGACTGGTGTGATGTTTACCAAAGGGGCATTTAAACATTTAAACAAAATGGAAGAAGATCTTATTCACTCAGTGTTACTAGCATATTTCCTCATTTGGTGCCAGTCGCCTGCGCCATCTAAAACTCGACTGTAAGATTTTGTATATTACTGTTCTCATTATCCAGCACTTGAAGTCTTGATACCAAACATTGTGTCATTGTGTCACTATTTAGCATGGGAAGCTGACTAAAAAGGTTGTTCTACTAGATCTAGTATATTTTGTTACAAGTGTTTTAATAATAGAGTCTGGTATTTTCTCCGTATTTGTATGATGGTGTACCTCCGTAGCTCAGTGGTTAGGGGGGGGTGTCGTCTCACCTTGACCCGGGTTCGAATCCGGGTGGAGGCATACAATATTTCAGAAGACAGCTGACTGACAAATAAAGCATATGCTCGGCAGTTTTTGTCTTATTTAATGGTAATACTAGTGTTGCAGAGGAAAACAGCATATTTGTTCTGTTACTACACAAATTATTAAACATCTATTAAATGAATGAATTTATCTAATATTCGATCCATGGTTATGTTCCAGAAAATAAATTACAATTCTGACATCAGAACTGTTTTGGAAAGGATACCCTTAGACTAGCTATTTCAAAACGTGCTGTTGATTTTTAATCATATATAAATTATGCATTTTATATTATTCCATTATAAACAACAATAATTTGAACAAGTGAATTGTCTGTTTCAATATTGTGTGGACTGTAAGTTGAAAACAGGAAGACAGAAACCAGAAAGCCTGCAAGTTATTACATAGTCAGTTTCACACCTGACATATTGGCCCGGTATTTTATACCACATGAGGTCACCAGATTTTATATGTCTATCTACATATGATTATGATTATATGTGATTATATGTGAGTGGTGTACCTTCTGTGCAGCATTCATAACATTACATAACACAGAATGCGGTAGTTCACACAACAAACAATGCGATTGTTTCCATTGATTATGTACGCCAGTCGAATTTCTCTTTTATTGAAACCATACTGTCATAATTATGTTAATATAAAACACACTTTAGAAGATGCATATAATAAACACAGAATCATACATTCAAAATTAAAATTCAGTCGTTTGTACTAGCATTGTTTTGTAACAAAATGTTCACTTTAGAGTATATTCACTTAATATAAAAAGAATAAAACATTCATATGGAGTTGTTGGTAGTAAGGTTTTTGCAACTGGCTTTGTCGCAAAATGTTCATTTTCGAGGACGCAACTAATAAATATAGAATCATACATTAATACATGAATTCAGTTTTTGAAACTAGTGCTTTTGCAACGGATTTTGTTGCAATATGTTCTCCTTAGAGTATGTGCTTAATACAAATGTATTTATAGAGTCATTCATATTCAGTTATTGGTATCTGTATTTATGCAACTGGTTTTGGCCACACAAATTCTCACTTTAGAGAATGCACCGTTGTACGCATTATAAAACGAATCATATTCAGTTAGTTGTCAGTACTACTGTTGCAACTGATTTTGTCGCACAATGCTCATCTCCAATCCCCACCGACACGGCACATTTGTCGCTGTTGACATTAAACCTTTTATTACTGCTATGGTGTTTTTATATTCCTCACTTCATTAAAGTCAGGGCAAAACTCTTTGACGGTTTTTAAATGTGGGCAAAAAATATTATACAATACGTACAGGCCATGGTGCGTTATGTTTCATACAAAAGCGTTAGTGTTTTACGTGCCTTCTTGCGTATACATTATTTTGTGGGGTTTGAATATTGTATGGGTCTCTGGTTATTTAATAAAAGTGGGTATTTTTAAATACAAAAACTGTATGTATAAATGCGGTTTCTTGAAAAAAATCTAATATTAATTTCCACTATACCTGTGTTTGTATTATTTTGCGGGGGTTCGGGTACTTTAAGGGGTCTTTCTGGTTATTTAATAAAGTGGTTAGATTCCAATAACTGTGGTTTCTCGAGAAAACAAATTAATATCAAATTTTCACAATATCTCGGTGTGTAGTATTTTGTGGGGATTCGAGTATTGTTAGGGTCTCTCTGATTATTTAACGAAGTGGGTAGACTCTAATAATTGTGGTTTCTTGGATAGTTTTTAATATCAACAATATTTCGCCATGTATCTATGTGTGTAATATGTATGGGTGTTGTGTATGATTATTTAATAAGGTTGGTAATAACTGCGGGTTTTTTGGAATATAATTTTTTATACCAACACTTTTATTATTTATGGATAATAATTTCGATATAAAGCCAACTTTCTTTAGTAGATCTATGAACATTTAATAGATGTGTAATTGTAGGCTCGGAATATCTAATTCTTATCCATTGCAACAATTGTCAGCTCACAAATGGGAATATATTCTTTTTCTAATATATTTATATTATATTTGGCATAAATCTTTTCATATGATAATTCATGAAAAGGAAAAAAAACATTGTGTGGAATTTGAATTCTAGTAGAAATATTCACCCATTACTTACACATGATCACGTACATGCATGCAATCTTAGATTTTATATTTATATCAACATGCCGCATTAAAACAAAATAAGATAAAGCTCAGCAAAAATTAAAGACAAAAGTAGTGAACATTTTTTTCGAGTTCTAAAATTTATTTTTGGGCGCTAATATTCGTACGACTGTTCAATTTAAAAAAAATCCGTGTAGAAAGAAATAAATGAGTATAAAACTAATATGTCCATTAATTAGACAGTAATTAGCTATAAGATATTGTGGACATAGATAAACATGGGCTAACACATAACCGTGTCACTACGTTCTAAATTCCGTGTGACATCACATGCAACGTTATTCGCCGTCCTTCTAGATACCTTTATGTAAACAGAAGATGGCTCGGGCGTATTTTTAAAAACTAATTTATCAACAAAATTAATTAAATTTCACTCGCTATCTTGACCTAGTCAGTGATCTAGAAAATCCGTTTTCGGTTGATTTGCCTCCGTGATATGGGCTCATTTTAGGCGATTCTTCACAAAAATATGTACAATTATAGAAATAAAACTGAAAGTTTAAGGGTCATTATGGGTATCTGATAGGGTGAGGGGCTATATTTTCTCGACTCGTTAGGTGGTATCCGGTGACCCAAGGGACACGGCTAGATAAGGAGCCCGTTATCGGCTTGATCACATGGTGTCATCACGGGTGTAGCCCTTATTTAGACCCCTATCTCAGTTTGTAGCCCCTATCTCATCTTCTATGGCTTTGTTACGTTATACACGGGGTCGTAAAGGGGCCGTCTAGCTTCGCCCCGTTTCTGATAATACGTTACGTCACTGGTAATGAAGAACACGCATCTTAGCTAATCAAAAACGCTAATCAAAAACACTAGCTGTGTTGATATACCAGAATTTATAAACTATACCTGAATAAATTTGCTCCTTCGTTTTTTAATAAAATAAATGTGTAGGAATATTTCACCATAACATAACCACTTCGTGTTGACTATTTTTGTACACACAATACATGAAACCCGAAACTTGATATGAAATTTATGAAACTAGACACTCTTTTTTATAATATTCACATTTAATCGCTAGAGTATAAAATGTGTCGATTTTTATATAAAAAATATATTGCAAGTTGCATGTCGCAAAAAATACGGTAACGTTATGGTATAAAAACGCCGACCAACTAAATGGCGTAAATGCGCAGCGATTTTAATGCCGACCAGGAATAGAAAACGCACGTGAAAAAAAATCGCGTAATAAATGTGAGTCAGCTTTGAGCGTGAATTTGTGTCCACATTTTTTGCAGTCGGTCAAAATAACACATGCATTAAAACTATTATGGTGCCTGTTTTTGCTAACTAGTGATAAAGATGGCCATACTTGGTGTACGGAAATAATATTAACGCGCTTTTGCTGGAAAACTTTTATGACAAAATGTGTTTCTTACACGCAAAACAAACCGCAATTTATTATCGTTATTAAAATATTACAGAAATTTGCCAAGTACATGTATATCAGTTTTTGCCCCTTGAAATCAGAAACCTATTATGCTTTTCCCAAGAAAAAACAACAACTCGACGCTAGACGATGTAAATTCAAGTAAGAAAAAGTCACGAAGTAATCTTAAGTAATTAAAAGCTAGAGTATATAATGCATCTTTAAAATTGTGATATAACCAAAACGCAATGTATACAATCCACTAGATAAATTGCAAACGAGTAAATTTATTTCACCGTGGTTTTTTGTTGATAATATATTCCATACGTAAGTCAATCAACACAGATAGTTCCATTATCATTTACTTTCGTATAAAAAATTGTTATAATAACTTGTTATCCTAAATTCTACATTTCCTGAAAAATCGTGATTAAAATGGGGGAAAAACGAAAACAATATAGACGTTTATAACAATCCAAAGACGACAATTACTTTCAAATTATCGCGAAAAATGTAGTTGCAATTAAAAATCGCTTTCTTAGACGAAAATACAATATTTCGTTAGATTTCGCAAGTTTACAATGATCAACTGAAATCGAGAAGGAGGAGTTATCGATTCTGTTCTCAGCAAGCGGTCGCGCAAGTAGGTGGATCGATTTACCGGAGGCCGGCCAGTAGGCGGAGTGATAAAAATAGAGGCGTATGAGTATTTGCATATCTCCGCCTACGTATTGTGAGTAGCAGAAGGGCTCACAGCGGGGGAAACAATAACACGCTAAGCGGCAGATTACATATATCATCAGACTGGGAAAACTCCGTCACATTTCTGTGGTATTTTATCATTTTGAAGGATAAGCACACGGATTGAGCTAATACTCGTTTGACATATCTGGCCAGTTGGACGATTTAAACACCCTATGTTTTTTACTACACTTTACAAAGACGCGTTTTTGAATGAAAAACAAAAAAAAACGAGAATAAGACACAAATCAAAGCAAATCACTGAGCAACGTTTATATTTCTCACTAAGCTAGACAACATTTCGTAGGCCATCCGTCATTGCAAAACTTTAAGGTATTAAAATGTATTGAACATCAATTTTGAAGACTACACAACAAGTCGAAATTGTGAAAAAGAGCTAGTGAGACAAACAGATTGTGAAATGTTACAGAAAATGTTTCGAGATGTATTAACAAGGCTAACTTGTTAAAGCTTTTCTTTATTATTTTCGCCGGCAAGTATGATTAGTGAGTTTAGGATTTAGCCAGCAGACAGATGCTCCGTGTATTGTATGCTGTTGTTTTGGTACGATCAATTTTGACATTTACCGACACAAACGTACAGCGAATCTTGAGAGTATATCATAAGGCGATATATCATAACCGAAAATCATTTTTCATATCTGTGGAACCCCCAAGTGTGGTCTTGATTCGTATCCTATACACAAAAATTTGAAACAGCCGTATTCGCTATTGCTGTCGATAACCCAGTATGTAGCGCCTCATGCTCGGCGCAGCGACCCGCCTATGAACGATATATCTTAACCTGACAGCCCATTCGTTCGTTCAGTGTGCTGTATAGCGAAGAAGGACGCGTATGATTGACAGTTTTACTGGATACGTCCCGATACTAGAGACAACATACTTGCTAAACCGGTACCGTGATGATAGTGTGTAGAAACATTTACTAACATTGACAGTCTTATATTTCTTTGACAGAGTTCTTGGATGTGTTTATGCCATCCGGATACGTACCGACGATTTAGCAGGGTGTTAACAGTGCTTCGGACATTACGGATTTACCGGGATTGAAATCTTCATAGCCTTTGCCTTGGACTGCGTCACACGGGTCCATGGCTCAAAGGGTAAGACAAGAACTATTCTTAATTTTCCTAATTGGGTTACCGGTGTTTCGACACGATGTTTGCGTCTGTGCGCAGTAATGGAAGTTTATAACCGTGAATTATAGTTTTCCGGATAAGGATAGGAGTGTGCAAATGGTCTTATCGTGCTGATATTTATAGCTTTTTGAGGTTAAACAGTTTTCAATGTTCATATAATGTTTGAATGTTTTTTGGTTGTTGTTTTTTATATGAATTTTAAAACTGTCTTCTTATTTCTGTATTTCAGTTGGAAAATGATTTCCCCGCGCACTATGGTGGAGCCCTGGCAGGCATGGAAAGCATGTATGATCCCCACCGGACTTCCATACCAAGCGGACACTCCATACCCCCACATAGTGTCAATCATGGGGGTGGTGGTGGGTCTATGCATAGTTCTTATCCACCGTATTCTACTAGTAACTCAATGTCAAGTATGGGGACAAATGCTACACAAGACAGTCAATTAAAACGGGATAAAGACTCAATATATGGGTAAGTGTCGTGTTGGAGGAAAACCCATATATTTGTGTGGATTTAGGATTTATGAAAAAAATAAAGTGCAAAGTGATATATTTTCCCAGTAAACCGTGGATGATGGATAAAGGGATATATACGTTCATCTTGAATTACCTTACCTTTAAGGAGATTATTAAGTAACAAATGTTGAAATTCATTCAACGAATCTCGATGCGTCAGTCAGTTTAAACAAAACTCAATGACATATTAAAATAACGGACATGTTTAAAGTAGAGGACTTAAGTAAACACCGTACATTTACATTTAAAGGCCGACGTTTTATACAAATCACAGAGTTAAACCGCACACACAGCTAAGCCAAGACGAATCAATCCATGTATTTGGAATTGATATGGCGAAGATCCGCTTTAAAACAATGAACACAAATTGGACATGCAAATATGTTCAATCTATTAAAACATGTCTGAAATCTGTATAGCTTTATACACATGGTAATAGATACGATACACACACACCGACACTAACATATACAACCAGTACACAGGATCCATCAACGTGTACATAAATTTGACAGTTCAACAACATACAGAAAAAAACTAAATACCAAATCGGTGATCACAACATGGGAAAAGTATGCGATAAAGGCCAGGCTATACGGGACGGTCGCTCCGGGCGAAACATCAATACATAAGCATGGTGATCACTGAAACAAAATGGCTGTCCGATAGGTTTTAACATATTTTTGTAAACACGCGAAAATATCATTTATTTTCGTTACTCACTCAATCTCAGAAAACGTCATGTCTGTAGCTCGTTTTGTACCGAATTGAATTGGAAAGCATTATTTGCGACTGTGTCTGTGGGGGAAATGGCATACAATTCTCCGAAATCTGTAAATACTTGCAACAGAAATAAATTCAGTATTTTTTTACAAACGAAATGTACACATGCACATAAACACACAAAAACAAAACGCAAAAATAATATCTAAGCGTATGAATTTTGGCCGAAATTTGAGCTTCGCCTAGATATCATATTTTATATTAAAATGAATAAATAGAATATAAATTGGTAAAATTGGTAAAACATACTGAAATAATGCAAATACAAGAATATTAAAATTTGTCGAGTTCAGAATGTATTTATAAGTGAAAATGATGAAGTACAAAAATATGCAAAAATAATTAATTCAGTGAAATTAATGTCTTTTAGGCACCCGCTTTTCCCGTTACTGGCCCTCATTTTCGAGAAATGTGAATTGGCAACATGTACACCTCGGGAACCAGGGGTTGCTGGCGGGGATGTATGTTCGTCGGAGTCTTTCAATGAAGATATAGCTGTGTTTAGCAAACAAGTTTTGGTGAGTATTTTATTTTTCTTGATTTTTTCCCTGGAAAAAATTGGACCCATTAATTTTTATTTTGACCCAATTCTGGCCTAATTCTAGTAATATTGTGATTTATTACACGTGTGAGTTTTTCTTGTTTTTTTTCCTGGTAAAATTGGACATAATTTTGACCCAATTGTTGTTATGCAGTAATCTGTTACATGTGTTTGATTTTTCTAAGACGAATTTTGAATTTTTTAGCCTACATTTGACCGAATATTACACAAAAACAATTTTCAAAATTATTTTAATGGCATATTATTGGTAAAACCATAAAATCTATCCATGTCGCTAACTCTGTATGATTTATTTCCTACGTATAAATATTCGTTTCATTGTTATTAAATTAAGTACGGGCTATAATCAAGTTAAAACAAATATATACGTTATTAAATGCCCGGTTAAACGTTAAATATACATGAATTTGAACTGCTTTATAAACATTTGTAAATTGACCCTCGTCACGAGTTTAATAAAGCCGTATTTACATTGATTAACGAGGATAACAGTTTATGGTTATACAATTAAAAATAACATTATTTATGTTTTAGAAGTGATTATAGGATTAGATTTTGAGTGCATGAATAGGGTCAGTCTTGCTTGAACAAAACATGGTTTTGTGGAATTTAAATTCAATAATAACGGTTAAAAGCCAGTACCCGTATTAACGAATTTAATCCGTAATGTAATAAGTTATTTTAATTGCATTCAAATATTTTATAGAATTTTCTACAAAAATGTTAAAGAAAAAAATACGAGTTATCCTTGACAAATTATCATTCGAAGGGAAGTATCCTCTTGAAACACCCCTCCTTATTCACACTGTTCAGTTTTAAGTACATGATATTGTTCTGTTATGGCTTTATTTGAGTAACAGTCGTCAATACTTCGCCCGGTCCGGATACTTTCCGTATTCTAAATACTAATCATTCAAATAATTAGTATTGCCTGAAGCGCACACGTTCGCTTGAAATCAAGCAATAAAAACAAATTGTGATCATTGGTAACGTTATGTCTGGTCTAGTCATATTATCCACTAGAATACTAGTAGTCACACTCACAAAAACTCAGTTATTTTACCGTCTCTAAAATCTGGGAGTGAAAATTAATTTTAAAAGTCTGTTCTGGAATTGATTAAAACACACTAGCAGGACTCTTGTCTATGCGAACATTTACACAGTAAATTTGCTCTAGTTTAGACAATGCGAATTCTGAAATTAAAACTTTCGCGGAATTCCTAACTGAATTGATAAAGATTTTTGGGGGGTGTTGAACATAATTTGCTTTATATATAAATTTCATCAGTGACTCATATTTTCTTTTTTTTCTGTTTCTTATTCACAGGCACGGTCGGATAAACCCTTATTTTCTTCGAACCATGAATTGGACAGCCTGGTAAGTATTGCTATACTGAAACATTTTTTTTTATATTAATTTAAGCTCTAATTTAATTAATACATTTTTTATACGTCCCAATGGTGTATTTCACTTTTCTGACTTTTCTGTCATATCGTTTACTATTATTTTCAATCAGAAAAAATGTTGAGCTGTATGGTTTTGTGTGGGAAACAGATCATTAATAATAACATGACCTGGACCCGTCCACTGTGGGCTAGCCCGGTTATTATATACCCATTCATTAAAGCCCAGCATGTATGAGGGGGAGAAAAAACTAGAGATAACATTCCGAAAATATGTATCATGAGAAACACAGGCCATCCGTGTTCAGCACATCGACCGCTTGAAACCCAAAACCGTCGGAGATTGTTATGATAAACAGCGCGGTCAAAACTCAGCGTTTTCCCGGCATAAAATGTACTTTCGCTACACGTCTAGCGATGAAAATTGCTGGTGTCAGAAAATTACCTTTTCAGTTAGACGAATGTCATATTTGCAATAAAATTCGCGTAGAATTCCCCCATTTTATATCGTAGTTTAAGTACCGTTGAATTGAAATTTCCACCGAACCATAGGGCTCTTAATATTTGTTAAAAATAAAATGCCAAAGACTAAAACACATGGCCATGCTAGAAATATACAAGTAGTCTTCAAACACGCGGCAGATGGAATGGTTTCCAAGGGGTATCTGTAAGCAATATTCAGAAGGTGTTAATTTCCTCAAAATCAGCTGGAATTCAGACCCAGGTTGTGCCGATAGCTAACAAATATGGCCGATGCAATTAAATTCTCACTTGCACTACTAAATGCCAGTCTGGTCTAATTTAGCCCGTCTCATTAGTCCGGTCCGGACGCCTGGTGTGTTACCCATTGCATATTCATGCCGAAGACGGTGCCTCGGTAATTGTAAAATAATAAACTATCCCAGGTTATTGTATAAACTAATTACTCGCAATTATGTATCTAATATTATTATGATTATAAATAATCTCTTGTTTTTTTTCTTGTTTCATTTTCTAGATGATACAGGCAATCCAAGTGCTACGGTTCCATCTTTTGGAGTTGGAAAAGGTAATGAGCATTTTCATATTTCATTGTTTTTATTGATGAAGCCTCTAGACAGTGCCCGTTTATTTATTTACGTATACTATTGAAGCACAAAATGTAATTATGAATATTTGGCCGAGCACATAAGGTACCTTCATTAAATCAAGAAGGGAAGGAAGAGGGCAATTATAAGCATAAAGCTATAAAGCTACCATATTTATGACACAAAATTTAAATAAATATAATAATTAGGTTGTAGAGGGTCTAAATTAAGGTATACATTGCCCGTGTATTGAAAATAATCTTGCGGTATGAATACAGTTTGAAATAACGCCGTATATAATCAAGTAGATGTATGATTTGTGAATGTTATCAGAGCTTGTATTTGGTAAACTTAACAATTCGGTTATGTAGAGCTAACTACGACCTTCCGGACGCTTAAAGGCCTTACTGATAAGACTAAGCTGATAAATTTACTCGCCTAAATATGTTCTGTTTGTAATGGCATACGAAAAGCAAATACACAGATTCCATGGAGAATTTATTTAATATTAGCGAAGACAATTACGCCAGCTATAATGATAATGGTTAAAGATCTTGCAATGTATACCATCGCATTGATACACAATTAGCCCAATACCTTCAAAATCTTTACAAACAAAAATGTCGAAGGTAAAAAGTAAACAGTAGGTTTCAGATAATGAGACTTTAATGCTCATATTTATGAGATTCCGTAATGTAAATACATCCTAAATGTGCGGTTTTTGGCGTTGTTGTTGTTGCTGTTACTTTTAATACCATTAAAATTTTCCATAAAATATTTGCTGTCAATTTTATTTCCGCTTCCATAAAAACTATTTGCTGTTAATTTTATTTCCGCTTCTATAAAAATAAGATATTTGCTGTTAATTTTATTATCGCTTTTAAAAATATTTTACTTTTCTATCTATCTTCAGGTTCACGAATTATGTGACAATTTTTGCCATCGTTATATTAGTTGTTTAAAAGGAAAAATGCCCATAGATTTAGTGATAGATGAGCGAGAAGGGGCCGGAAGTACGACATCAAAAAGTCCGGAAAACCCCGACCCTAACGACTTGCAGGACCCGGTGAGTAGATATACCAGTTTCTTGCCTCATAATATTTTTGTTAACGTTTCGTGTGGGAAACACATTAACTTGAATTTGCAGTGAGTTTTTGGTGTGATTTGTGATTATAGTATGAAAACTTCCGAGAAATTGTCTAAATGTCTAATTTCTACACAACACCCTAAACACAATCCTTCCTTCTTTTCACGTTCATTTTTTAGTTTTTTTACCAAAGGCCTAGATTATGCTGTTTTGTGCACTGGCACGTGGAACGGCGCACGGTCAATAGATTCACCATTTTTTTCATGAGAAATATAACGCCTGGTACTCTTACTGACCCGAGACAGAACTAGCCAAGATACTATATTGATCCGACGCCTATCTCTATAAATCAAATACAATTGTTTATTTGTGCGAAAAATTCGCCAATATCACTTAAGTGCCTATTTTTGGACCTTGTGGATTGATTGAGCTACTCTAGATAAATTGTAAACTCACACAAGGGGAATAATATGCCCGTTTATTAATTCGAACCCCTAAATGAAGCATATAACACGCGAAAATCACTAAATATAAGTTACTAGAACATAAGCGCTAAAACATGCAATAGAGATCCGAAGTTACTGTAAACAACACTCCGTTTATTAATTCGAACCCCTAAATGAAGCATATAACACACGGAAATTTCTAACTATACCCAAAACATAATAATAATAATAATAATAACGACTTTATTTTAAGAGGCAACACAGTTGGGCAAGCCCAGTCTTCCCTGTGAGCCTCTAATACTCTAAAACATAGACGCAAAAGCATGCTGAAACGCTCCGATATTATTGCAAAAGGTTTGTTTATTAATTCGTACCCCTAAATGAAGCATATAACGCGAGAAAATCACTAAATATACCGAAAACACAAACACTAAAACATGCAACAACAGCGTTCAGATGTTATTGTAAAAACTAATTAATCAAGCATTGTTTACAGTGGGTTTTAATTAATTAACAGAAACAATATAGATCAATTTAGTTCATAAACAAAACATTTTGTACATTAAATAAAGTAGGGGAGACGTATGGCTGTAGTTATCTGCTACAACTTCAGTATTATGGTTTAGTATTGTTTAGTTATTGCCGAGAACAACAGAACGGATAAACAATGTGTAATTGATCATATGTGACTTCTGTACTGGGCATATTTGACAGGCCAATACACTTATTACGAATGACACATCCTAGGGGACTTTACACGATTTACAACACATTCACGTGTCGTCTGTATATTTACGCGTGTTTGTTCCCACATACCCCCCCCATTCATAAAAATGTTGAAGTTGGGTAAACAATTTTTTACGAAGATTTTTGGGAGAAAAATAAAAAAATAAATATGTTAGTTAGTGTTCAAAACTTCTATCTTGGGCAAGAAGCACACATTCGTTCTCAAATATACTGAGTAAAGTCACACACAGAGATTTAGTTTCATATTTTGATACTTTATTACATAAATTGGTGTGAACGCAATTACTAGATCCATTTTTCTGAAGTTGCTTAAATTGAGAAAAGAACGTAATAAATTATTATCATCGACTTATATTATGTGACGCAGCCATTTTGTCCCCATTCATTGAATTCCTAGTATCACCAAGACAACGCATGCGCACTGCAAGTTCCTAAACTCATGGTTCTTTGTTTTACTGTCGCCATGAAATAGTCTTGGTGTAATTTTTGGTGTTTAACAAAATTCCATACCACACACGAGGAGTTGTAATAAATTATTAAACCAATTATTCGAAACTAAGAGTCAAAGAATTTTCATACGAATCTGACAGTAAAATTGTTTTCGAAGTTGAATTTACGATAAAATTACTAAATTCACACCAGCCTGCATGGCCATCTCGACATTGTTATTTCACATTACGATTTTATTTATGTTACCGAAGACCACCCTTCAAAGACAACTTTGCTCGAAAAACGATGCAAATTGATGCATAATCATTTCGAGGGTGTTGACTATTGACTATTTGTCACATGCTACTGAATTGCTGTAGTGATAAAACTTCTGTTTAAAATTAAACGAAAACTAATTTCCAAGATTATATAAAAGCAATTTACCTGTAATTTATTATATAATTAAATTCTTAATTTTCAGGGTTTTTTCTCTAAATATAGTGAATATGCTATTCGTGTAGGTTTATGACACAAAGAATTAAATAAATAAATAAATCTTATTCGAAATAATTATATAATATTACTGAATATTTTACACTATTTATCAAAATGTTCACTGCTGCAAAAACAGTTTAAAAATCGAAAGAATTATTTTATAAGAATGTTGTAATAATTAAATGTGTGAACGAACTTAAGATAAATAAATATAAGGCCTTTTATAGCATGTAGAATGCTGGAATCGCATGTATTTCTCATAAATGCTTTACTAGCTGCAAAGAGTAATATAGGTCTACCTAACATATCAAACTAGGATCTTATATTAAATTTGACAAGCTTAGGCTGTAATATCATCTAATTATTCATCAGCATATAAGATATCATGTTTTGAATGTTTTCATATGGAAATAAATTTCTGATATTTTCTCCTACTGTCAACACGCCCAGCTAACGAACAAGCTTGCCATCACTACAACTTGTCCATCAAAATCTGGTCTCATTATTTACACCTAGGAACACGTCCATACCAGTGTTCAAGTAGACAATATTATCAGTAAATTGTACTCCTTGATCAGCTACGGGGTTACGGGGTTTGTTTATTAAAATGATATTGCAAACTGAAATGCCCTATTATTAACATAATTTAGGTATCTCAAAGAGTGTAGGCACCTGGCTTAATTACCCCACATTTTGTATAGAGTGTCTATCTTGCATAGAGTAGTTTGCCCCATACTTCGTAGTCCGGGTGGTTCGCCTCTCCGTCCCAAGATATTATCAGTAAACATACATAGTAACCGAAGCATCCAGCCCCATTTTCATAGAAAACTTGGGGAAATTATCAAACAATTGACAATAGAGTGGCCTCAGCGGAGATGGCTATCAGCCATTTCCTTTCACGTGTTTAAGGGAATAGACCCAATTTTCCCTCCGTGTTATAGAAGGTCAGATCTTTTCTACAATTAGATGAACAGTTTCGGTAATAATGAGATTAGTCATTAAATTATCATTTCGTCCTTACATAGTATGATTACCCTCGGCTAATGCCGCTATTTAATGTCATTTTCCACCTCTGGTATTGGCCGTACCAGCGTAAAAACCCAAAACACCGATAAATAAAATCAAAATGGAGATTTGATTGTTATGTGGCGGTTAGCCACCAACGATTCAACATGTCCAACGTCATGTGTCTCACTCTCTCTAGCAACATAGGAGGGAAAATGTTGACCTAAAACAAACGGTTGATTTATAGAGACCTGTGCAAACTTTCACGTAACTTATTTACTGTGGTCATTTGCAGTATGTAATAATATACGAGTCGTTCTCCAGGAACACCTAGTTTAGTGACATTTTATAGGAAACATTTAGGCTCTAAAATGAGAATAACTCAATGCATGCTAATGGTCAATGTACTTTTTAATATTTTCAATTTCAGTATGTAACACAACATGTAATATCTCACTCTATCAAATTGTCAATTATGAAATAATAAATGTACGCGTCTTATTTATTATCAGACGTTCACAAAGTAACCATACATGACAAGAATAAATTCGAAATGTGACAGTGTATACGAGTAACAATTATAAACATATTTATAATAAAAAGTTGACAAGTCGCTAACACGAGGAGTGTTTGAGCTGTGTGACCTCTATCTGACAATAAACTCACTCGGTTGAGTAAACCTTAAATATGTTCGGATATAAAAAACTAACCAACGTATCAAACTTTTATAGTAACAAGTACATTTACTTCTAGATCTTATCTTATTTGTATCTAATTTGATCACTAAAACTTGTCGAAAGTTATAATTATAAAGCTTCCATGATAAGTCAAAATACTCCAGCTATGTATCACCTCCACCTGTGAGGGGTTTTTGATCAAACCGATGACCCCAATCCTAAAGCGAGTACACATCCATCAATTTCACACATAACCATCGTCCCTAGTTCAAACTAATTCAAATCAACTCGATTAAATGTTCAAAAACAAACCAAAATGACAGATCACCATGAAATTTATTACAAATTAATTTAACACATTGAGTTTTCCAAAGTTCATCAACAACATGTATGTTACCTAAATGTTGTTATAGCATTGACTTTGTCAGAGTTAATGCATATCCAAACAAGAAACTAACTCTGCATATGCGTGTGTGCTTTACTTTAGTATTAGGTTTTTGGACGCTAATTGTTGGGCCTTCAATAATACAATGTCAACAGGTCTTGCGTCACCTTTGCCCTTTCGTTCATTACCTCTGTCAAACTATACGCTTGATGTTGCTATATATACATTCTGGGGAAGGGGATTGCTTAATTGACTCGATGCATGCATTTAACGAACAGCTTTAATCCCTTCTGCGAACAAAGCAACAAACCAAAGATCATGTCAACTCAGACAAAAAAAGACAAAAACAAACAAGATGATGGGTATGGTTTAATCCTTCAGCTATAAAACACGACAAGTACAGCCTATCAATGACAACATTATGATCTCTGATCAGTCCAAATACTGCTACACTCTGTCACCGATACTGGGTAAAAATGTGCATTTTGACATTATCTCAAAAACCGATCTAACACCTCCAATTTTCTGGTGATTGACACTCGTGTAAAGAACATTGAAGCTTAACCATATAAAGTGAGTTATGTGTTTTTAAAATGATTTATTAAGCAGGCATGGCAATCGCTTTTCAGTTATAAAGTATAACACCGAAAAATGTTTTATTTGTGTTAAATAGCATAGTTATGGAAAGCTTAATTAATATCGATAGAGAAAACATTTATGTGAAAATCATTGGCTTGCAAGATATTAATATGTTTTTCCGCGGAGTATGCCCGTCACATAGCTGTCATTTTTCGCGTTCTGGTAAATTTAAGTAACGATTCGATCACACATAAATGCGAAGAAACGTGATACATGAAATATTAGAAAATATGGAAAACCTCGATACGGATAGACGTTATAAATATGAGAAGAATTATAAATAATTTAAGCGCGGCGTGTAACGAAACTTTACGATAAAATATCAATAGTACTGAACGCTAACAAGTAATAAATATTATAGCAGCCGCTATGAAAAATGCTATGCAAATTGGACATGTTCTAGTTGAGAAAGGACCTGCTGGTTTTTCTTCTAAAATATGTGCGAAGCGTTTAGCATTAATAAATATGTTTTGAAATGTAATAGGACTTTATGCCATTTAATTTTCATAACTGGGATTTAAATTTAAGAATTTAAGACCATTTAATGTCTAGTATAAGCTCTATTGCATATAAGTTAATCACATAAAATGTACAACTTTAGGCTATGTTTATTTATCGTAACTGCTTATTGACTTATTTGTCGAAATCTTATAACAACTGGTAAAATACACATATCTGATTGAAAGCAATATAAAAGCCTGCTCCTTAGCGGTTTGGTTACGGTTTAAAGCGAGTATTCAAATAATTTCGCTCATAAAATGTTTTATGTTATTATAATTCGCACCGATATGACGGCATTCCCCCATAGTCATGAGGCATATTAAACATTTTATCCCAAGTTAACTGAGCCGATTCAAAACAGCATTAAACAGTATGAAATTAAATGCAAACTTTCTCTTAAGGTAACTTGAACGCTGAATATCCTAGTCAAAACGGATTAATGCTGCACCACTGGGCAATGTCTCGCATCGTTCAATACTGTAAAGAAATCATCACTAGGAGGCGGGAAGTCATTTCTTTGCGATTTGTAAATTTCGATGCTTTCTGATTTTTAATGAGATAGAAAGGGGTCCCATTTGAAATGCAAACAGACGTTCGACTCTAATATCTGGTCCTAAATTGTGACAATTTATACAAGAAAAGACAGGGACGCCACCCTGACAAATGCATAAGAGCAATCGTTACAACTTCTACCCCAACAGGACAATGAGCGGAAATGCTTAACATATGCACTATAGGAGACCGGAGAATACCACTAATTTAAGCCGTAACAAGAATACAAAACTTCCTCATCCGAAAATATTCAATCTCATTTGCGAGACACACTTTCATTTAAAGCTGACACTGAATTAGTCTCTTTATTGGTGAAGAATATCATGTATCGTCAACAATTCCTAGCTACCCAAGGGAACGTAGCCATTGTTACTGTTAACGACGTATTAGCTCATTCTGTAATTGTTACTCGTATGGTGAATGCTAGTCATGAAAAAGTAGATCATAATATGAAAAAGCTGCATGACATAAATTGATCAAATTTCATTAAGAAATGTACCAAGGACAATCTTAAGAGCTGTGGGTTCTAAACAGTACACGAGGATCGATACAGCGTCGCTATGCACGCTCACAGACTCTGTATGACAATCAAATGAAACACATGAAAAACTACCGATTCTCGTTCTGAAAAATCTTAAAATCTAAACACTCTGGTATTCAGTTACAAGGTCTACAAAAATAGTTTGAATATCTTGTATGACAATAAACCGTTGAATATCGGAAGATATTGAATACCTCGTCTATCTGTTCGTTACAAACAATAGTATCATTAACAAATGCGAGACTCATAAAACAAGACCTGATACTCTATAATAATGAATGGACAGTAAACTATACAGTCTACAAATCACTAATATATACAAGACCTGTCAAGATTAATGGAGCGAATAACACCGATTGGACATGGCTTTTCTTCACTTTCTTAAATGACAATACAGGTCATAAATTAGACAAAGACGAGTAGCAAGAATACGTTCTGTAAAACATATAAGGTATAAAACATTTGACAAACTATCCTTAGTGTATTGTTCAATCATATCTTCGTGTGCTATATCCACGACACTCTACTAATAATTAACATGCGGATAGAATTTCAAGTTTTTTAAAATGTTAGAATAAAGGACTATACCATCAATACTTGCTGTGATCAGCTACAAATATTGGATCTATTTAAAACCACAATCTAACAAGCTTTGAAACGATACGTAGTAAAGAGTTTAATATTATACTAACAATGAAACAAAAAAGTCTGACTTAAAGGCAGGTTTAAAGTCGACACTTTGACTACACATTTACCACAATCATTAAGCTCGATTGTTTTGTAATTATATGCGTCAACTACTAATCGGTTCAGCTAGATTTTAAAATATTACAAAGTAGCCACAAGGTGAAAGTTTAATACAGTCAAGTGGAGTAACGTTTTCCCTTTAGACAGGTCAAGAGTTTGACCAGTTGAATAAGGTCATTTGTATCGAGATATGGCGCTTGCGTTCAAAGTGTTATGTACTTCAAACCATATGGTTTATGGCTTTAGGGGAATGGCTGTCTTACAATCAGTGCATTGTATTAAATACCTCAAGATCAGTCACAGAGCATCCACTTTATTGTCTCTAGGGTACAGAAAGGGTCTCTTCCACTTTCACATTTTTAGAGTCTTTATTGTTACATGGATATTTCGGGTATTTTGTATTTCGAGTCCTGATACGTTCTAGTTTTGTTATCGTGTACATCCTCAGAACGGTACAGAAAGGGTCTCTTCCACATTTTTAGATTCTTTAATGTTACAAAGAAATTTTGAGAGTCTTTGGTCTCAGAACTGCGTTCTAGTTTTTGTTACCGTGCACATCATCAGCCCATACACATTGTATGCATTAAGTTTCACCAACATCGTTTACCAGTTTACTACACAAATCCGGTCAGTGAACATACGTTTTTAAGAGAACATATATCCCATATCCAAGTGGAATACCAAACAGATGTTTCTGAGTTTTCCACCAGCAGGTGAATCTACACGCCGTTATTTTCTGGATATGTTTATGCTGTAAATCTCAATCTGCTCTAGAAACAAGGCTACTAAGAGAACCTTACTTACTCTCTAACTCAGTCATTAAGTAATTGAAACTGGTGATTTTACGGTCTTTTTCGATCACGCATTTCCTGAATAGTTTTTACTTTTTATTTTGTCTAGAATTTGGAGTTCCGAGTATTGTTGACTTTTTGTATATAATTGACTTTGCACCAAATGTTGTTTAAACGTTTAGAGATATATTGCTTTATTGTATGAGTTCGTTGTATAGTTTATTACATATTACGGCTAGTTTTTGCATGCCAGACTTCTTCTTAACAAATCTAGCATGGAAAAATTAGTTATTGTATTTCTATGATTATGAATTTATGATATAAAAACGTGTTATATTAAGAGTTTGATTTGCATGCCAACAGAAACCATGCAGGGTGAGAAATGAAAACAAGGTCCAGTGAAAAAAAAAGAAAAAAATCTTGACATTTATTTTTTTGGAAAAAATAGTAGTATGGGGGGAATTGAAAGTTTAACGATCACTTCCAAATACATATGCAACATTAGCTCGAATCGATGCATTTAGAAGAACGGCAAGTTTTCCAGGGAGATATTGCGGTGTTGCTATAATTGTGTTTTTGTGTGTTTATTGTGTGTTTTATTTCTCAAACTCCCTGCGATTTCTGTTTGCATTCAAAGAAGCTCGTAACCGGTGAAATTATTATGAAAAATGAAAATGAAAACAAAATCTATGACAAAAGCATAAATATTAATTTCTACATTGTCGTATGTATGAGGAAGTGTATCGAGGGTTTTAAGGGTCTTCTAAGACCCCTTTTCATACCAAAAATATACAGGAACAAAAGTCGAAATATTGTACAAACATATTAAGACCGCCATTGTGCTGTAACCAATGCTCCAGAAGCTGACGATGCACTATTCGTCCCTCTGGTGCGACAAGCTTGTATCTCTCTATAAACTATTTTGAGAGATACAAGCTTGTTGCAGCAAAGGAACGAATTCTCGTCTGCTTCGTTTTGATAATGAGCGGCGGACATGTCTGTGGTCTCGTTTGTTAGTATATTACCTTTGTTCTACTGTAAAAGCTAAATACTGGGCACATTCTCACCCTGTTAATTGGTTTCTCGTTGACAGGAGCACTCAATGTACTCGATGAATGCCTGGAATGGCCGGTGACGTCAGAGGGCGTTTGGAATAGCCGGTGACGTCATACAGAGTGACCTTGACCTTTGATTTCAACTCAGTACCACCATTCAACGACTCATTTATACATGGAATCTCTGTGTCCGATCACCACACAGATCATTGTGGAGTTCATATGGAGAGCATCACGTACGTCGTGCTTAAAGGACCACGTTTCTAGGGACTCAACCTATATATTCATCATCGAACTAACAATGAAACGGACGATAAACAGTATATAGTGCCATGTTCAGCGACAATGTTTTATGTGGTAAAGTGTGTTACTTATTTCATTATAATTCCCCTATTCACCACAGAGATGTTCATGTAATTTAACGAAGAGAGAACTTAGGGAATGTGATTGTTTACTTTGTAATGAATTATTCCATTCTTTTCGCCTTTAGTTTCTTACTGGAATTTCCCAGTCTCTTTTATTCAAAAACTCATTAATTTCAATTGTTTGAATAATACTGCGAAGTTCACAGTGTTTCTGTCTAATTTCATACACAAAATTGTCATTGTCTGATCCTGAAAAATTCCTAAGTTGCAATAGTTTAATAATATTTGAAAGTTCACAATCTTGATCTGTGGGAAAGGGAAATTGTGGTGTAAGAAGTTTCAAGAAATAAACTGTTTCCTTTGAAATAATCAACGTTAGACTGATTCCCTCGTGTGCAAAGATCTGCAATATGGTGGGATATACCAGGAACCCGTTCAACAATGGAACCAGATAAGTATAAAGTAAAACTCTATGCTTCGCTCGAGCTGGTTTATATTTGTTATATTCTCAGCTTTCCAAATAATTATGAGAACTTTACAACGTCTAGTCAGAGTATATACAATGTACTATATTTATCATGTATCATTTTGGAGCGGCATCTGGATAATATATGCTTGTTATATATAAACTTTCAAGAAAGACTGCCTAGAACGCAAACAACGACGGTTTGGAGGCAACTGCTAAGTTAAATAAGCCGTGAAATAATTTTCATAAATACAGTTCCTCGTGGTTGATGAGGATTAGAAGACTAGAATCAGCGAAAATCTTGGATCTCAATTAGTGCGAGGTTTGGGGTCGTCAATATTTGTTTCATGTTCTAATGTGTATTCATTATTACTGTAGAGTTAATATATATCATTTTGCTGCACAAGGATATTGCCATTATACATATACATGTATTCATTTCATTCTAGATTCTACTATAAATTGTCACGTAGATTACGTTCTGGGTCGGTATTTATAAAGCATATTAAGTGAAGACTTAAATATACTGACTTAAGTTAAAATTGTGAGCTGCCCATATTTCACAAGAAATGAAAAATAGTCCATGTTTTCTATATGATTATTGTAGCTCTTTACATAATGCTTCTAAACAATGTAAATAAATGTTAATATAATATTAATTTTCCTGTTAAGCTGATACACTTAAAGAATATTTGAGTTTTTTAGTTTTCACTAAAGATGCTTTATAAATACCGGTCCTGCGAATGCATTTATAAAGCCTACACATGAAATGAATCTCTCTTAATATGTCACATGATATCATATGATACGTGAAAATGTTACAATCGATTTTATGTATATTAATGATAAGTTGTGCTACATTATCTAATTAGGATGACCAATTAATTGCTATGCGACTATGCGTACATAATCAATCATAGCTGTAATATCCTTACTCGTGGCAATCATTGTGTATAAATAGGTCATCACTTGAGAATGTTCATTTATTTTGTATGCATTTTTTGGGGTAAAAGGTCATATTATCGTTTTCATATATACTATCATGATTTTGTGAATTGTTTTTGATGTTTTAAACATTTAAATATTTATATTGCTACTATGATTTTTTTCTGAATTGTCAGTTTAAAAACTGATTTTAAATGGCCTGAATTTTTTTGGCATTTTATTCTTTAGCCTAACTTGACGAGAATCTTGATACACTTTGTAATATATGATAATTATGTCCTCATAGATGATATATAGATTGTTTCATAATGTAACTTTCGTATAGTCATTTTTGCTACATCCTTTTTTTCACCGAGCAATGTTTATAAATCAGCATTTAGACGAAGCATATTATATGCGCAACATTAACAAGTATCGGCAATTATTTGACCATAAACGTCAACAGGAATGAGAAAAAGACGACATATTTATGTTCCTATTTATATGTAAATAATGTTAAAATATTTATGTTAAATGTGTTAAAGGAGAGCTCATGCTACCTACTTATTCTGTTATTTTACAACTTTCAATCAAACAGCATAATATATATTATTTTTTCCTTTCTACCTTGAAATCCTTTGTCATTGTCCAGCGTCCAGCCTCGTACAATCATGGTCAGCTTTAGCCAATAGATTTGGTCTTCAGCTTGAATCATAATTCTATGTGCTTGGGAAATGGACATTAGTTAAATGACCAATACAGTTCAGTGAAATGTCTTATGTCGCGTGATTATCGTTGTTGTGCTATTTATAGCTTTGGTATGTTGTTATATTCAGTTAGGCAATGTTTGTGTAAGCTTTTTAAAGACAAATGGCCATAAAATGGCATTTTCAGATAGTTTGTTTAGTTCATAAGAAGAAGTGTTCGTGTCATATTTGTTTCTACCTTTTCTTCGTTTGTTTTTCTTTACAAAATTCAAGGCATTTCATTTACAAGGTGCTTAATAGTTAAACGTTTGTGGAAGTTTGTTCTGACGAAGCCATTTTTGTTGACTTCTAGTGATTGTGTATGTTTGTAGTTGCACCACTGGTTTGACTGGTCGGTTTGGCGTTCCACCGTTCACTCAAGTGTTACATGTACTGTAGTTGTACTAGAGCAGTGCTATAAGCCTTATTTAATTTTTTTTGTTAATCTGTTAGAACTTCCAAGTTTTTTCTCTTTTATTACATTTATTATTTACTGAAACATTTCACATTTCTTCTGTTTGTTCATGTATAAAACGAATGCATTCCAGTTACAGTTACATGTACGTTCATATATGTATCAACTCAGTGTTCAGTGATGTCTTGTGGCACACAAAATGTAGACACGTCTAAAGGTCTAGGTCTTACATTATATGTTTCCCAGCCCTATATTATTATGCTTCAGTTGTTTACACTTTTCAAACAAGATTACATGGTACGTTTGCCTCATGTAAATTACCAGGTCATTATCATATCACTATTATTATACGTTAACTTCTCTGCCAATCGTTAAAGTCCTTGGTGTGCCACTTTTACAACAAAAAGACGAATATTAAAAAGGTTCACCATTATTTCCACATTTTGTTCAGATTATATTATACTTGCATTTCTGTTTTTGAATTAAATTACCGACACTATGACTCATTGGGTAGATATAAACAGCCCATTTATATTCAGATAACCATTGTCAAAGACCGAGACACTTGCTATATGATACCTTAAATATAGGTAGTCCTTCCCTCCATCAATTTATGGTTTGTTTCAATATTTGTGTGCCATTATTTTCAAAATATATGTTTCTTTATTTTTGTCATAGTTGTAGTACATTTAGCTACAGCAGTCTTCGAATAGTGCCATTACTGAAACAGTTCATATATGTATTTTTCCTCATTCAAACTATATGGCTTTTTAGAATATCTTTTGTATATAAATATATATTATATCTTCATTTTACATTCTTGTGTAATATTGCAACATATGTTTTTATTATGATTTTGAGAATGTCTTTATATCAATTACTATATACTATCACTTTATACTGCTATTTTATTCCACATTTTTTGTTATATGGGTGAGTTATATATTTAAAATCTTCGGATTTATAGCTTTGTACGGTTCAGAAAAACAAATATTAATCTTATTTCCGCCATTATTTGGTACTGTAAAGTTTTATTAGACCTCTTAATTTCGATGATACCACACTGATTAGGTCTCTTTGTCTGAAAGGTGTTATCAAGTTTAAAACAATACCATGATTTTTTATAGTACATATAAGAGTTAATTGAAATATTGTACATACATAGCCAGGTCAAACGGTCCAGACAAAATTCAGTAAAGTTTTATGATTTTATATTTTATAATTAATTTATTGAGTTAATAAAAAAGTGGACAGCTTTTGAAAAGAAAATATACACTTGCTCTGAACAACATTTTGTTTTAAATACTAGTAAAGACCCAAAGGATAATTCAGAGACTATTCAAATGATATAATATAGCTATCTCTTTATATATATAATTTTCGATTGACCTGGTTATGTATACTGGATTAAACATGTGCTTTGTATTCCTTTACTTGCGATTCTTTTTTTATATTTTTCTTTTATTCTGAACAGATGTCAAAGACATTTAATTGTGAGGTAGTTGTGTTATATTTGGTGCAAAGTCAGTTATTTGTTAATAAATGATCAGACTGATCAATGTTCACCTCATTATTTTCAATATTACGAATATTCGAATATTCGAATATTCGACTTTTCTGTCTTTATGGACTTTTCGACATTATGAGCTTGATGGATGCAGGCAATAACAGTTTATCACAAACAAAATCATTAAATATGCATTCTAATGATCAACATGCTCGCCGTAAACATGGACATTTGTACATATTAGCAGAACTATGAGCATCGTTATGCGTGGAAAAGAGCTTTAAAAAATAAATCACACTGACAGAGCACATTAGCAAGAGGAATATTACGAATCTAAACTTGCTATCATTTATAATTCATGTCCAATGGACACATGAATGTATGTATTATATAACTTATGAATCCCTCGCATAAAATTGTAAGAACATAATTTTGTATTCAATTGATGGAAGTTTGGTAGGCATGCAACATGTTAGGACATCAAATTTTATAATCATGGTAATAAGATACACGTCATTCTGAAGTCAGAATCTCGCGACAAAGCAACATTAACATTTAGATTTATTTGGTGTAGATGAGAAATCCATGTACTAGTATTCAGAAAGGGTTTAGAATGTCAAATAATGTTTGGACTATTTTACTATTGCAAATGTGTGTCAGTCTATTTAGCATAAACATTTATATAACAAATGAACGTATAAATACATAATGCCATAACCATTATCGGTAGAGAGACGTATGGCCCAACTGACAGACAAGTGTGAACGTGTTATGATAGAAACAGACTCGTACAATGGAATAAAAATTATCCATAGTCGTATGAAACAAGATTATTCCATAATATAATCTAACTTTCTTCTTCTATTACATGTAGTCTACTCAAAGCACCAGGACGTATTTTCTACAGGTACTGTTCTTACCATTTCTCATACACTAAATTCTTTCTCTCCCTATCTGTACCTCCACCTCTTGGCCTTCAGTGTTATGGTTCATGCATGTGGTATTTGAAAGAGTAAACTTACACACTGGAATATGGTGCCTCATTATACTGTCAACAGAATGAGCACATGGTATCGGTAGTAAGACATGCCAAACATCTTCCTGTAGTCTATACACTAACTTTCACAACACAGTTTGCTGTAAAATCTAGGTAATGGATTTCAGATTTAAATCTTCCGGGAAAACATCACGTTATTGCGGATTCGTTTTCTAGTAAACAAGAAAAGCGTAATGTACAAAAAATTGCTGATGGATTAAAACTTTAACAATGGTAAGATTAGAACGCGTAAAAAGTTTTGACATATGATATTTATATGAGGGTGTTAAGTCCGAAACATTCGAAGACGTTTAGTGGTAAGAGCCTGTTCCATTATGAAATTGCCAAACTAACACTAAATCAAATGATGCAAAAAAGATGTATCAAGATGCCGTGCTTGCGTGAAGGTTTCGTATTTGTCAGAAAAGGTGTTACTTGTAAAAAAAATCGGCAACTCTGGTTAATGTAAATTATGCAATAAAATATAGACAGTGCCCATTTCGCTGATACGAACTGTCAGAATTCTAGCGATTTTCGTAATGATTATGAGCGTTATAGATCATCTCATGCTGGGGTTTTCAGCCATTTTAAAAAGCAATTCTGTATATTACAAAGTAGACATAAGTATAAAGTATGACTATATGCACAGTTGTGATTCAAATCGGAAATGGCAGCATGTGTTTGTACGAAAGTCAAACAGATTGTCTCACTTACACATACGGAACTTGACCTAGTAGATGTAAAATGTCACACTGTTTATTATAAATCATTTTTGAATGACAAACGGCTAAAATATCAATTTGTTTGTCTTCAACGGCACGAGTATAATGTTTACAAAAGTTGGCAGACGTCTCTAATGAATCCAAAATCGTAGAAAATTGCTGTCAGATTAACTGAACATACGAGTGTCCTTTCCATTGCTAATGTGTACGTGTTCACGTTTTGCTGGAAACGCATCTGTTGTTAGCTTTTCAATATATGTAATAAAACAAAGTTATCTAATTATATACACATTGGGGCTGTAATTTAATATTTACGGCATCTAAGTATCACGTATAAATCTACGTTCTGATAACTACATTTAAATCAAATGAAAGTGTTGTCTAGTTGTGAACATAATAGAATAGAGAAACATCTAATATGTCATTCTGAAGACTGCCAAATAAAAAACACAACAACAAAATCAAGTCAAGAAATATGTATGAAAAACTCAACCCGACAGCGACCCCAGTTGACGCTTTGAATGTCAAACTATGAAAAGCTGACTTGCACATTATGTACTGAAAATGTCATCGCAAAATGAGGGACGAATTTTCATGATGATGCCAATTTCCATAAAAATGATCCAGATTAATTTGACTGTATCTTCCAATTTACAATTGTTTTGTCCATAATCGTGCGGGAGTTGTGACATAGGACTGACATTGTGAAATTTACAGCTTTTCTAAAAACAACACACCACCATTCTTTTCTGCTTAATGAAAATGGATTACAATAACACTGCATTTGAGCAGAAATGCCGCATTTGATGCGCAAAACCAGCCTAAGGTGTAATGTGACATGAATACACACAAACACACATGGCAGCAACGGCAAGTGGAAGGAGCAACGCATGAATATGCTATGAATTATGTCGAAGTTTGATATACATGTATGCAAATAATGTGGTCCCTTTGGTTTATCAATGCGTAGAAATAACTTGAAAACAGGGATAAATGGAATTGTCATTTATAAAGAAAATAACAAATGGCCAGAAGTTCCAAAACTAGGTTACGGTTGGCCGAAATACTAATTTAAGTTTTTCTGAAAGGTCTCAAACCGGTTAAATTTAATTGTAGGCTTGCACAGTCGGTTGGGAGGTTTTAATCTTGTATCAAAATCATGACTGAATATATACAGTTATTCACCAGTTATAAACAACAGAAGGTTTTGCTTTATGATCTGTTCGGAATATAAATAAACATTTTTGCATGAAAAGGCTCCATTGTACAATATGGGATCATATCGGGGGGACTAAAACTCGTTGATAACAACGTCGTACCAAATGGAACGTATTTCTGTCTCTAGAACTTCTCCAAGATCGTATTAAAATTTATTTGTTATTGTTTTCCAATAAAGATTCGGTGTGAACTAGGTAAATAATTTACATAAGTTAGTATAGGAGGGTTCTCCAATGTCGCTTTCGCAGACAATTCCGCCAATTTCTCAAAGTCTTTGAGAAGAAAAATGAAAACAATGGTATTTTAAGACCGTATGATTCAGGTTTTGAAATAGTTGGCTACCTCTTAACTGATAAAGAGGTCCAAAAGATCAGTTTGTAGCCAACAAGTTAGGAATTCATAGATAACGAATGATGGCAGTTTGGTGTAGATTTGGCATCCGCCACTATTCAATCACTACTGAAATAAGATCTAATGGGAAAGTCAGTGCATTGTTTCTGGAGCAAGAGAACTCTGGAGGAAGAAAAATAATATTTCTTTTCTTATCTATCCGAAACAGAGATTTAGGTTTAAGGAAAATTTATTTGCCTTGTTAACTTCAAACGAAATCGGAAGAAAATTTGTTAGCCAATAGCGTACACATAAGGTTGGATAACACACGAAGAAAAGCTTGCATTTACATTAAAAGTGAAAGTGGTGTTATTATTGAAACTTGTGCAAACATTGCAGTATCAGTTAAATAGCTCTGGATACCTTCATGAATGATATCATTTCTACAGTTTTTTGCCTACCAGATTAAACCATAGACTCTACACCAGAGATATGATTTTCCGGGATAATGGAAAATGCCATTTACAAAACATTAGACATTTTGGAGCTATTCATCGGAGCAGATTTTTAAAAATTCGTTCATGGTCACATATTCATTGGCAGATGTTTCTAATAATTTTATTTTTCTCATCTCAACCAAATGGAATATTTTAGGCAGTCTCAGTCTTTGCTTTGTTATTCTAATCTATTCTCATAGTACAAAGTGTTCATGTAGGCAGACAAAGGCTTTTTAATCAGATGTTATCTCTAAATAATCTTGATCCAGTCTGACCAAGCTAAATCAAAACCAGCATTGTGCCTCACACATCAAAGCTTTCAGATCACAGCAAAGTTGCTGATAAGCCCAAGCCTCCTGTGAAGGTGATATTGGGTCAGTCTGGTCATATCTCACGTTCTGACCAGTGAATGACCAGTACTAGATAAGCATCGTTTACTGGAACATAACAGATGCTGGAGTGAAATCAACGTGTGTAGCTAGTTTGAGGATCGACAACATATAACCCCCTAGTATATCAATATATACCTCAGCAGTGAAAATTTTCAGGGTAATAATAGACTCATAAATTGATAATAACTCAGATCCCATTACATGCACATACACTTGAAATAAATATGGAATAATGACTTCTTATGGATACTGAACTAACAGACAACTACATTTTTAATAAGATTTAAAAAAGCAAATCAATAGGTTATTCATTATCATTCTCAAGCATGAAAAACACATTTTCAAAGTCTGAAACTCTATTGTTCAATATAAACAATGTTGGAAATTCAGGATACAAAAGTCTGAACTCGGGCACAAGCTTTAACTTTAAGTAGTCTTGGATATTCGTTGAGCTATGTATGGGGCAGTACACTGTTGTTGTTGCTGGTGGTGGTGGTGTTGATGGAATGCTACCCTCTCTCCACACACCTTACACAACTGTAACAACAGTAACAATATCCCAGGATGCATCAGTAACAACAACATTGATTGATTAACACACGGAGAAACTCTAGTAATAGATTGTTTGTTTTGTATGTAATATGCTAATCACAAGTTGATTGGAGCCTTGATTGAATGTTTGCTATAGGAATTAATTCTCATTAACTGGTGGAATAGTGATGCTATCGTGATCTGCTGATAAGCCTTATATTCATCAGACACCGAAACTTTCATTGGTTCTACAACCTGTGGGGGAGTGAATGGGAATACAATTTTTGTAATTTCAGAAATTCTGAAAATTATTACATTTGACCAAATATATAAGGTTTTTTTTGAAGAGAAGAAAGACAAATTATTAAAACCAATTCTTAAACTTACTACATTTGACCAAATATATAAGGGGTTTTAAAGGAAAGAAATACAATTATTTCACAAATTCTGAAATTCATCAAAATTGGCTATGGATATAGTTATGCTAGTTGAGTGTCTGAAATTTTTGGATGATAAAACAACACAAGGCTTAGTACACTAAGTACATCTTCACTTATACCGATCGCTTTTGTTATTAAAAGGCTGTACGTAAATAGTATATGCAGTATCGAGCCTGACATGTGCAACACCCATAGCAGACTGTACAAAACAAGCATATCAGACCACTGGACTCAAACAGTGTATACTTTCCAGAGCACGTGTGCATTGTATTATAATTTGTCTGTGGTGTACATATTTCCACCTACGTCTCTCGAACACACAACCGTGGTTTCTATGAAAAATAAATGAAGACCATTTTAATTCTGAAAATGAATTTACATAACATATTTGTCATAGTAATTATAAACCTGCGCCCTAAAGTAGTTTCTATATTAAATGTTTAAATTATTGCTCAAACCGTTCGGATATACGATCATATGTGCTTTGCTAATTGTTCCGTAAAATGGATTCCAATGACATCTGCCGTCAGCGCATTTGAAACGTATCTGTATCTATTTATAGGTTACCGCTTCAAACCACACCAACTCGTGTGTTATTTAATATTTCATTCATGAATTCATAAAGTTTATTGTGTATTTATTATATCGCAGTACGCGTACATTTGTAGGCCTATATAACTCTGTGTTACATTACGAGCTTCATTGTTTTCCGCTTCAAGTGTATCTTGTATTCATGGGTTACACTATAGCGTAGAAAAATGATGTTTAGAGAAATTGAAGAGACTAGGTTGTTTAGGTTTATTACAATGTTCATGAATGTTGCTCCTAACACGAGCTTTGATCTCCGCCAATAACTCCCAGCTCGTAAAAGACGCATACAACAACACTATAAAATGCTTTGCTTCCTATGTTTAAGAGTCATCATAATACACACATTTAAAGCCCATCTTTACCAGGTTCACATCACAAGTTGGCCATGAATATAAAATTGTCATAAATGAGAGTGTTTTACAATGTGTTAGGCCCTTGCTGGTGTTTAGCAGGCATTTGACGGCGAATGCTTCCATTTAAAAGCGTGAACAGACATTATTATAGTGTAAAAACTACACATCAACACAAGTACGCTGAATAATAAAAACTGACATAAAGTTCGCTTCAATGAAGAGCCCTATTACTGTGTTTAAAGTGACCACTGCATGAAATGTGTTCGCATGTCATTGAGGAATTAAACCCTGAACCGCTTAATGAAGTTAAAACAAACATAGGTGATGTGTTGATAGATAGGGCTATGATTTAGCAAATAAGCAATTATGAATATTAATTAAAACACAGTGGAACGGTATATTACAGATAGTTCTGATGAGTGCATATATACCCTCTGACATCTTTTAATGAAGTTTTCAAATCTCACGAAGAGATCAGGAAATGGACGCTCAGAAATTTGAAAGTGTAATTTCTTCAACCCCAGTGCTATTTATTAGAATTTCTGATTATTGCCATGTTTGGGGTTGTGCCAATCTATCGAGATAATGGAACCAATTTTCTATTTCAAAATTGTTCCCAGAAAAATGAAAACGTAATATCGATTTCGCAGAATCCATTATGCGAATTCTACATATAATAGAGCCACGTCAATAGACGCAAAGATGCTCCGTATTGAGACGACTTTTTTCCTTTGGCCTTATCACGTAGCTTGCTTCCATGGGCGATCAAATCGCCAGCATTATGCGATTGGAAATTTGTGTATTGAAAACAGGAGGCAAGGAAATCTTATTAAATTCTGGTGATAATGGCCGATTGTATGAAAATATTTATTTTGCGATCTTAAGAATGACGGAAAGAAATATGGGGGATTAGCTGGGCTTTGAGGCAGAAGCCTATTCCACGTTATCTGATTGGGGGAAAATTGTAAAGGAAGCCACCGATAGTTCATCTATAAATTGCGCTCATTTCGTGTCTAATGGAGTTTTAAGGAATTGCTTACTTATGTCTGTACATTGTGCAAATGCTTTCACGGGACAGAATTTTATGTTTCCGTATTTCTCAGACACTTTCTTAGCGCATATTTTGTATTTTGTGAGAAGGATTTGAAAACGAACTCAATGGAAATACTAGGAAATCATAATGTGCCGCATTGTACAGTACAATCTCTGTTGAGCAACACCCTTTGGTGACGTGCGAAATTCGCGGGTTGCAAGTAAGAATGTAGTGTGTCCTTCTTTAATTATTAGCAGTTACTACAGTCTAGCAGGCAACCCTTGAACTATTGGTCATTGTTTGAAGGTTGTTGATCTACAAAGCCATAATGCATATCAGCAGGGGAAATTTGAAGGGTGTTGCTATGGAGAAGCCCCTGGTCTTCCAATGGACTGCTCTGGAGTGATTGTGCTGTATGGGTAATGGTGTCACACTGTGGTTTGTGTTAGACCGGTGATTCTTGTTTTGAATAATCTGTTCGGCTTACTGATACCTTTAATTTCTAGTAATTATTTGAGTGTCATTTCCAACATTGGGGAATTAAAGCCATGTTGTTGGTTCATTTGTATAACTAACGTATCATTATGTTCACCGATTGAATGGCTTACTGAAATCATATCATTATGATTCTTGCAGCTTGCGAATGTTTCGCAACATCATTTTCAATAATTGGAAAACATAATTGATGTATGTGTGAATTAATTCTACAATAATAGAACATAGATGAAGGGGACCGCAGCACATACATCAGAAAATTGGCCATATTATTTCCCACGTCATTAAGCAAATGTGTATAGTGGGGCGTTAAGTTGTAAACACCGACAAATGTGCAACATGCTACAAAAAATTATGTAATTTCCTTAAAAATTGATACTTCATGAGAAGATTTGTAGACGTTTTAAGCTGTTTTTGTAGGAGCATCCCACCCATGGAGCAAGATTCCAATAGAACATTAACGTAATTGCTCCCAACCAATGTGATAGCCTATTTAAGCGTTTCTACTACATACATCATCAATTGGAAATTTGACGGAAATAAATGGAAAAAATAAATGTACTTTTTCATCGAAAATGGTAATTCTTTTCGAAAATGGCCAGGCGGAATAAATTGTAAGTCTAATCGGATCTGTAAACTCATTAAAACTCGGGGAAAACATTTAACCGCTCACAATACAAGCCATTTCAGCAATTTCGTAAAACAATGACTTTGCTAAAATACGATAGGGCAGATCAATAAGTCATTATAAACCAATGCAGTTTTTTAAAACATACGATATGATAAGCTTGGGAGTTTTTAAAGTTAATACTACCCTAATATGCGCACTTCCTTTATATGTCATATCTCTAATGTTGAAATATATACACTGATAATGTCATGTTACAATTCAAAAACTCCACTCCAATGACCCGACCATGTAACGATTTTTTGTTGACTTTTGTAAAAATGATAGCAGGTCATACCCTTCTGTGAACAGTTTACAGCAATGTCAATTTTAAATTTTCCTCCATAAGTGGAAACGTTGCTGACTACTTGTAGCAGGAGAATTCGGTTCCGGTCATGTAACAATTTTGATCACTTTTTTCAAAATGATCGATTCACGATCGCAACAGGCCATCCCTTCTACATACCCTTCTATCAACATTTTACAGCAATGTCCAGTTTGAATTGTCCCCCATAAGTGGAAACGTTGCTGGTTCTTTGTGTGAGGGTGGTCAGGAATCAGTCAAGGAAAACTGCCGTATGTTAAGAAACAGCAATCGGAACCACAAGAAACACAAAAAAATGAATAAAAACGGGGGACAACCAACAAAGTGACTCACCCACGAAATACGGGTTCTTCAGTTACCCTTAGCGACATAGTATGACAACACAATGCATGCACAGATACCGCAAACTATTTACGTAAGGGTACTTGACTTGTGTCTCACTGTTTCGCGCAAAATATGCACAAAAATGTAGAATTCTCCCAACATGCTGGTAATGTTATCGTTGTGTGTAAATTTCAAATAAGTCGAGCCAATCAAACTGTAGGAAAACTTAGCAGGAACATGACAACATCTTCATTAAAAGATAATAAAAGTAAATACTTACACGTCACAACAGATTCTACATACAACCGCATTTATCTCATATGTATTGAATGATTACAGCATAAGTTATGAGACTCGTATTTCATCACTAGTCAGTCATTAGGGAATTCAATTAAACAAAAAGTATTGCTGATACGTGATATACAAACCACGATAAATGTGAATTATGTGTATATATCACACATGCACACGTGGGTTCATTGACAAGATATTTACGTGCATGTGCACAGAAAATGATGATGTATTGCTGTATGTGCACAGAAAATGATGACGTAGCGCTCGCAAATATTTTGATTTACAAATGGAATTAAACTGACGCGAATAAATGCTTTTAAATTAAATAAAATGACAAGAATCAAAACTCATATAATGTGTGCATTGCGTTTTCATTCTATGCTCTGAGAAGTTTGATTATAGGTTCCTGTGTCATTAAGATTTGTTTTAACTGTAAAAGCACATGGCAGACGCTCTTTCTGATCACCTCGGTTTTTATGCAATGCAAAATACCGGAGACAAACGGAAATGGCCGGGGTTGCACGATTGGGCAAACACTCTGCCAGCCCAGTGCGGTGCTAAGCTACGATAAAGAGTGTAAAAACTTGAATCAATTTAGAAACCAGGTATCGCACTCATGTTGACTAATCTGCTGTATAATTTATATAATTATGGCACGTACAATATTATTATATTTGAACAGATTCGGTGCCGGTTGGCATAGAGCATTTGAATGTTTTAAAAGTGTCACATAGAAAACGGTGATACCCGGGATTTGCTTAAATGAACTCTGGGACCTAGTTAATCTATTTATGATGGGAAAAGGACATTATAATTTATCCAGAGGATTTCAAAAATTTCAAATTCCAATACCACTATTTGCCTATACCCCTGTGTAAGACGGTATCAGTATTTTTGTTTCACATGAATCCAATACGTTCTCATAGTGTTCACAGTGATACAGGAATTTAAGTAAGATTTAGCTAAGGTGTATTCACCATTGAAGGTTTCAAGCTTTAGTCTTTGTGGGTTTTGTAAAGGCTTTATCGCTAATGATATACGAGTTCTCGCCTAAAAACGCTCAACAAAGCTAACTTTTCTATACAATGTACCAAGATGAGTAATTCGTCACAAATATGAGTATTGTGTCGGTAACAATTTATTGACTAGGGGTATTACGTGAACTTGCCCTGAAACCGAATAATGGCATTCCAAAAAGTGCATTTATCAATGGAATACAAGACGGAAACAATTTAAATAACATAATTTATCTAAACAAGTTTAATCATACATACAATGCATAACAATTCATTTTAAAAACGGATACGAATCTTTAAAGATGTTCGAACTTTAAAGTTTATGTATAGAACCTTTTACAAATTGATTATCTTAGTACAGTACCAATCTTAGTTTCACGACCATTTCCTCCTCACCAGTGTGTCATTTAATGTTTCACAATGGACAATGCTTCCAGTACTTTGATTTCGAGAGCCCATTACATAGTGAGCATCCAAAACTTTGATTTTTGTATGTCCCTTACACAATTTGCATTTTTTAAAATGTGTCCGATTCACAAATTGATAATATGCATTGCATTCATCTATACGATTTTAATCCTTTCATAATGGAATGTGCATTCAGCTCTCTGATTTTAATGTTTACGATTCACAAATAGATAATATGTATTTGGCTAGATACGTGTTCATTTTTCTTTTCTACAGTGTGCACTCAGCACTTTGATTCTTTGGTGTATATCAAACGATTGACATTCAGAGAGGTCTCCGTTGCACAATCAGTATCCCTTACGTTTTAGCCTCAACTGTTGAGTTCATTACACAACGAGCATACAGTGCTTTGATTTGTCATGTCCAATTTATAAAGTGAACTTACTAGGACACTATCAACTACAGCCTTTTTCCTATCTATCTCTCGAAGTCTCTCTCATACATTCGTCATCTTCTTGGTCAAGCCTGCTTCATTTATCAATCATTATAGCTATAATGGTTCTCGGTCACACAGAGAGCTAAAAAGGAAAGAAATAGCTAAGTTAAAAGGCAAGATTGTCCAGATACCGAGAATTCAGGATTCATGCATGTGGAAAGCCAGTAATTAACTGATAGTACATATTGATCGGGCTTATTGATGAAATTAACAAATTACTCCAGTAAAAAATACCCAATATTCCGGCGACGTGTTCTATATATTCCATATTAGAGAGATTGATTTTTTTCTGAGAATTTTCTGGATTTTTTGTGTCCTTAACTAAGCACCAGTCTGAGATTGGCAGATACAAATCAAACAATGATCGAGCAACGACCTTCACCTTATGTCATCTAACTTTTCCAGACAAAAGTAATAGTATACATAAATGCTTAATACCATATAAGGCTGTCTAATGGGAACTTAACCTTAACTAGCTAAACATGCTATAGTTTGGATTCTAACATGAAAGTTGTCTATGAGAGTTACATTGTACACGCTATGTGAGGCATAAATTTCGGTAAATGTCGTGTTATGTTTCTATAATTGTACTTTCTCCGCCTCGATAGCTTAGTGGTAGGGTGCCCGCTTTGAAGACAAGAGGTCTTGAGTTCGATCCAATGTCATAATTTACCAAAGTTGTTCAAATGGTTTAATATATCACTTTTGCTTTAGGCCCAGCATACAAGTAGTTAGTTCCGGTAACTGCTGTTTCGCCCAGTGTTAGGGACGTGAATGGGTTTGTAGTAGTCATATGACTGAAATACTAAGTCCTAAATTATTAATGGTAGAAGATACTCCAAGACCTCCTGCATTTACAGTATAATATATCCAAATATATCAATGAAAATATCAAAATAGCATCTCAAATATTGACAAATGTATTTTTCTGTAGACTACATCAAGGAGTTGACGCGAAACAATCATAAATGCAAACCTACCGGAGCAGGGATACAATATCTATGCATCGTATCCGTATTTTATAGTATTTCAAATTAAAAATAAATTATGAGATTTCGAAAAAAAACATATTTTATATTTTGAACAGGGGTGGCTCATCATGTTATTGATACAGCGCAATGATTAATGAGCATGCTATCTTAAATCAACGACAATAAAACGTGATTAAATCACTATGAAATAAAATGTTTAAATTCATTAGAAGAAAATATAATATACGCTGATTTTAAGCGTTGTGCAATTACGAATTTTTAATTCAAGTATATATAGGACAATGGTTTCTAAACGTCGCGGAAACCGGATACTTTTGAATTAAACAGATATCTGTCTCATATTTTGGTTTTTAATTACAAACAATCCCCACACAGCGAAATATAAAGCTGGGCAGAATAAAAGATTAGTTTTCAACACAGTGCAATCTTTTAATTAGATCTACGGGCCTTGGCATTGTTAAACCAATATGAACTTTTTTGAAGAAAAAGCAAAAAAGCCCAAAAAGCCAATTGGTTTGCACGTTGAAAGGTATGGGTGCATAAGATTCGGCTAATACATTTTAGATAATATCCACTACAAAAGAGTGATTTTTTGATCGGGTGGAGTTTTTTTGCAATTATTTTAAATTTAAAACCTGCATGTGCTTTTAGATCATGAAATAAGTGACACCTATAAATTTTGAACTAATCATTTAATACTGATATGTAAAGAAATGGTTTGAAATCACATTTAAATATATTGAACAAATGGTGATTACATTCTTTGACACTAATATGGTGCAAAATGTTAAGGCTGTACAGAGTTTCTTTGTATTGCTGTAGAAATAACTATTTACAGTTTATTGGCAATCAGCAAACATTAAAATTTTGCTTTTGACCATTCGCAAAAACATGATAAATCGTTGCAAAAGAAATATTTACAAAAATACTATTTTTCAACTAGTGAAAACAGAAATTGCATCGGTGATAGAAAATTGTGGAGTCTTCATAATGCACGGTTAAAGTATGAACGGTCATCCAGCACTGTAGTTATTGCACTCATTCCTTTGAAAAATATTAACCTGCACAGTAGTTATTACACTCATTCCTTTGAACATAAAGACACACCCCATCGATTATCATTTGATTTAGCACCACCCCTTCAGTTAACATCATAATTTCCTATATCCATGATATAAGAATGTCGATAAAGTCATTAGGTCATTTAATAACAAACTGCAAAAAATGTAACTTTTTCGTGGTTCGTGGTCATCGTCCCTAACCCATTGCTTGGCTTCAGTTTATTTCTAATCAATATGCCAGCTCACCAATGTGACGTGTAATTGTATCATGAACAATAAAATTGTCTCGTTGTATCATGTTGTAAATAAATATTGTATCAGATACTATACAAGTATATATCAGTATTTATTTACCCAGAGTTATTAATTAAATAAAATATGAGTATGTACTAGCATCCTCTTAAAACATTGTCCAGGGTGAGTGTACTATGCGCTGGCAACCGTGTTTGGACGTACATATTTTTTGTTTTGTTTAGGGGTTGAAGGCTGGTGTCTTGAGTGTTTTAGGGCTCAAATCTGCTAGCATTGGGCTATGTCCATACGTCTTCTGTTGTCTTAAGAATCCTAAACTAGCAAGGCTCCAAGCAAGCAACGACACCGGACAAGGCACCACATGTAACCAGAGAGTGACCACTCGAATCTATTTTAGCATCACAGTAGTGATGGGTAAATTGTGTACGCTTGCTCTGAATAGGGAAACCATTTCCAAAAACTTGCTATCGCAACCACATTATGAATTTGGTTTGGCCTTAGGAATAAATCACTCAAAGGTCTATGAAAGTTTGGAACGGCATACTTACATAATGATAGAATTCGTTGACCCATATACTAGTATAAAATGTATGAGACGTAGACGTCATTGTACTATTGTCCGAGACAAAGATTTTAGTGTTCTTATATTACTTCCATGTATATAAGCTGTTTGATATGCCCTGTAACCTGTTACGGTCAGGCTCTTATATGTGATCATAATGGTCACTGTGTATAAGCTGTTTGGTATGTCATGTAACCTCCTGTAACACTTAGGCTCCTATATGTGACTATACTAGTCCTGTATATATCACTAACAGTTCTTATATGTGTCTATAATGGTCCAGATAATGTCACCATATTGTCACAATATTCCATGTTAATGGCCGAGTGCAGTGTTTTCATATTACACATGTACTACCCTGTGTATAAGTTGCTTGATATGTCATATAACCTGGAATAGTCAGGCTCCTATATGTGGCTATAATGGTCCTGTAACATGTAACAGTTAGGTTCCTATATGTGTTTATAATGGTCCAGATAATGTCAACATAATGTCACAATATTCCATGTTAATGGACAAGTGCAGTGTTCTCATATAACACAAGTACTACCCTGTGTATAAGTTGCTTGATATGTCCAGCAACCTGTAACAGTTAGGCTCCTATATGTGTCTATAATGGTCCAGATAATGTCACCAAAATGTCACAATATTCCATGTTAATGGACGATAGCAGTGTCGGCATCCTAACTTGTATAAAATCACCCATAGACATCCATCAGTGCTGTATGTTTTGAATCTGTCATTCGGTGACAAGAAGAGATTTTCGCAATTAGATTTGAGATGTGCCTGCTAAAGTCTTAGCTGTCAACTTGAATTAAGCTTCCCATAAAGTCCACGCTCATTTCCCTCTCCGAGAGATACGCTATAGTGGCCTTGAGTCTCTCAACACTACTCAATACACAAACTCATTTGCATATATGCAAATTAGATGCAAATTAGGCTGGAATCGCACAGATTCTATCTTACATTTTTGTTGGAATCTTGTATCATTGATGTTGTCACACCGCTGCCGACCACGTGCAAACAATGCTTTCCCAACAAAATATTCAAATTTAAGCATTTTAGTAATTTCATATCTTTTTTTGGTTTCCAACTGTGAGTAAACGCATAGACTATAGCAGTTCTGGCACAAGACCACGTTCAACAATTCGAATTAATCAATTCTTAGAGAGAAATAAATTAAAATCTGGTTAATATATGATATATAAACATAATAATAAATATGACATAAACAAGAATAAGGTGTAATTTAATACAAATAATTTCGGTATAAATATTGTCAAACTTGACACAATCTTCGTTTTACATCTCTTAGCCCAAAGGAAATCAGTGGCGGTTTAAACAGCAAAAGCACCCCATTAAAGCCACTGGTTCAAACAGAAAAAAAACACAACACAAAAATGGATTTATTCGAGACGCAGTTAATAGGGAAAGCAATTTATCTAAAAACGACTATGCACAAACCATTATCAAATGAACTACGAGCAATAATCGTTATTAATTTAATATACCCATAAAAGGCTATCGAATGAAGTGCAAAACACCTGATTGTCTTTCGATCTAACACCATCAATATTTATGTGCTCTTTTGTGCATTGAGGTCTTGTTTCTCCATTGCTTTATGACAAGTTATAGTGACAGGAGTTAATAAATCGTCTCTATATTTTGAGCTACATCCATTAAGGCGAATGTTTGACTTTAACTGACCAGAAAACCTATGTATTATTCCTATACAACCGATGGTGCGAATGCATTTGAAAACGCAAAATTTTTTAAATTGAGATGTGTTCTTTGCAGAGTACATTGGATAGTTTGTTAATGGGAATTTTAATTCATTAACGCCAGCGAAGAAATATTCTAGTAATTGAAAGGGGTCTTGCAAGGGTTGTTCACTGTTGTTGCTTGGTGTGTAGGTGGTCAAATGGTGTTTGGGTTAGATTAAAATTAAATTGTTTAAAATAACAATCGTCAACAAATAAACCTCGAAAGACAAATAAGAAGGCTCTAATAATTCCCTGTCCTACATATATAACATTACATGTTTGTTCGGTACAAAATTATATCTATCAAATACATCATACACCAACTTGCACCTCTAATGAGAATCTACAAAAACACCATTTGTTTTCCATTTAAAACAAAAAGCTTTTTTCTAACACCACGGCAAACATATTCTAATTTACAGTTCACATCACCCGCCATTTTATGCCGTTCTGTCAATAGAAGACGATAGACAAAATGACTCCAGACGAAATCATGTTGACTGAATGCACTGATTTATTTACCGAAGAATTACTCGATGTTTTAAGCACACATAGCTTTATTGCACCGTACTGGTAATAGAAAATGTACACAAATTAGGACAAAGACTAGAATAACATTTTGAAAATTGAGACGTTTGTGATACTCTTCACTGACTAAAGGAGCGTTTAGCATCTGTAGAGGAAATTCAGCTTTCGCAGATTAAATGCAAATTTACACAGTCATTAGAGTATTCCTACTAGACGCTTGTTTACATTGGAGTTTGAACATTTTGTTTGATTAGTATTCGCTTCAACAAGGAAGGCAATTGTTTAAAAAATATACCAGTATTTTAATTTTCCTGGTAGGAAAATGGAAAATGGCTCCGGGCTCGTGACAAGAAAATAATTAAACTGCTGCCGTATTTTTTCAATTATTTAACCTGAGGAAACTAACTCGATATAAATCAAGCGCAGTTTTCTTAGAATCAAAGAATATGTTCCGTATTTGAGACAATCAAGTAAATCGTAGCGCCGAGCTTTGACAATAGACGAATACTTGTGTGTAGACAAGTTCTTCAAAGGTAGACCAATTAGTGAGTATAATTAGTGCACGATTTCTGAATTCTTTAATTGTATGCCTCAATTCTCTAATAATTTGTGGTTTTAATGCGTTCTATGGATAGTCAAGTACGGCATAATTGGCTAGCGCAGACTATGGCATACAGGGGTGTAGCTAGTTGCGCGCACGTGCTTAACGTGATGGGGTAAATCGGACCAATAAATACGCATAGTCAGATATTGTACACAAATCTGGGTAGGATAAGAACTTTCAATGTTTGAACAAATTGAATAACTAGAAAATAAATACAATGTGATTCATTTTGGTAAAATGATATTAGATCTAATATTTATTTAGAACTGTTAATAGCTTAAATCTGTAATATAACTCATTAATTATTAACTTTGTATTTAATTAATAAATTCTTATAGGAAATTGTTATATCTTGTCTGATATATATTATGTATAACTTTAATGTACCCGCGGTACAGAATGCACACAGTAATTTTTCATTCATAATTTATGCCAAATCATTAAGTAAAAAACCCATAAACAATGGGTATATATTATGAGTAAAATGACTATACTGTTCATATGTAGCACCGTTGCATGCACTTACAATTCTACAGCTATATAGATCTACCATCTGAACAAATTGTCTATTTTGATTGTCTATTTCGTAGTGTACTCCAAATTGTCTATTTCATATGTACTCAAAAACTCATTTTTCACGCAACATATACATTTATCACAGTATATTATAAGCTGAAGCAACGATCAACATTAAGATGGTTATCGTTGTATCCAGTTTTCTACCAATTTTGCCTAAGGGCCTCATGCCTTTGATGTAGTTATTTACTGATAGACCTACATCAACCCGTGATTATCCGAATGTGGTAGAGTAATGGCCCAAACAGATTTTTAAAATGATTTACAAGTATACATAGTCCTTACCTTTACTAACTGTCAGCTCCTCAGCCTATACAGTATATTTTTATTGAGTATATTTTTTTAATTCATTTCTGGACATATGAGATATAACTTGTATTTATTATTTCATATTTGATACCAATACATAATCGCTGGCCAAAAAATAAGCCTGTGAACGAACCAATTGCTCGCGTCATTTCTTTGGAATGAGTAAGAGTTTTTTGAAGGTTCGTTTCACAGACCCACTCGAATTAAACGATCCGAATATAATGTATGCTTAATTTGCTACGTAATATTGAGAAGGCAGTTTTTGATATAAACCCTCATAATTAAGGTGAGAATTTTCATTCGCTGATGAGCGTGCAATTTGCAAGATGAAATTACTGGTACACGAAGGCATCAACTCCATTCGCTTTTATTATTCTACCCCTATCAATTTTAGTTCACGGTTGTTCGATTTTTTTGTCAGAAATGTTTTTGTTTATTTTCATTCTGAGTAAATGATTGCATTGTCTATATTCATTAAGACATTTCATTTCTATTCAGTTGTTTTCTGCATTGAAATGAACAAGAAAATGTAGAAAAATTGACAATGACTGCTATAAAAGGTGACTAATTCTAAGTGTAGGGGTTAGAGTATTCCCTTTAAGATTCTGAGGTGATTGGTTACTTTGGCAACAAGGCTAGAGTTATTCCAGGAACTATCATTTTCAAACCTAGGCACAGGCCTGTATCCAGGCTGTGACACACCAAGGTACTTGACTCAGAGAAAATTTGAGAAATTACCAAAATAAGCATGTTTTTGAAGAAGAATATGCCTCAAAGTCTCAAACGGTCAACCTTGAAAAGATTTACTTTGGTGTTTTTTGTCTCTGGATTTACTGGGTAAGACTTCTTGGCCTCTTAAGCCAACTTTTCCTTGAAGACCCTACAGGTGCTTCACCCATTTCTTTAAGTATGTGCACCAAATATGGTCTCATTTGTTATTGAACCCATAACCTCATACTCCAGAGGCCTACATTCTTGCTTGGTGATTGTACTGACTGTTAATTAAGTGTACATAGATTTTCAATAGCAATTGTTCACATATTTATTATTATTTATTGTTAAAATTATTAGACATTATATGAAGCTATGATCATTATAGGTCTAGCATTAATACACAGGGGGAAAAACTAAAAGTAAAAATCATTGAATTTCTATATAATTTATATGCGAATTAGAAATATATGGTACTTGAGCACCTCAAATGTCATGTACGTAGATCATAATTCGTGCCAGGACGACTTTGATCAAGTTACTAAACGACCACTTCAGTTTTCAGTCATTATTTTGACGAAAATATATGTGGAAATTATTTGACATTAGTAGCACGATAACAGTCACCTTCCAATTATTTAAATGCTCGATTAAATTTTACTGCCACTTTTTATTGGCAGAGTATACAGATTTTATTTGGGGGAGAAACCCATAATTTACGCATAAATGCAAAAATATTTTATACTCAGCTACGTATACTGTTTTCATTTTGAATTACCTGGCAAACGACAGTCGTTAAACTCCAGTATATAATAATCACATACAAATATCTGAACGTAGTCGCGCAAACTCATAAAAAGTTTGATATTGTCCATAAAGTCAACAACAATAAATGCTTTAAATAACCCTTGACTGTGTCCATAAAACTGCATTGAACAGTATAAAACTTAAAAAATTTGAAGTAGTGACCGAGGCTATCGATATAGAGCATAAACGTCTGCCGTTATCAAACCTAAGAACTTAAAAACCTTAGGAATATGAAATAATTAAACAAAGGACTATATTCAATATTGAATTCCAATATCGGACCTGTTTCATTAATTACTGAAACATAATATCTTAATTATAGTATCCAGTTATGAAAACAAGATGATTGCTATGGCAGTGTGAGTTACTTTATCTGCTAGAAAAAAATTGATGCCTGGAGTCTCTAGGGCTCCCAGTCTACCTGCAAGCGGGGGCAGTGGGGGGTGAGATATTCTCTGCATTTGACGACTTCCTAAGATGCTACAAAGATGTTATGCATCTCCTGTTTAATAATTATCAAAAAAAAGGGTAAATGATTCTGCAATTATTTTTACATCATTTCTGAAGTGGGATCTAACGTCTTATATCAATCATTTGCTCATTTGCTAGCTTAACACACAGCTTACTGTTGGTGGGTTTTAAAACCTGTGTAGGCATTATGAAGGGGAACGAAACCAGCAAATCTAGGACCAAAGCTGGCCCCGAACCTATCTACCTCAGATCCAGAATTGGGCTGGTTTCAATGCCCTTGTGTAACTCAACCTGCCACCATGTGGTCCAGATTACTGTACTCTTATCTTTTGACATCTACTTAGTATATATCTCCCATTTAGTGTATCAACTGTCCTGGAATGACCCATACAACCCATTCATCTTATTGTCAAGCAGAGCCCTTTTAAATCATCTCTATGTCCCACCCTGGTATCAAACCTGGCACACCTCCGGTCTCAGACACAGCCTTCTAACCACCCAGACCACCAGAGACGTCAGTTCAATGGCTTCGGTTATTAAAATGTTACACGGATCTATCCTTAATCCGATAAACAAACAATATCAGCATTTCATAAATGAAATTTTGGTGCAAACAGAATTAAACTTATCAAAACGCATCAACAGTTATTAGGACCGTAAATGCCAGACGTTGAATTTATATGATTTTCTAAGCACTCTTCAAGCTAGCTCATTCATTTGATGACTTTTATATCGCGTATAAAACACTCCGATTTTGTACGTTTCTATTTAGTAAGCTCGCGTTTTATTTGATGTGCTAACTTTATCATATACCACCTAAAACTCTTAGATATTAATCATTAATTAGGCAGAAATATTACAGAAGTAATGAATCGCTAAACAGTTTAAGATATTCGGGCTTAAATTATATTTCATTTGATTTTATTAATTATAACATACATACTAGTAATGTGATCGCCCTTTGAGGAAGATATAAAACTGCATGAAATCAGATGGTAATGATTGCCGGGGTAATTATGTACATATTTTATACTCCAAGATTCCGTGATTCCAGTGCTACAAGGCCCCCCATGTGATTGGCGCTTTCATACGAGCTTTACTCTCCGCTTAACTCATTCTTTTACTCATAAGGACGGAAAACCGATGTAATATACTGTATTACTTCTTAGATTCAAAAAGTGCAGAAAAGCATGTGAATTTATTTATAAACATAATGGTGAACTATTTCGGCACACAGTTCATTTAATCGTTCTTAGATCCAAAAAGTGCACTAACAGCTCTAAAGCATGTGAATTTATTAAGTTACATAATGGCAGCAGTATGAAGTATTTGGGCACAGTTCATTTAACCACCTACAAGGCACGAGATTAATTAAAATGATTGTAAGTCTGAAATTGATCAACTAATTTCAACGGCTTCAAAGAAAAAACCCTATCTATTCACTTATCTCCCATGGAAGCTAGCATTTATGAAGTAATTAGGAACCCGCAGTCTGATCTGCAGCTCGGTACCACTTTCTGTTATAGATTTACTAACTTACTAAAACTGTCATAGACTTGATGTCTGGTATGGTACAAGTCACTGACTTCTCTACCTTTATATGAAATTATCACGAAATGATCTAGATACTTAGAAATAACTTGTTGTTTAAATCGTTTAATAAAATATGCCAGTAATAAAAATCTTAAGCCTGTTGCAAAGCCGGTACCGGTACTTCCATGCTGAGAATCGATGTTCCATATTCTACAATGCATCTTGTCTTGGTTTCTCTCTGCTTGCTGGAGGGAGCGGTAAATTGTGGTCGTTATTGAGAGGTTGTTACCATTATCAGGATTTGTAGTAATGTGGGCTTACAAATGCTATAGTATTGTTGTTGAAAAGATGGTGCAGTGCCTAAGAGTGACCGGTTAATGTAGACATTTTTTGTTGTTTTGTGTTTGCTAAAGTTGGGAGGGTTTTGCTTATGTGGGTCATGGTAAGAGAGGTTTGTGCTGAAGAGAGGGTGAGTAATGAATGATGCGCATTGTATAAAACTTGAAGGACAGTATATGAATCGGGTATACATAATTATGCCCAGGATAATGTGGTATTTACAAACATGGACTGGATTGGCTTACTTAAAGTACACTTATTTTTCCACCTGAAGCTTATACCAAATTTCCCCCACCTTTCTCATTATCATGGGCGTACTATAACACATTGTGTCTGATCATGGCTTCCTTCTGCCTGGCACTGAACCTCTTGAATCATTTATCATCATGAAAATTATAAGTTTTTTTCTTTTACTTGCAGAGATCACCTTCATCGCAGAACAATAATTTACCTCCGTTTTCATCTCCGGACGACGCACAGTCGACGCGTTCCAATGATACTCCCGTCACTAGTCAATCGAACACAAACTCATCTCAAAATGCCGATAATAACAGTGAAGCAGGTAAGATATCATATTTATATTTTCAAATAACAAAATAACATCTCATGACACTAATTAGCCAATCAGGTGGCTTAGTTTGACATGATCACATCACCTGATATTGATTGACCAATCAGACAGCTTAGATTGAGTCATTGACATCACATGATATTGATTAACCAATCAGGAGGCTTCATTATGTATCTTTAAGTCTAGCTATTGAGACATATTACTACCATCAAGACGACGTTTCTTCTTATGCTGATTTGTGACATTTGTCTTCCTGGAATTGTCCAAATGACCAGAATTGTCCGTAGATTGACGGAAATTCCCCTATAAACACGTAAATGACCTAATACACATATCAAACAAATATCTTATAATGTTGCGAACATCTGTCTGTGGAGAGACAGTCAATGGTAGACTTAGATCAATGAAAGTCTCGGGTTACCAAAATATAAACAAATGTCACATAATATTCAATATCTTGGGCATATTTAAGATGAAGATCTAAATACATATTGTATACAAATTTATCGAGATCTTTGTTTAAGGTAAACAAGAACATAAGAGCATTTGTCAAACAATTTGATGACTACTTTAGTGGGTGGGTGGATTCTTAAGCATCAGAATTGATGTTTCCAAAATTTAATAAGTTACATGCTTTTAGAAACCTTTTTCCTCCTTGATAGCCCAGTGGTTCACTTCAAGCACAACTGGTCTCAGGTTTGATCCCAGGTTGGGACAAACCAAAATTGAAAAAATATGGTACTGGTGTTTCTCCCATGGTGAGTTGGGTTTATTTGCCCTCGCCACCAGGATAACTCGTTTGCTTCTCCGTAGCTCAGTGGTTAGTGCACTTGCCGTCTAACCTGGCGACCCATGTTCAAATCCGGGTGGAGGCACAATGTCATGTATTTGCCTGCCATATTTCAGTAGAAATAAAGCAAATAAAGCAAATAAAGGCTTTGTTCGGCTATGCTCGGTCTGACTCTTTCTTGACTCTCAACATATTTATAGTAAGTTCCATGTCATCTCTGAGTTGGTAGTCTCCATTATACTGTTGACTAGTGGGACTAAAAAAAATATTTTAAAAAGAAAGAAAAAAAATATAACTAACACTATTTATCACAATACCTCCATCAATAATTGACTTAATGCATAAACAGTTAAACTAACCAAACATGAAATTGTGAATTCATACAAATAAGAACAATAGACCCGCATGGTGGCAGCTTCTAAATCACCTTTGTTAAGGGTAGGCCCCACTGTATGTTTAGAATAGGGAGCTTGTTAATGGCTAAATGGGCTAACAAAGGTCTTAATATAATGAAACCTAAATAGATTGCTTCTGTTTTGAATAGTGGTAGAATCGATTTCAGAATAAGTACAGGAAAATTTGGATTGATTTTCTGAACAATTCTAATGAAAAAGCCTGAAATATGATACATGGTGTTTTAAGCGCTATTATTAATTTATAATGTGCCGATGGTCTCGGTTGCGTACCAGAACAAATTTCACAAGATTGGTTGATTATATTGTATAATGCGTCAATGCTAGACCCGGTTTTAAATTTTCAACAATTCAGTCCCGAGTCATTCAAACGGGAACATATTAATCATGTAGCGGTAATTAAACATTTTTTTGCTACATGAATAATTCTGGAGCCTTAAAAATGAGATCTGCTTTATAGGGTGACTCAGTGTGGTGGCCTGAAAGAAATATTTATATAAACTTTATTGTTTCACTTTTCTATCACTTTTTTACGATCAAGTGCTAGGTGCCATAACAGAAAGTAGGGAAATAGGGCATTTGTTTAACCAGTTTGGGCTCAGGTTGAAAAATAGTATGTGCTGTCCCCAAATATGCTTTTAAGATAACATGGCCTTCATCTATGTGTCCTCTCGGTAACCAATATTAAAATAACAATTTTTTTCTAAATATTGATTACAGCTGCATTCAACAGCTACCTGCTCCAAGCAATAATATTTTGTGTACTGATATCTCTTGACTAGCCCTACTGAAGGCAGGTTTAAAAAGGCCTACATTGAAGACTGGGCCTGTCAATTAACTCTATTTTTCATATAAATAAGGTCTTACTTAGTATTATGACAAGTATTATTATTTCTATTTATTACAAAAATGTTGAATAAAAATAATGGTCCTCTATCTACGGACCTTTGATTGGACTTTTTGAGATCGTGATCTACTGGTAAAGTCAGGATTTCATTAATAAGATCTCATATACCTCGGAGTAGTAGCTCTAGAGATTGAAACTTTAACAACTATTGCATTCCATCATATTAAACAAGAGGTGGAGACGATAAGAGAAACAAAAGTAAAAGTATTAACCCCAAAGGATAATAGAAGCTAAAGTAAAAGTAATAAACCCAAAGGACATTTATTCATCTGAATGAAAAATGAAAAATTTCTAATGTTCGTCAATTTGATATAATGAAATTTACTTTAATATGATTACACTCAAATACTTTCATATGACATTAACTTCGACAAAAGATGATATTTTTGTTATTTGTTACACAAGATCTCTTCAACAAATTTCTTCTATTTAGTAATTCCGTTTGATGTTAAAATTTAATCTGTCTGTGGTATGGATTGACTGCAACAGATCATGCATTGTTGCCACCCAAGTTGTTGTAATAATAATGTGCTACGTTTTATTAACCTAATATGGAGAACAAGACAATGTCGTGAAATAGAAAACGTACAAAATGTACAGATTTTATATATGTAATGGTGTAATAAAAGTGTAAGGCTTAATAAAACTGTAAGCTTATTTAATGACCGCAAAATTCTGTCTGTGAATAAAATTGTGCATCATTTGATTTCTGACTTACTGGTGGTAATATGTCTGTCGCGAGTGAAAGGATTGTTAAATAAAATGCTTCGAAGATTTGTGCATTTCATTCTCTTATATAAGTAAATTACAATAAGTTTGTGTTATTTTATTAACACAGAGGTGAGAGCTTAAAAAACTTTTGACTTATCTCCCCTAAATTTACAGTTTTTGGAATTGCCTCCCTTTATTTATTTTTTTAAATTGGTCAAAATTAGCCGACTTTACTGTCATTTAATTTTCTTTATTGATAAATATTTATAAACCAACACATTATAACTTAATGCTTTCATTTTGGACATAAAACACCTAATTAATTATTCAATTAATTAATTAATTGTAATTGCTAGGGGTATTGTATTGTTCAGGGTATTGTCTCAGTGTAGTTGGGTTGTTTTATTACTGTTTTCTGTGATCGACTGATTGAGTTAAGGGCTGCCTTCCCTGTCGGATTTCCCCAAAGTAAAGGGCTGTCTTCCCTATCTGATTTCCTCAAAGTAAAGCAGATTACGTGACCTTGGCTTGATACTTAAACCCGTAAGCGGCTACATCTTACCTTAATATGTTCCTGATACTTAAGGATAAGTGTGAGTAAATAAAGGTCAAGCGAGGTAAGAGGTCAAGCTTTATGATTGACCAGTAAATAAACAGTATAAGATACATGAAGAAATTATAGCGTTTACACAAGCTTCCTGATATCAGCGTTTATATCCAGCCTAAGTCACCTACCGTAAGCTTTCTACCTGGTATAACAGGAATGTAAACAAAACCAGCGTTTCTTGAAATCTTGAAAAAAAAACGCGAGGCCATGAGAAAGTTTCTGTTGCTTATTTATAGCATTCAAAAAAATATTATAGGAAATACATGTAGGCCTATTTATACACTGGGGCTTATGATCAGTCCTTTGTGTGGTTCCCTTATTGCCGGCCTAGCTTCCAGGCTTGGCTGAAGAGATGGCTTGTACCTACATATGAGTAAACCTTGGTCCGCCGGCAGTTCCTTCATTTGAGTAAACCTAATTCCGGCATATGAGTAAAATTAGTAAACCTTGTACCGGCATATGAGTAAACCTAATTCCGGCATATGAGTAAAATTAGTAAACCTTGTACCGGCATATGAGTAAACTTTATTCCGGCATATGAGTAAAATAAGTAATTTAAATCTTATTCCGGCATATGAGTAAACTTAGTAAACCTTGTTCCGGCATATGAGTAAACTTTCTTTCGAGACATGGTGTATAGTATGTTAACATTGTTTCACTTTGATGTGTGAAATGATCCACAAACATCAATGTCTGCTGTAGACATCAATACGAGATTTAGATTTAGTTTAAATTAACCATTCAGTACATTGTTTATAGACAATTATTAGGTTAATAACCACCGCAATGTCAGCCATGTCTAAATTTACACATTGAGTGAAATTCACATCAAGAGAAAATTCGAAACTGACTGAGTTTGTTATGTACTTTTTTACTTTCTATCAATGACCATACCGCTAATAGTGCAATGCGTGCAGATGTCATAATTTCAAAACTAGGTCAGATGACTGTTTGTAATATCAAATATCCTACCCAATGATTGTGATATTTTGGTTTATGAAGTATGTATTTTTAATCTGTTTGACAAAATGGTAAACAATGAAATGCTTTATTTATCAAATTTTCTCTTTTTAAACACAAATTTGAAAAAATGGACTTGTCCGAAATTGAATTTGGAATATTCCACTTTAGAAACCTAGCAGGGGGTATATATGTGTTAAATAATGATAAACACAAATTTAAATACAGCCAAACTGTGAGGAGGTACAGATTTCAAAAGTCTGACCTAGATTTCAAATTGACATCGAGGCAAGACCAATTGTAGAGGATTTTATCGGCAAACAAACAATCCCATAAGGCCGTGCTCTATTGCATTGCTTGCACCATGAACTGGAATCATTTACACAATGATAGGAGAAGCTTGAACTTGGTAGATTTGCCTAGCAACTTTCGATGAGATTGAAAAGAATCTCTCAGGACTTTAATACCCCTGGTAAAGCGAGATAGGACAGTGATTACAAAACAATTTCAATGATAAGCCGTTCCTTGCACCGTCATATTAAAACATTTGGCATATGTTCCCGACCAATGGCTTTCCAAACCTATCTCGAGATAAGATTGTGTTTTCCGTTTTCCGCTGGAAGTATCTCTTGCAATACTCAGTTTTCACATTTCTCAATATTTTTTATGCAGGTTTTTATTTGTCTATTGGCGTTTATTCAGCCTATGACATTTTCATTACGTTGATTAGTTTAGCGTACTATTGTTATTCGGAACCTTGCAGTTTAAATAACAGTATTTATAGTAAATGTTCCCCGATGTCAATGTATTGGCTCTACACTATACTATACTACATGTACCAGTTTACCACATAAATAGGTTACACAGTCACTCACTGTACCAATGTGGCAACTGATCCCGGATTCCCATGTTGATAATATGCCGATTTAATTTATGAATAAAACGATCAGCTCCCTGCCATGGCCATGATATAAATAGCCTACCCCACCCCTCCACTATCACAAGAGAAGTGGAATATAAATAGCCGAGCTGCCCCTACCTCTCTGTTCATGCAGTGGGGACCATCACTAACCAGACCGTACACCGCAGACATTTATAATAGTTCAAGCAGTGTCCCCTTTCATAGAAACCAACTGATCCCCAGCCCTATATGCTAAATAGCCTATTGTCAAATTTTCAAGTATCATCGCCATTCAGAAATGAACAATCAAGCTCTGCCATTTTATGCCTTTTTTGATAGAACCGGCCTCGACAAAAGCTGAAAACCAGATGTTGTGAGGGGAGAGAGATAATTCAACAAAGCAAAATGCCCCCAAAAATTCATTCCCCTACTTTTCTATACCTTATCCACCATTGGAGTCGTTTAGTAAGCTTTTCAATGGAGAATCAGTCTTTGTATGAATGGAGTATTTTTCAATTTCTGTTAAAGCAATTTAAAGCTAAATGCATTATTTACTCGGGGAGGGGATTTCATTATTTCGACAAAACATTTTGTGGATCGTTTTGTACGAACTTCAGATGCACATAATTGCTAATGGTATGGGTCTTGATCCGAATTAAATCTCGGCTTTGTTGGCTGATTCAATCCAACAGTATAAAGACGCATGTTGAATAACTTATAAATAAATAATTCTAAAGACTAGAATAATATTTATTCAACTTATGAAAATGATTTTTGCAATGAGCCTGACTAAATACATACTTTTAAAAAGATTATGGAAGAATTCGCACAAAAAGTGACATGGCACACAGTAATTATTATGAAAGAGATACCGGTATTTATTTAACTTTGAAGTAAGATAATTTTAATATCGGGAGTCGCTAGTCCATTAAAGGGCGTTACAGATAATAAGGAACGATATCCCCGAGATCTCCCGGGATCTACCCTATCAATACAACTATGAGACTCCCGAATTAACGTTGTTTACTTTACTTTCCAACAGCAAAATCAAGGGCTTTACAAATGCATTAAACTTTAAATGACATCAAAACAAACTAAAGCAGGCTGTTTTCTTTTAAAAATATAGAATTCACCAGTAGATAAGGAAATTCATATGTTTTCTTTGTGTAAGAAATATGTTATTGAAGTTTTCGGTGGTCAAAAGGAACTGCTACATTTCAGGCATTTTGTGTTTACCATTTCATCCTTTACAGTATGTTTAAAATTAAATGATAACGGTTGTACACATTGGCTTTACCTAGGTTTAACTTGGTATACATGAGTAAACAGTAGTCCCGCTATTCTTTGGAATGGGATAGTTCCCTCATTAGTATTACTTATATTGAATCAACTATATATCTTTTCCCTGTAATTTTCTCCAAAGATTTTTACATTTTATAACTAAGATAAAAAAACGTTAATAGAACCAGACGGGTATGTTACAAGTTGGTCAAGTCGAGTGTTTTAACATCTTATCTCTAACAGAAAACCAGGTGTAAATAAAACAGTTTGATTCCGATTATAAGACTATTTAGGATATATGCATTTGCTCTAAAAAACCTTAAAATCTGCCAAATCTAAAATGAAATTTCAACATACTTAAGGTCTGACAGTTTAATACCTAGAAGATGCGAAGGTACTTAATACTGACACTATTATAAAAATATCAACATGGTAGTCAAATTGTCGATGGTGAACCAGTCTTGAGCTTACCACCGGAATATTTCTGCACACCCACTTAAATGCTATGGTGATAAAAAATGTTCAAGTTTCCTCGTTGAATAGCTCCTGTGCTGAAAAGTTTTTCATTTTTTCTAATGGAGTAATATTTATAGCCCTTGAACGTGACCTTTTTGTAAGCAATGACTTAACCCCCTAATGGACCGAGGCTTTAAAACACATTGAGAAAAAAACGCTCAATTCATCGAAAATGTACGCATATTGGCAAACGTTAGAAACACATTGACGAGGAAAATAGGTAGAAAAGAGTATTAATTAAACTAATGACATTGATTACGTTAATTGGACCATGTGATTTTATCTATTACAGTAACATGTAGATCTATACATGTACCTACTACGATAGACTCCTCGAGAGCCATTACCAATTTCCAGGATACCGCTCGTCAAAAAGCCTTATAAATTTGAAGCCAAAGCAAAAAAAGTTTGACATGTCCAATATAATTAATTTACCAATGCACTTATGATGACGTGGGGTTTAGCTCGGCAGCTCATATACAAAATAGATCCGTCTTCACATCCATTATATCTGTAACCACATAGGTGTAGTTAATAGCTCAACTTTAAAATAATAATATTCCTTCTAAATCAAATTACCTTGAGTGTTAATTATAATTGTTAATTGATATTTGAGTTTTGATAATTGATATTTTAATATTTTAGTTAAGTCTTTGTTGAAGTCCAGGAATGTCTATATATATAAAAGGCAGATAAATCAGTACCTAATATTTGTCTCAAATTTATCGACTATCGTTCTATGCTCTATGAAGACATTGTCTATGGTCAATTGGTCATGAGTTATTACTGATTGACGAATGAAATATAATGCCAGGATACATCAATAGTAAATCACATTAAAATGCGTACATGTATAAATGTTATAAATATTCCTTTCAAAGTTAAATGAGAATGGTTATAAACATTGGCTTGTCCGTAAGGTAAACTATGTTTATCTAGGTTTAACATGAGTTAACTTTATTCCCGGCTATTCTTTAGTATGGGATAGTTCCTTCATTAGTATTACTTATTGAATCGACAGTACCCCCGAATTATTGCTTAAATTTCTATAAAACTTATGAAACTTGATGATTGGCATAGAGTTGGAGAATCTTCGTAGTTTACAACCAGTAATCAGGATTAATAAAACTCCAATGGTCACAATTAATAAATTTTGACATACTTTGACTCAAATGTATATTCACAACTAAGAAGCGTTTTAATAATCTAATAATAAAAAAAAATTAATTAATGGGGAAAAGATCTTTGCACCGTTCTGTTGAACATTTTCAAATGGTCACAGTAAATAAATTACATACATTTTGAATTTTGACTCAAATGTATACTCCCAATTTAGGAGCCTTTTATTAATCTAAAAAAGGTAATTAATTTTGAAAAAATCTGCTCCGTTCTGTTGAACATTTGGAGGCATTGGATGCTGAAGGCTATAATTGTTATGTGTAACTTCAGGAGACATTCTGATACTGAAGCTTAATAGCACAAAACACACAATTTGTAAAAGTATGCAACTGCCAATAGTTCAACGTCTTCTCTAAGACCTGTTTTAGGCAAAGTCATAAATTTTAAGACAATTGTTAGAAAACCCATTCAGTAGGTTTATGTCTGATAGTAAATTGGAGGTACTTCAAAAAGCTGTTGGGTAAAATATGGCTGATAATGGACTTGATTGTTATGTGCTAGATGCTGTATAGTTATGGGTTCCACTGTGTGAAAATGCACAAAAATGTATTTATAACTCACATAAAGTATCATGGGTTATGGAAGTGACAGAAATGGATAAAGCATTATTGCCTCGCCTCCCCCATTGACTCGTTACCTCAGATTGCATTATAACATTATATCGGAGAGTGTTAGGAAAATGTCAGATGAAAATTCTCTATGGTAATATGGCGAGCAGTGCTGTTATACATATTATATTACTTAACACCATTAAACTGGGAATGGGTAGGCATTTAGGAAGCTGTCAAAATCTTCGTATATCTCATAAATTTAAGCTGTCAGGTCTACCATTTTTTCTAACCATTTGGCTCCATTAAGAGACTCCAAAGTACCAAGAACTTGAAGAGCCAAGGGGACATAATCCATTTCAAAAAGTGCTAATCTCATTTTCTGCTCAAATTGCTCGTCATAATTTGGTTAATGTTTCTGGAAGAAAAGGTATGTTCTACGTGTCTTGTAGAGATGAATTAAATGAGCTGAATGTTAATTAATTAAACATCTTTATTTCACTCACATAAATCTTAAAACAATAATATATGATTGTAATTGAGAATTTTTTTTTCATTTTTTTTGCAAAATTTTGTACTTTTCTTTCATTGTAGAGCTCAGAATAGCAATGTCTTGCGTAAATCATAAAATGATATACTGATTGTAATAATAATGAAATAATAATTAAGATTCTTTGCAAAATATCTGTATGTTCATTTTATTGTTAAGCTTAGACTTAGCAATAATGGTAACACCGGTGACGTGTGTGGATAATTTTAAACAATTATTAAATTTTCCAATGATAAAATGTTGATTTAAAATTTTTGATTGCTATGCAACTTTGAATGTTGAATTCATGGCATTTAACCTGATAGAAAGAGCCGCTGTCATTTTATTATGTGTACCTTGGCCAATCTCTAATTATCAGTGGTTTTCAGATTTCTAGTAGGTCATGACCTACGGAAGTGGTGTCCATTACACTTTAATGACCAACAAGAACCCTAGGTATTCACATCGAGGCAGGGGGTCAGTAGGGGTAGCCCCACAAAAATTGATTATGAACTGTCAGGGGTCAATTAACCCTTTCTCATCCCTAATCAACAAAACCAATTCTTACGGTGTCAATTTTCTTGCAGAAATTCATTTATACATTAATTGTTGTTAATTAAGTCCAAATACTGACAGATTTATTAATTAGGAAAAAGTATTGCTTTCAGAAATATAATGGGGTAACATGCAAAAAATGTATTAATTTCCAGCTGAAGTATCTCAAATATCTGTTAATCATCTTTTGGTTAAAGTTTCGCTTCTTTTGTTTTTTGCATTTTCATAGAAATAAGATTATATCGAGCTTAAAAGGTAAAAATGCATATTTATCAAGATGTAGCAGTACATGGAGTACCCGCAAAGTAATTAATCCTCATGCAATTGGAAACTCATTGCAAATGAAGCTGTAACGTTTGTTCAATAATTTTGTATATTCAGTTGATTTCACTTTAAATAATAAGTTTATAATTATAATCATTGTTATTGTTAACTTATTTTTCTTCAAATATAATTTTATCAACAACTGTGTATATTTTAAAGGAATTTCTCGTATTTGATGCTCTGATTACTTCGGTATATGTTGGAATGTTTCTGCCTTTGTTATAGAATAATTACAAGAAAAAATCTTTACATATAAATCTAAAATTAATGAGTCTGTAATTAATACATATTCATGCATAAAGAATAATGACATTCATAACTTATTAATTAACAATTATTGACTTGGACATGAACATAGCTCATGCATCGTAATATGTAAACAAATCATGTAATAACATTATGATTTATTATTCAAAATATTGATCATGCAATTAGTAACATTTTAATTAACATATTCAAACAATAATTCAAATTTTCAAATATCAACTTATCCCTGTCTATAATTAGTAACACAATACCTCAGAATCCTAAAAGAGGTAGGCCACTGTCCCATGGCTTCCATGAAATGATACATGTGTCTATAATTAGTAACAATACACCTCGGAAACCTATATTAAGTAGGTCGCTGTCCAATGGCTTCCCATGAAAATGATATATGCGGCCATATGACTCACCGTAGGGTGTTCCTTGGGATAATATTATTGTTTCTTGAAATATATAAGGTTTCTGAAGTTGGCATAATTAATTTTATAGATAAAGGATAAGAGAGGCATATATTTCATGCTATAACAAGACCGGTTTTTATTAGATTGATAAATGAGAAAACATGCGTTAAGTGCCGAGGAACCAGACTATTAGATAAGTGGGGGACCAGTCGACTGATAAGCAATGTCTCAAAATGATAAGGAATTCTTTGTGCCTCATTTATTTTCTTTTTGAAGGTAATGGCGGATATGTTCTGATATTTTTTCATCCAATTTCTTTTTATTATTAAGATTAAAACCTTTGCATATAATCATATGAAATATTTCATGGTTTGTTTTTCTTGTGCAGGAGATTAGTTACCAATAATTTACAGGTTCATTGTGATTTCGGAAATCCTTCTACTGTATCCTTTAAATTCAAAGTATAAAATGGTATTTAAATAAATCATCAATAATTGTCTGAACTATAATGAATTATTATTAAATGTATAAAATATATAATAAAATACTATACCTGCTAATTTTCTTCGTAAAAAGGACATGATAATTTGAACAGATATGTTAGTAAATACGACTTGACCTTTTAACCAGTAAGTTCCGGGCAGATTTTTGCCATTGTTAAATCTACCAGTTTTATGAATTCAAAAACCCAACGCTTCAACTCTGAGGTACTTAAATTATCTTGGAAACTGGAAGTTGTCACTTTGGTCTCCATTTTAGAATTTTTGCGCCAGTATTTTCCGATTGTTTAACAAGGTAAACACAGGCCTTGAAACACTGGTTTTACATTTACCCAATTTTTGAATCACTGAAAAAAAAACAAGAAACAAAGAAACCTCATAAAAAATGAAGCAATTTCACAATGAATTCAGTTCAGCTAGAATATTTAGTGTCACTCAGGGCTGAGTAATAAAACTGTCAAAATTTTCTAAAAACTAGTTTACGTGAAAGTAATTAAGTTAAAATTTATGTAAAAAAGATTATGCAACAAAAGCATATTCAATTGTTTCCTTAATATACAAAGCAGTATAATTAATGCGTAGGTAATTGGATAAAAAACGACAGTTAATTATCTGTCCGACTGCAAACCGGTCTGCGTGAATGAATGCTTTATTGTATTACACAGACAAAAAAAATGAAATAATGCAAATCATCTAGCATAAAAGTATTACAATACATCGCCGTTTGTTTTGAACTGTATGATAATACTCCCCCTGTCCGCGGCATTCATAACCAGTCGGAATTATAGAGATAAAAATCAAATTTTAAATAAATACATTATTACCTTAAGTACCGATATAATTTTAAATCAGAAGAAAATCCACAGCTTTGTGTGAGCCGAATAGAGTTTAATACGTATATGAATGCGTATTAATTACTTTGCTAGATTTTAAGATAATTAAATTTAATTCAAAACCAATTTCGGGACTCATCGTAATCTGTTGGTCCCAGCCTTCAAGCCGAAGGTAATGAAATTCACATTAACAGCCTTTTTCAACAATTTTTTTAAAATTGGTAATTTGATACATTATTAAATTTTTGAAGTGTTTTTTTAGAGCACACGCAAGTTCCATAGGTTTATCAGATAAACCGATAATATAATTCTTTACTTTTATCACTTTTCCCACATTTGGTTGGACAACATACAGTAGCATCAGTGATCAGTGTGTCGATGGGCCGCATGACACAGTGCACCTATATTTGAACTTACTGGGTACCTATTAAATATTCCCTCTTCAAAATAACATCTTCAAAAAATATTTTTGTTTTTAAGATATTTTTTTTGTTTTCTTCATCATTTGGTTAATAAGGTTATTAATGATTTATTTTCATGATAAATATCAACATTTTATAAAATTGTTCAATATTTTGAAATAATTTTCTAACTAAATTAGTTCTAAGCCTTTAAACATTTCCTAAGCTCAGGTTTGAAAAGACTCTGAAATTTTAATATTAAAAATGGGGAAAATTAAAAGCGATTAATCCATTATTTGACAGCGGTGATATAATAATTTTTTCTTTATGATTTTGTTCGTAAATGTAATTTCTCCTGTGATACTTAAATAAAGTAATTAAATTATATTAAATTTGCACATATTGATACCGTAATCATATATTAATTGAATAAATGCACATTCCTGCTAAATTGTATCCTGCAAAAGATGGGGAAAGTGTATGACGGGGAGCGATTTAGTCGATTAGCGAGGATAGCGAGAACTCGACTAATGTGTATGTTCCGTTTTAATGAGATATGCGTTCGTATAAATCAGGATAGTAAGCAAAATTTGAGTTAGAGACATCTAAATCTGACATGCACGGCAGTTTCGTGCTCGTAACATGTTGACGCGTTGCGGTAAATTGTTTTTCATTGTCCTCAAGAGTGGCTAATTGCGAGTTATTAACCGGTCTTCTCATACATGTGGTGTAATAGTGCAGAATATATTATTAAATTACATAACTATGATAAAATTTCATTCGAATAAATCTATATTACCCGTCGTATAATTAAATTTCCATGATAAATGGCCAATGATGAATTGATTTGCTATAAAACTTCACCAAGCAAAAAGAAAATCTCGTTGTGCATTGAATGATCTGATCAATAATAAACAGATTCTAGGATACCGTTCAAGACATCACTTTTCCATACAATTTGTTGATGGGGGGACGATGTAGCAATTTGTTATTATCTTTAGTGTCCTGTGTAAAATATAACCCACTAATTTTTTTTGGACTTGTCTCTTGAGATATTAACTGGTCCCCCTTTCCCCAGATACAGACTTGTCCCCACAATATTGACTTAAGTTCCCAAGATATCGACAAGTCATTTTTGTGCTCAAAATAATTTGACTCATGTCCCAAATATATTGAATTGTCCCCTAGATATTGTCAGGTCCCTAGTTTTAATAATGACTTGTCCCTTAGTTTGGATAGTTATTTTTGTGCTCAAAATAATTTGATAAACATACTGACTTGTCCCCAAGATATTGACTTGTCCCCAAGATATTGACTGGTCCCCAAGATATTGACTTGTCCCCTAAATTAGCTGTGGTTTATTTCCCGGAATTTAGAGTCTACTGAGTTAGTGCCCTTGCTTGAAACATTTCTTGTTAATATACAGTACAACAAATCTTTGTGAGGGGTTCTTGAACATTTGTTACTTTGTTTAATTAATACAGTTGACTGTCTTTAACAGGTAGATTTAAATGTGTGTTACATGACCATATTAGGTGTTGATGCTCCAATATTAAATCTAAATGTTAAAGTACTTTTTACTTATCTCGCATTGGTATATATCATGTTATAGAACAATAACCTTGACAATGACTTGCATTAATAACCGCCACAGATAAATCTGGAGAATGTTAAAAGAAAAAATTATTTTGTCTGAAAGAAAAACTAGCATCGAAAACTTTCATTGTTGAAAACAAGCTCCTATGATTTTTTGTCGGGATTGATTTAAGATTTGTTATCGCTAAGTGCGACACTAAATGTTCCAATGAGAACGTAAAGTCTGCTATTGACAGGAATCAATTGTGAGAATTTGTGGCCCGGAAATCGACACTATTTCTCTTCCTATATTCTCCAGTTTTCTTCCAGGAGAAATACTATAAGCAGGTTTTTAAGTGAAACACAGATCACATTACATTTTCTTTTCCCCTGTATTTATGAAATGGATTTGTCTGTCATAGAATGTGTTAAAGTATGAGGGAAAGTCCATTGAACAAATAAAGGGATTATGCTACACCAACAAGGAACAAGCACTGTAGTAAGAGTTTGAAAAATGATCAAACAAATTGGACAGGAAAGATTTCTTACCACAGAACCTATGAAATACTGAGAAAGGACAAATCATAAACAGAACTCGACCTGCAGTGCTTAATATACGTCTTAGGAAATGCAAGCTAAAACACAACTGTGTCAATACCCGTATATTTTAGTTCGTCTACTTTTATTAAAATATTGCATTTGAAAGCCGATAAAACTACACCATGTGTAGGGTCTACAGGGGTAAATGAAATTAAAGTAAAATCAAATATAAGTCCGACATCAGGGTTTCATTTCGACATCTCTGCTCTTTAGTAAAAATTTTGACAAAACATTTTGAAAATGTCTACAATATTTATTTTAATCTCATTGACAGCAATAGTTTTGGAATTAAACGTGTGTCAAGAACACTGTATGTATTTTACGATTACTCTTTGACAATTACTCTCTGTGACACAGTCTGCTTTCAAAGTATTAAATGAAAACCAGTCTAAATTTATTTTTTGTCATTTAGCCTGAAACACAAATTCTTCCTGAAAGTCCAAATGTTTTCTTATATTTGTTTTTTTTACGACTTCGGGGATGGAAATCAATCACTATGGGGAGCTAGGAGACGTATAAACCTCAGACAAACTTACGCTGATATTACTAACAAAAATGTGTATTTCATCATATTCAAAAAGAGATGCTCTTCATATGAGATGGATCGGAGAAAAATAGCAGCAGACGTATATACATGTCTGCCCGGTTCTATATTAAGTTACTATAATTATATTTTGATGTTAGCAACCATCGACTTCAGACAGTTTCATTTTGAGAAAATTATGGAATATTCAATGATGATATATGGTATGCTCGAATATCTCGGATTTCTAAACAATTTCAATCCTCCTAATCCAAACTACCTACCGAAGGTTTAATTATATCAGCTTTAACGGAGGAGAATGTGTGAATATTGATGTAACGTCTGCTCACTGCATTATTATATAATATACGAGTTAAAACAATAGATTATTCATGGTGAATTTTAATCATAATAAATTTCGCCCATCTGAGTATGGCAGCAAAATTATTTCTGTCCTTATTATAGTTCCATTTAATTTTAAATTGCTACATGCAGCAGAGCTCTATCTATAACCAGTGGAGGAACAGCCAATGGCCCTACACTGGAAATGGCTAAAACTTTGTCCCAGACAAATTACCCTGTGTAGGATCAGACTTGGCCACACCATGGTAGAACATGATCTCTGAAACTTGATATCAAACAGATAGTCCATAGTAAGGTTAAACTTTGTTTTAGACTTTGTCATATCACAGACATATTTGTTGCCTTGATCTTGACTGCTAAAACAATTGACCAATGTTTCTTGTGTGCCTTCATGCTTTATCTACACTGTCTCTATTAAGGTCCACACACTGTTATTATGGTCTTGCATAATGTCAAACTTAAGGTCAAAGGAATACCATGTAACAATTTCGTTGTAACTACATCAATCTCTTGCAATGTTGTAAATGAAATGTTCAAAATATTGTTCATATTCCTGTCATTACTTCCTGTTCATATATGGAGCACATACTACTCCATACTGCATTCATCTTATCAAAGTTGAATTCAAAATCGCGGAGGTTTTTCACCAAGTTGCCAAGTTTTCCGTCATTCTACAGGCAGTTATGGAGCCATGTGTGTGCTAGATATTGTCAAGAATGACGGAATATTGTCAACAATGACGGATTATCGTGTCTCAGAAGTTCGATCATTGCCTGCAGGAAAGGAAATTTCATTGAGATACAAACTGTATTTGTGTGACTGCTTCATAGTAACAACACAACATTGTCTCTCATAGTCTCAATAATATCTTTTCCATGTTTTATTTGGATGAAATTCAAGAAAACTATTTGTTTTATATTTTTACATTGATTTCATGGTGCTTTCAGGGTCTCTAGGTTGACAACTAATGCACCGGCTCTTGGCTTATCCAAACGCCTAGTGGACAGCTGATTCATTATAATTATGAAAACTAAACCTGAACTATTCATTATCTTTTGTGCCACATGGTCCATGGCTTGATTCAAACCTATCTCATCGCTGTCACCTTTAATGCCTTTCCATAACCCCAGATGAGTCTTCTTTACTGTACCTTGTGTTGCCGGTCATTCTTTTCCAATACCCCTAATTCCTTTTGCGACTAGGCCGCTCCTTAGGTTGCCTGGCATACCAATGTCCATTCCAACACCCTTTGAGCTTCTATTTTTGTTTCCTCTTTGTGTCTTTTTTCTTGTCATGAAATCCGTCAGAACCCTTGAGTCATCACTGCTACTCTTCATTTGTACTTTTGTTACCGATGAAGTCCCAAGCAGCATCCTTGTGCCATCTTTTGGAACTGTTCTAGGTCTTTCAAACATCCTTAGCTTCCCAGTTGCACCATATTTTCTGTCATGAATATATCCAATTTCCAGTATCTAATTAATGCTATGATGTAATGGTGCATGTACCTGGCGCTAGATTTATTGTCCATGCTGAGATTTCAAAAATGTTACCAGTGACTTGAGACTTAATTTGAATATATAAATCATGAGAATAGACATTTCTAGAATGAGTATACGTTACTTCGCACGGAAATGGGGGATTCTCATTGTATTTGATTTCCGTTGACATGAAATTGACATTTAGTGAATTAGAAAAAATCCCAAACAAATCTTGTAAATACGTACATACACAAATGTATGAAAAAATTTGTGTTATAAAAAAGTTCAGGAAAAATGTCTATTTGTAAATACATTCATTGTACATACAGAAATGCACGAAATAATGTGTGTTATAAAAAAGTTCAGGAAAATGTCTATTTACGAAAAAAAATGGAAAAAAGTAGGGAATAATTTGGGGAGTTAATGCAACATAGTTTTATTAGAGTCGGATAATTGACTCAATCATAGAAATACTTCGGAAAATAAACCACATTTTCTTACTACCGTTAATGACGTAAGTTGAACTCCTGGTATTTCAGGGGGATGTTTTTTGTGTTTTTAAGCCATCATTGTAAATGGTAAAATTCTTTCGTATATTATCTCTCATAAAAGTATAGGAAATAATGGCTTGACTTAGATTCAGTGTTTGTTTGTGTGTAACATGAGGCAGTGTCTCTGTAGCACTCAGGTATTTGTCAAAAGTCAACAAATGTTTCGAATTGAATGTGAAATATCTAAGAACTTTACAGAATTATCCAGAAAATTCCAACAATTTAGAGATAAAAACCTGTCTTTAGTTTAGTTACAGGAAATGATGCAGCAGCAGCGGAAAAAAATTTGCCTCGTAGAATATCGTGTAATTGAAAGTTAATTACCGTATTTCAAATTGTACAACTTTCTTAAAACAAATCCTTGCTTCAAACAAATGCTGCGTGTAAACTGTTAGTCGTGTTCTGTTTCAATGTCGTAATGTTTGCTTTGAAAACTTGACGGAAGAACGGTAAAACTTGAAAGGGAAGGCGGATGAGGAGTTAACTCAGTTATTCTTGCTACAATGTATATTCAAAACATTAAATAAGCCTGTTTTGAAAATACCATACTTTTGAATGTTCATACTCAGTAGAATTTATGGAAGAAGGTAATGTCTGTGAAGGCTAAGACAGGCTAAGCCAGTTGCCAAATCCTTTATCTGAAGAAATAAGATATATTTTTAATGGTAGGATGGAAGTGGATGGGGTAATATATATATTTTTTAAATGCTAGTATGGAAGTGGGTGGGGTAATGATTAACCTTAGGCAGGTGTTCCTAAAGTCTATATGTAACAAAGTCATCAATTTATTTTAATGAATTCTATGCAATGGAGAGACTTTGTTACTCTTCTGATACAATATGTCTATATATGGATAAACAGGCAACAGCCTTAGCAACACATGTAATTATCGTGACATTAACAATTTCCAAAAAACAAGCCCACAATTTTTTTCAGTTTTTCAGTCGGGAATTAATAATGAGTCAAGAATCACCCCCTATGGGTAAAAAGGCTGAAATAATCACATGTCAATGAAGAAATTTCTCATCAATCTAGAGTGACACCCCCTTATTTTCATAAAAACAATGACAACTTAATCACTATATGCTTAGAAATACTCATCCTAGGATTCTTAAATTAACTCAGACATCGGCTTTTTTCTTAAAGACCAATCTTAGACGAAAATCTTTGAAAAGAGCAATACTTTCCAGTTTCCACCAATTTTCGTCCTTGGTGTCACAGGTTCTCTCACTTATTAACTAAGCCTTTAAAATCAATCCAGCAAGTTGGATATAATGGCATAGTACATTGGCGATGGACGAGTATCTCACTCCATAGGGAGGGTATAACATGGACAAATCTCATCTCAAAGTGTCCATTTCTCACCCTAACTGACCATTCCATTTGTTTAGAACAATGTTTATTCTGTCATATGGGTGAGAAACTATCGACAGGCAGCCCCTGACAACCATTTATTTAAGGGGATCAATATCCAGCAACCCCCTGATGCATTGTTCTCAATTTAAGTCCCCTTAACACTGAATACGTGATAATTTAACAATAAATACCAGTTACACTAACTGGTCAATTTTTTTCAATGCATTTTTTCAGTGCAGTTCAGAAATTTGAAAAAAACACATTTGCAACCAATCAGAATTGATGTGTAATTACCCAGCATGCGCTGGTGCAATTTGACTGCAGGTAACCAGTCAATTTCAAAATTGCTGAAATTCCAAACTTTTTAAAACCAGTCTGGAAAACAAAGACTAAAGGCAGAAAAATACAGCATCCCTGATAGACAAGTATTTTCTCCTATTTTTGCCCATCGCCCAATGAATAAGTGGAATGTGGTTTGTTATTGTACTATGAACCCCTAAGGTTCGGATAATGACATGTCAGCTGTGCGTAGCAGTTTAGGGACCCCCATGGGAGGGTTGCTGAGCCTGTCAAAACCAGAACTGTTCAAGTGGTGAAATATGGGCCTGCCAGTAATGAACAAGGAGTTCTAGCCCACAGTGCTCCATTGTATTTCATAATTACATCATTAACTGCCTGTATATAGAATTTGATTATTATCCGAGACAATATCTGTTATATTCCGTCATAGTTTTCCGTCATCTAGTATCTATTTAGAATAACAGTCAATTTCTTGTGATTCATTAAGTGATTTATACTGTAACTGTACTATGACAAGCAACATCAAAATGGAGTGTGCAGACCTAGAAAGAGGTATTTATCTTTTTTTTCCCTATTTAATAAAGAATAACAAAATAGATTCATTGGAAAACATGGATGTCTGACTGGTTTAAGAGGTTTTTTTACATCAAAATGATAAAAATGTAGCATTTAAGAATGAATATCGGAGATGTCAAAGCTTGTAACATATTATGATGTCAAAATATAGACAAATAGCTAAAACAGAGCAACCGTAATATTGTTTTCTGTGTAATTTTGAACGTTGGTTACATGCCGTAACAAGGTAAAAAAAGTATATGTATGTATATATAATTTTAAATGAGAGGTACATACTTCGAAATCCGAAATACCATTGATCGCAAGATCAGGTCTGGAGTACTACTAAAATGCTTTTTTTTGTTTGTTTATTAAGTTAAAGTCATAACGTTAAGTAGAAAACTGGTAAACGTTGCAAATATCTCATTCTCAATTATGTTTACAAGAAATTGAAAATTGGCTTATTTTAAGGAGTGTAACTTAAATAACAGTACCAAAAAATCGACATACAGCAGTCGTGAACACTCGCCGATAGTTGGTTTAGCCACGAGCTGTCATTTGTGTAGTAATTTTCAACTAACCATACTAATGAACATACATGCGTCAATTTAAACGACAGAAAATTCTCTGCATGTGGAGTGGCAGTTAAAATATCTACCAACCTTGTGGCTATATGCTCACACTTTTCTTCAAAACTTCTCGCAGGATATGTCTCGGTATTAGACCAAGTGCGTCTCTGTTTGCTTTGTCAACTGGAAAATTGTCTGTTCGAAAAATTAAGAATTTTTCTTCTTTGAAATATGCGTTTTTCATGTGTTGTGTCTTTGGGCGAGCTCTGGTAACGAGAGACTAACAAACTCAATACGAATGTAAACGAAGCATTACTCTCGACGAGAACTTTTGTTTGAACTGGGGAATCTTCGAGCTCGGCTCTAATCTCGGAGCATAATTAATTGATTGGTAAATGCTAATGATGGAATGTACCCAGACTTGATTACATTAAATTTCTTGGTATGTTTTATGGAGATTTGTTACTCACAGACTGGCCAAGATTTTACTTCTATTCCTCAGCGCTAAAGCATCTTCCAAAATTAATAAAAAAATTGTCTTTGTTTGAGGGGTAAATTTTTCATAATTCTACGGATTTAAGGCGTGAGAAAAATTTTAATGAATAAATATTAATAAAATAAACATGCACTAATTATATTGTAGCATTGGTGTTATTGATACAACCTCGAGGCGATGACAAGAAGATTAATATTTTGATTCATATTCTAACAGTTTTGTCACTTTGGGGAAAACAGCCATGTCATTGTGGAATTGTTAAGCCCCGCCCCTTTCCAAATTCACATCAATCATATCACATTAAATAAAAAAAACAGCAATTTATCATGTTGACCATTTTTGATAAAGTATGAATTAAATAAAATTGTTTTTGACTATTGGCTAAGTTTATTTACTTAAGGTGCATCGATGACCATTGAGGTCAACTTAAAAATTTAAGGGCCCTTAAAAGTATATTTTTCCTCATTTAGTAGAGAAGATTTTAAACTTGAAGATTAAAACTTAAGGCTAATTTAAAGGGGTATTAATCCACCTAAGTTCAAACGTTTTGGTTTGTATTAATATTAAAAGAAGTGACATATTCCTTATTACTCAAATTTTGTACTTTTTCATGTAATAAGGAACCGACTGGACAAGAAAAGATGGCAAATTAAATACTGTGTTGGTTCTAGATTAATAACATACGTCGGAAGAGCAAGCGTTATGCCAAACTCAATAACTGTTCTGGGCAATCATAATTATACACACCTTATTTGGTAAAAATCGACATTCAGCATTGCCGTATTATACACCTGCTGTTAGAAATATAGACACGGTACAATTGGAACCGCCCGTAATTACATTACCCTCTACTAATCAACAGCAACATCCGAATTACACCAATTCACTTACGCCCAATTTTAAATTTTCGTCAAGTTTGCGAACTCTTGCGCAGACGAGTCGTAGTACCACCGGTAAACACTGGATTTTTACCAGACAAGTTTAGATATTGACCGTATAAAGGAAAATACTCAAAATAGGAAACACACCATTCTCTACCCCCCCCCCCCTTTTTTCATCATTTTCTTTCGGAGCTGTTTTCTGTGTGCTAACTCTCAGCAGACCAGAGGGATACGAAGCCGGCTAGAAAACGGTAATTAATTTGCGATTGGTTCTGGCCAATTATGTCGGGTAAATTGAATTCTTGGAAATGATTGGAAAAATATTATTATGAAATCATTTACTCGTCCATCACGAATTCTAATTTTCATTCACTGGGTACTTAGTATTCATTGGTATCACTAATCGTACTCAAAATCACATTGGCTAAAAACAAATTTAAAGCGAAAACAAAAATCTTTGACACAAAGTGTACTTAAAAATAAACTTGTCATTTTGTTTTTTTATCCGAGCAGACATTAGGGGTTTGTCGGTCTGTCACATACAGACTGGATACACACTGATACATATCATATTAAACTGAATCTTGTCATTAAACGTGAATTAGTGTAAGTTTTCATAGTAATACTGGCTTCTTTGGCTACACGTAAGTAACGCGATCCTTTTCTTTTGTTCGCCTTCAACTTTACGAGCTGAAAATGATCTTAAACGCTATGACTTTACTTTAAATAATTTTCGAAAAGAATGAACTGAAAGAAGATTTTTGGCGAATATTCAGGAAATATGATAAAGTGTATAAAAGCGTGTATACATTACCCTATTCCTGAGGTTTTTCGTTACCACACTGCTTTGGGCATCTGTTTAAACTGTAGTTAAATTCCTACATGTTTTATCATAATTATCAAATTTAATGGTTAAGAAATGTGATCTTGGCAGAAATGTGTTGAAGTGAACTTTTGACGTAAGAAAACAGGTCACTGCCGAAGCCTAACAGATCCCTGCTATCAATAAAACAATCTAAGCAACTCTATCGCTGTGCCGGAGTCAAGCAACTTATCTAAGAAAAACATCAGCGTCATTGTTTACGCCAGCCGTGGACTGGAACTTCTTTTTCTCCCTGAAAAAATGTTCATGTTTTCGTTAAAATTACTTTTTAACTCCCAACATATTGTAGAATATAAATAAGAAAATGGGATTTTTAACTTTTGTGTAAAAATGTGGAATCTGAATTCTGTTTGGATAAAGGGAGGTAATAAAGTTAGATTTATTTTTGATTTTCAGAAAATTCCGATTTTTTTGTCTCATACATACCACCAGTGTGTGTTAGATATGTGGACTCCTTAGCTCAGTGGTTAGCGTGCTTGCCGCCTAATCCGGAGACCCGGGTTCAAATCCAGGTGGAGGCACACATATGCCTGCCATATTCAGCAGAAGGCTGACTGGCAAATAAAGTCTATGCTCGGCATGCTTGTTAGATAACACTCAATATGTTCAGGGTTTTGAAATGAGTTATGTAAAGTTCATTGGGCGATTCTTATGATGAATCTATACAACTCATTGAAAAACATTAAATCAGATGCTAAGCAATTTGCCAAGAAAAGATATTTACATATGAAAGGCTTATTCATTGTGTTTCAATCCTTGCAACGTTTTTTTTCATTTTATGCTTTTTCTTAAAAAAAAATGAAACACATATTCAATTGTGTTTCAATGCTTGTTGAATTTTTTTTTCATGTAATCTTTTTTCTTTAAAAAATTATGTAAGATGTATTCAATTGTGTTGCTATGCTTGGAAAACTGTTTTCATTTTTTTCACGATTTATCAATCTCCAGTTTTTAACGTGTTGATTATTTCTCTATTTTCAGGGGACTGTTTAGATAACAGTGTCGGTTCTGGCGAGGGTACGGCAGATGAAGACTGTGAAGATAGAAACCCTAAACGGCAGAAAAAACGGGGCATTTTTCCAAAAGTTGCTACAAATATCATGAGAGCATGGCTCTTTCAACATTTAACTGTAAGTTACCTTCTATGTACATGTTGTTTTCTATTCTTGTATGTAAATGTAGCAGCAGCCGTGGTCCAATGGTTTACCGGTAATTGTGCTGGATTTGTAACATGGTGATCTGGATACAATTTCTGGACGCAGCAGGTCTGACTCCCGCCCTTCCCTTGAAATTTACAACCATGACATAATTTGGTATTTTCATCCACATGTGGAGAAGGTTAATTGATTCATTGTAGAAGAGATGGTTAGGTCCGTGAAAAAAGGTTAAATAGTAAATCAGTGGCTGTGTAGGACTACATCATGACAAATTGTTCAGAAATTATGTTAAACTCAAATTAAACAAAAGGATAGTTTTGCCCCTGGCCCTAAAAGAGTATAAGAATTCAGAATAACTGATTTATCACAATAAAACTTATGCTTGAAGTAATTGTCATGTCAGATTCATCCCAGATATCTACAGAATACTGCAAAAGTATTCTCTCACTCATCACCTAAAGGCATACCTGGAAAACTGTGAATTCCCAACAAAAACTACATGGGTTAGAACTATTCATTCTAATATCAACAATTACCACGATAATGCATGGACAGAAAGAACACTAAACGACCCAGACTTCAATAGACTTCTAGCTTCTCAAAATGAAACCATTCCATCCCTGATCTGGAAATCAGCGACCAGTCGAAATAACATTATACACGCAACAACGACTGTGCGATTGATAATATGTGCCTACAACCGAACAGTGAATCAATGTTGCACTTTATGTAAAAAGCAGACCTTAGATGTGTATAGACATACAATTGCAGAGTGCCAACACCCTGTTGTAAAAGATGCCCGCATAAACTTTCTAAGGAACATTGGATTGAACCACTCGTGTGCCTTCAGTGCCCACATATCGCAATTATACGGAGAAGACTTTCTCATTAGCTTATTCAGCACGAACACTCTATTGCAGTTTGACCTGGACAATTGCTATACATTCATGCAAGATGTGTGCAGTTTTGTGCACTCAACATTATTATTATCTCATAATGTTTAAATATGATGTTTTCACTGTTGATGTTTTATAATGGACTGTATAATACTGTATAACTTCGCTATAATTTCTTACATTTCGTTTCGGTAAGACATTATGCAAGCGAAACACTGATATAATTTTATTGGTTATTATACTACTTAGATCATTATGTTCGTGTGTGCGTGGGCGCGAGTGCGTGGGCGCAAGTGTGTGTACGTGCGTGCGCGCGTGCGTGTGTGCGCGCGTCTGTCAGAGGGTGTGTTCGTGTGCGTATGTGTGTGTGTGGGTGTGCGGGTGTGTGCGTGAGTGTGTGAGCCAAATATACAACTTTCAACAATAATAACCGAATCAGCATCGTACCTTCTTACGTTTCGTTTCGGTAAGAATGTACAATGCTGCATTTGCCTTCGTCTACATGTGATAATATAATATGTATAATATGTCATTCATCGCTATGTATTATAGTGATTCATTTCCTATTCATCTCTATGTACTCATGGCTGTAAATATGCATCTTTATTTGTGACGTTGCTGCTTTGTTTAATTTAGCAGTTACTATTTGTATGATTATGTTTAATCCATTTATCACATGTTTATAATACTATGTTAAATCACTGAAAAGTGGAAATAAAGAGTATATGGGCATACTGGGGTACTAAGTTACAGGTCTAACATTAGAATATTGACAGGATCATGAAGAATCAATGGTACAAAGTCATGCTGTCATGTTTTCACATGGGAATACGTTAAATTGTCTTATATAATCCTGTCGGCTACGACTGTGAAGCCGCTGTGAAGCGACTGTGAAGGGACTGTCAGGCTTAGACTAGATATAGATTGTCAATAACACCTCGACCCCCAGTATATAGTACATAGGTAGCGACACCTGTTGAAATACCCTGGATTATCTCCCCATACTTGGCTAGTCAATAAAACAAATGTGATGGCCAGTACGGATCTTAGCTGACAAGGCTATTACTCGATACTCGATATTAAACATCATATGACAATTCTTTTATTTTTCAACAAAACTTAACTTGTCAAAAGATCAAAGATTTGTCGGACTTTATTGAGTTGCATATGAACAGTATGGCTTTAGTGAAGTTGTCATGTATTGGTCATATTTGACGTTTTACAATTGAAACATGACTTACGAGACCGGACCTACGTGGATTTCTTGTCAATCTCGGATTCACTGCAGATTTCATAAACAAATCCGGAAATAAGCCATTCTCTTTTTAATGTAATGCTTAAAGTTGTTAGCAAACAATGCTGGAAAAGATGAATGTTCGGTTTTGATCCCTTTACTTATAGAACATACACATATTTATATGATGAGCTAGAAATAATGAAGTTACTCGTTGGAGATAAAGCCTTTTTATGGCATTCAAAAAACCGTTTTATGTTTGCCGTTAAATTGGTCCACAGATTTTTATTAAATATTTTAACTTATTTGGGTGAATCTAGCAATTTGAGCTTTATGATTATTACAATATAAATACTTGACAAATCATATCCAACCCGACTATGACTAAAATTTTGAAGGGAGAAAAAAAACAAGTTTTAGTAGTTTCATTAATATGCTTGGATATTCTCGAAATCAGCATTATTTCACTCATAAAATTATTTTTATGTTTTTGGTCATCATTTGATAAAAAATATATATTTGTGACTTTCCACTTTTAATTTAGTATTAATTAAACTCGCTGAATTAAGTTGATTGTATACTCAGCCAAGCCTCTTATTTCATTATTTCTTTCAACTTGTTTAATTTGCTCAATAAAGAAATGACACTGGTGTAATCTCCTGTTTAAATGAACACCTTAAAAGGACACTCGTCGTTTAAGTGGGAAAAAAGTATCGAGAAGTGATTAAGCCAATTATTATAATAACTTGATTTAAATAGCTAGGCAACACTAATATATGTGAACACGCCCTGTATTCACACGGATTTTATGATATTATGACGTGTGACGATGTCCACTATATTAACTGATAATTTGAATGGAATGTAGATGCGTGCACTTAAATATCATTAACATAATTATTAAATGGTGATTTAATTTTTTTTATAAATTAATGCGTCAAAAATTTTAATGAAAGAAATAAGGTCATTGTAGATAAATTCCTATTGTTGTTATGCAATGATAGAAAAAAAGGTAGAAATAATTAAAGTGAGTATTTCACCTCAATAGTAAACTCAGCAAAAAAGTCATAAAACTCTCGGGGAAGTTTCGAGTGAATGTGTGTATATTGCACATGGCTGTACGTGGTAGTTTTCTAATAAACCTGACAGAAGGCTGCATACAGAACCATTAATGTTGACATTTATTACGGGCCAACTTACAAACCGCTTTCTTTATCATTTGAAACAAACAAATATTTAAATATCAGCCCCCCTCTTTCCTTCACATAATGACATTCTAGTTTTATTACAATATTAGTAATTTGCCAAGTCATTGGATTTACCATAAAATGTCAAGAGAAAACGTCGTCCACAATGTATGAAGTAACGAAGTAATGATATATTCGGCTTTCTCAATGTTGTCAATATTTCAGTCCGTGTTAAGGCTACATTAACCTTTTATTAAGGAAAAAGTTTATTCGGTAAAATGTACATATAACATTGTTTGGCGTTACTATGGCCAATAAGTGCAACATTTTAATTCATGTTTTTTCCCGGTGTTTTGCTGTTAGCTGTTTATTACCGATAATACCAAAAAAACTATTTTTCGTATTTAATATTTAATGGTAAATAAATAAAGTAAGCCGTAAGTTTCCGTCTATAATTATATTCTACGTACACAAAAGCTAATACATATTTTTGTTGCGAAACAGATATGTCAAACTTTATCATTGTAAATTTGATGAATATTTGTAATTTCTCATATAAAATGTCAAATCTCTATGATATTGTTTTTAAAATAATCATTTCGAGAGCTTTTAGAAAGCGTCTTCATTATTATGACTCATTGTGCAATTTTCTATTGCAAAATAAAAAAATATGATTTTTTTAAAAAAATCAAATGTTTTATTTTCATTATTAGGGGATTTCTGTGTTTACAAAATTCCACATTTAGGTATTAACCCTTCCGTTGACTTGATTTTTCATTAAATTCAAAATAAACACAAGCTTTTAACAAATTAATACTTTGTTTTGAATTTCCCCCCAATTCTAGGTTACAGATTCCAAATGTGAACAAAAAACGTTTACTCAAAAAAATCTTGCAAATTTAAAAAAAAAAAATTAAATTTCAAAATATTGAAGAGTTGCTCTCATATCAGAAAACTTGTGATTCTATTTAAATATTGGGGAAAAAATGATGGTTTACACCATTGCATTAGTGTAAGAAACGTTGGCATGATCGAGTCTAGGGAGATTTTTTCTCCATTTACTGTCTTATACAAGTGTGAAATTGCATCTTTCCTGGTCTTGTATTGCTTCATTTCACCTACTTTCAATTGTGTCGAGGTTCATTTTTTTAGAGAAAATAATTTGAATTGTAAGGAAGTTATTATACACTACAGAATGTCATTTCATTGCTCCAAGTTTCAGAAGAAATTTCGGTTTGTCATCATTTTGACCACGAACACAAAACTTTAAGGATTTCATAAATTTATCAACAAATTTTGACTTTACTTAATAAAAAGTTATTATATAATGCCTACATTATTTAAACGTTACTTTTAACAATTGCATTTTTACTAGCTGGAATCAATAGTAACTTTTACTAGCCCAAATCACTGGTACTTTTTACTAGCCCAAATCACTTGTCATTTTTACAAGCCCGAATCCATAGCATTTTTACTAGTGAATCCCAAGCATAACATAGGAGCAATGTTCATAACAATATAATGACAATTTGACTGTGGTAGCGAACACTTTCAAATAGTGCTAAAATCAGTGACCGTAAATAAGTCACCATAAAGTCGTTGTTGGTGTTGAGGGACACTGCAACACTTTCAGCCATTAAGGGTTTTCACTCATTTAGCCATAAATAGGTCCTCCTTGAGTTGCTGGGTCAGGGTTGAAGTTGATGATGAGTGGCCGGTCCCCGTTGTTATTGATCACACTGAAGCTGTCATTCCATTGTTCGTACATTATTTCACAATTAACAATTCACTTTCCCAATTATCCTGCCTCTAAATGACAGTTATTGTCTTACAATTCCAATCAAATACCAATAACCATCCTAGCCCCTGCACTAATTGCTGCCCTTTCAAGATGACCCGTTTAGGGACTATTGAAGGGATTGCCTGTACTAAATTACAGTTTTAAATGCCAGGCAAAATGTCCCATTCATACTACTGATGTCCACTGCAGGCTTCATTTAATCCTTTTCTTTAGGCATATTTAAATTTCGACACACCTTTAAGTGTCTTGACTTCTGCCTTTTCAAATGTCAGACAAATATGGAAATGTACAGGAATAAGTGTCTATAGCTGTCGTATTGCTGTCGACAGTTATTGATGGTCATCTCTACCTGCTTGAATTCAACGCCGCGTTTCTCACACTGTGCAAACACACTACAAACATGTGGGCACTTTTAAATTCTAAAATAAGAAAATGCCGAGTATTTCTCTATTCCTCCTTGTCAATTTGCCTTTGAAACTTGACGAGAATGAACAGCCGTTTTGTATATTTTTAGACTCGTGTGACGAGTATTATGGATAGTGTGGGTAGTCTGGTCATGGGCGATATTTGTTGGCGATTTTTATACGTCAGGTCCTTGTTGGCGATATTTATACGCTGGTCCCCTTATCCACTGTATACAGATGTTGCGTGTAATAATAAGCACACAAGTCGTTGTACAAGGTGACACAATGTACGTTTGGAATAAAAACATGTGACAACATCATGTCATACAATATTCAAACACAGTTATATACGAGCCAACAAGTAAACTAACAGTTGGCCAATGTTTGACTTAAAAGTCGTACATTATGGTATTTACGCATATCGTCTTATCACCAAAGTTTCAATGATTCATTTAATGGTCACATGGTCTTGGGTTCTCCTTTCAAATTTAATCTTGCGGTCAGACGACACTTAAAGCGGGCAGAAACAGCATGATACCTACTTGTTTATAAATGATGATTATCTAGTCTGACCAATTGTTGTTGACCTTTTGACAGTATCCGTGGATGACCACAACAAATGGACATGAATTTAATAGGGGTTGAATAACAGTCGTTTTTACCTGCCGGACTTGTAAGTCGACGAAAAGTCAGCATGACTTTGATGACCAGTGACATACAAATTGTACATAAATACAGGTGTATGTACATAAATGTTGAACGAGTGAAGATGGACAGACCATGTGGTTATATACATGTATATTAACCTTGTTGGCTAACCTTGTCAGTTAACTCTCGTCAGTTCATTTTAAACCTCGTCAGTTATGCTTAGTCGTAAGGTCACTGAATTTCTATGTTACCATGGCAGTTAATTTGATATCAAAAATATATAAAAATGTCACCATTTGCCAGGTTAAAAATTACAGAAATTACAGTTAATTAAAATGTATACAGATTTTTGTACAAATGTTTTACAATTTTGCCTCAAAATACGGAAGTAGAACACAGAAATTTAAAATGATAAAAAATCTTCAGGTGTTATTTTGTTTTGACTCATTCCGCATGTTGTGGTCATGTGTCAAGCAGTTTAAAGTTGACGTTAATTACCAGGTAAACCACACTGTGTTATGTCGTGATCGGCCTAATATTGTCAGTTCGCAAAATAAATTTACTGTGTATTTGATGGTGTTTTAAGGCACATTAAGTCATCAACAGCTAGGGTCATTTAGCGCGTATTGACAATAAGTAAAACGAGTGTCAATAATTACACAGAAAAATTGTATAATTGAGAAATAAAGAAATGCAAAATATATTAATTTAAATGTTCAACATGCAACAACTTGCTATGAAAATAATAAAAATATATCTATATTAACATTGCATTGGCATCATTTAATCATTTTAAAGAATAAATAATTTGAGCGATTATTGCATATTCTGTTAAGACACATACAAGACACTAAACAGCTAGATACATGGAAAATATTAAATTTGTCTAAGTTGTGTATTAGATAAATGAGCAAGTTCATGATTGTTGCAAGAATGTCTGTTACAAAATGAAATAGGTTCTGTTGGCGCAACAATGTTGTTCCTAAGACTGTTTAGTATATAGTTAGATGCAATGGTGTTGTGCAAAAGGGACGAAATGTCAAAAAGGATAAAGTAATTATGAAGTTTGTCAATAGAATTTAATATTTTCTTCATTTTAGCGCAAAAATGATGTATCACTATACAGAGCGTAAAGTAAGATATAACCTTGTTGAGCCAAAGGGATGAAATGTCAAAACGATGAAGTAATCAGGAATTTGTCTTATTTTGACACCAAGCTGTCAATACAAGCAGAATAGGATGATCATGGGGCATAATGGTAATGTTCTGCAGGGGCTGACCAGACTCCCTGATGGATGGACAATATTTGTGACCAATGCATCAAGTGGTGATCATGTCTCGGCCCTGACAGCCATAATAGGACCCATAATGTTCATAGTGTGCTGATTTAAATACCCATAAACCTACGGAACTGTGACCAGCCGTATTCACCCGTGGGACATTTAGAATCAGCATCTTTGACAAGCCCCATCATTATATTCATGTCTTGGCACCTGATCTGGACTTAATCTATGTCCAGTTAACTGACCAGTGTCAAAATGACCAGCTCAATTGACAAAACAAACACTGGGTAACCGCCATGTTTATTTAACATCGCTACAGATTTGCATCCTGGGAATTTGGAATTTTTCGTAGCTTTTCTATCTCCTTCTACAAGAGTATCCATTTTCAAAATGGTATCCGCTTATTTCCTATCAGTTAATGAGGCACGAAACTCAGTTTTAGTTATTTGGTTAGCGAAATTATTGGAAATATGAAAGAAATGAACAATGGCTGTTTTTAATTATTGACAGCTGTATCTGATTTCACTCGTAGATGAGGGTGATTCTGTTGATAAGATTGTTTCATTATAGCTGCTTAGAAATTATTGGTAGGCTCGTTTCAATTTCGTAATTTCGTCTGAAATGGTGAAATGGTTACTGCAAGAGACCATTGGTTGTATTATTTGTATTATTAAGTCGACTGGCAGACAGAGTATGCTTGCACGTGCAACTAACCTTTTTGCACGTGTAATGTTAACTGTAATTCACTTTTTGATTTTGTTTTCACATATTTAATTAACTAGATTCTAGTACACAGTGTGACAGGAATTAACTTAAGACACAAAGTATACCTTGCATAGTTAAGGGCTGATCGTAGCCATCGGGTGAGATTGCATCCATTCCGGGTGAGATTGCCACCAGTCCGATAAAAGTTGCTTCATGTTACAGCTAATCACCAATGCAGTTAATTTTTATAATCCAATAATGGGGTATAAAGATTACATCTTGCAATAGAACACCCTGATAGACACATGATAAATTACCCATCACTCTACAAATAATGTCAATGCTGTACCCGACAAAATGTATTAATTAAAAATATTAATCAGCATTACATGTGCAAACCCCTTATTACTGGCATATGATAGTCCCCATGTCCTGATTAGTGCTGACAAAATGTACTAAGGGTAATAAAATATTAATCAGTATTACATGTGCAGACCCCTTTATTATAGCCCCACGTCCTGATCAGTACAGACACAATGTACTAATTGAAATATCTGTGTATGGACCCCTTATTGTAACAAACCCTTATTAAGGACCCATGTTCTGATCAGTACAGAGAAAATGTATTGATTAATCTATCTATCAGTCTTCAGACCCATTCTTATAGCCCTACGTCCTAATGTAAGTATGGACAAAATGTACTTCTGTACTGATAATTAAAATATTAATTAGTATTACAGAATCCAATGTAACAAAATCCCTTATTTGTAATGGCCCTGCCATGTTCAGTGCCTACAAAATGTATTAAATAATTTTGAAAAATAGTTTGTATTTCAGACCCCCTTTTTACAGACCGCTTTTTACTGTCCCAATGTCAGTCTTACAGATCCCTTAATACAGACCCCTTATTACTGACCCCTTATTACAGCCCCAGTGACCAGATCAGCTGATCACCTAGCCTATAATAGTGTAGTGTATGTTTGTAGGAACATGTCCCCTGTTACAGAATTATGTATAATATTTCAAGAGTGTCCCTGAAAGGGTTCAATAAGTCAATCAGTAATCATTCTGTCTATTAGTTTGATTGTTAAGTCGATAGCCAACAGTTCCAGAGACTCAGAGACTTCCAAGAATTTCACTAATATTTACCCCAGCCCCGTCCAAAACCATGCTCTGCTGCCACAGCTTCCAAAATTGTTTATTTGTTGTCATCATTTTGGTGGTATTCATTTTGTTCATAACCTAAAAGAAATATTTTAAAGCTTACTTTACATTATATTTAATAATATATAACGGATACCTGCCTCACGGTACATGCCATGCTTACTGTACATCACAGCCATTGAGAGTCTGGGGAGGGGGTACCAGTCTGATGCAGTGCCAATGATAGTCATAGTTGGTGGGGAGGGATATATTATGCCTCATTTCTGTTTTCTTCAGTGTAATGTTCTATAATATACAGTATAAAAATGTATATTAACAACGAAAGTATAATTCCTGACAATCGTCTTTAAATACTTTAAGGGTGTATCTGTCCCCCATCATTGTTTATACTTAAGGAGGTATCACCCCATCATTTGTATTCACTACTACTGGTAACTGGAATCTGGCAATATGTATATATATCATTTTGAAATATTCCCCGAAGGTGAAAATGGGTCAAATAAATCTCCGCAGTAATCATTATCATCAACAAAAGAGGGTGGGGTACCAGATAAACATTATGCCGATAATACGGAGCTTTTATTTCTCCGACAACATTTTGCCAATATTTCACACAGTCGTTATAGCACCTCCTGTGAATACGAGCGAAAGTTTTTTTTCTACTACATATTTTCGGGGGATAACCTTCGTAACGACTTCATACTCTCCTGAGTAACATCATACAAAGTACCTTGTGAAAGATTCTAGGTTTTTTACACGCAGAGTATGTCTTTAAATTGTGATGGAAAAAACACCAAGCACCAACAATGAACAAGCCTGTGCCTCTATTACTATACCCTATCAATGATATGATTTATCCATATCATAGGAACCTCGAAAACAAGGCATGCAGATTTTCAGTACAAATTTATAGACAGATATGTGAGATTATTCCAGGCTATTGATGGACGGCTGCCCTCCGCTAGACACAGTTCATAAAGGGTTAATCAATGTTGATCTATAAAGCCTTCGTCCCATGGGATCTACCAAGCTGTCTTCATAATTCCATAACCAAGTGCCTATAAACAGGACAAGAGAGCACTGGAGAACAGTTCTACTCACCACATAATGCACCAAATTATGGCTTAATGTGCATACAAGCATACAATAATACCCTCCCTTAGCAATTAAAACTTGTGGAATAATGCTTGTATGATGAAGCAGAAAATCAACACACTTCGGGTTCCAATACTCTGACCTGTTTAAGCATCTAGTTAACTTCATTATAGCAATGCCATTCTTGGGGCTGTAATACGCTTATGATCAATGTTTAAGGCTATTGTCGAAGCTTGAGCTACCATCTTGCCGTACTCTTAAGGCCAGGCCTTGAGATGCTACAGTTCTGTCCTTATAGAGCCATTACTAGAGCTACAAGTTTGCCATTGTAAAAACATGGTTTCAGCTACCATTTTGTGATGATAAGGTCATATGTCTTGAGCTACCATTATTAGGCCATGGCTTAAGCTACGATTTTACCATGATGGCATGATTAAGCGCACAACTACTAGTATTAGTCCATTTTAGCTTAAAAGAATAAGCAACAGTTAAAGATATGTTGACTAGTGCAAATAATGAAACTTTGACTGTCCAAACTGCATGAATGGGACATCATATAAATGCATGGATGTTTTCTAAAGCTAAATTTGTATGCAAAAACACCAGTCATTGTGGCAAATGGAAGGTTTTTTTGCATCGCAACAAAGACAGCTACTGTTGGTTGGATAATCAATTACAAAACCTGCATGGACATGCTTGTACGTACACACTACAATGGTTCTGTTGTGGGAACACGTGAATGCACGTTTAACTGTTTTATAACCGCGCTAAAAGTCTCGATAATATGGAAAACAGAAAAAAATATTTTTCGCTTCTTTTTATTGATCATTGATTTCACACAAATCAATTTACTAAGACGATATTAACTATAGTGTACACAGGATATCGAGAAAGGCGTGAAAATTTCGTATAAGCCATACATATAGGTGGAAATATATAGTCGATATGATACTTAATATTAATGAGAGAACTATCCCATTCGAAAGAATAGTGGTGAATACCATTAACTCAGGTATACCCAGTTAAGCCTAGATAAACATACATTTGTAGTGTACCTGCCGGACGATAGTATATTTACACCCGTTCTCGATTGACTTTGAAAGCACTGTAGGCCAATCCGTTCAATGTTTGTAAATATCTCCTTATCCTGGGTGCACTATAAATATAAAAAAGTATATTTTCATTTCCAGTCATTGATTTCAAACAAATAAACTAAGACGAACGATATATAATAGATACAGAAAAAACATATATTTGAACTATTCATTGATTACGAACAAATAAACGAAGACAAAACTGAATAATTACAACACCGCAATACCGCAACTCAGTATGGCAGAAAATATTTCCGACATAAATTTCCCGTTTGAAAACAATTAAAATGTTCAATATCCCTGTGCATGATAAATCTTGGGAAGACAACTTTTCTACGTCATTATAGCATTCCCAATGGGCAATTAAAAATAATAAACATAGTATAGCATGCAGTAAAAAAAAGTCAAATGATGTAGAGCCATAAATACTTGATAAACAAGGAAGAAATAGACATCAATTTTCAATAAATCAAAGACGTAACTACCGCAAAAAATGAAGTTTTTGTATAACCATTGAAGTATTCTCATTTTGCCTCCCATCAGAAGTAGCATCTTTCATACAGCCATTATGCTGTTTGTGATGTTGTTTGATTAAAGAATAATGTGAACAGTAACACCACCCCAGAGATCCTATGGATCAAGATGTGTCGACTTGTGTGGCCATTGTGAACTTGTGAGGTGAAAAAAATTCTTTTCAGCAGTCAACAGTCTAAACACCTAATTAGCTAGGTCATATGCAAATTAATTTAATCACCAACCAACCAACCAGTAGCCATTCATCGGTCACCTTTCATGACATCAAAGGGCACACAGTATTTTCTCTCCTCCCCAAATGAAGAGCTAGGGATAACACAGAATTCCATTCCTGGAATCGTAAATAAATAATTAATCCTTACGTACATGCGTATGGTGCACGCAATGTGAAAGAGACAGCCAGTCATTATGGTTAAAATAACAAGATCTGAAGGCTTTTCACTGCTTAAACGAAGATTTATTTTTCCCAGACTTTTGTTTAAAATATTGATCTTGCCTTTTTAATGACATCCATCCAATGCCTTCTCTGTGTATATGAGAGCATTGTTTTTTTTCACATTGTTTATAAAGCAGGAACCTGGAGATCTAATTTCCTATGTACCAGACATTTTCATGCTGCTATAGTATGCTATACATGGAAGGTAGACATAAACTCACAGACACTGAATATTAAGGTCACCTTTGATGTATGCCTCGTTACTTTGATCAAACTAAGGCTCATTCCCTGCCAGCCGTATTTAGAAATAATATATATCTTTCTTACATAAAAAATACATGGAATACCCATATATCACCTAGACATGTGGTCTTTGAGTACATGCTTTGAGTACCTACTGAAAATTGCAACACTTTGACCAGCCATTTTATTGGAGTTTGTCAGGAATATAATTACCAATTATTGATAGCGACTGACAAAGCAGGTTTATGAAGTTCATTACAACCTCGTCGTCATCCGTTTCACAGTCACTAGCTATTCTTTCATCTTCGGTACCACACACGTTTAATTGCATTAGAACGTTACATAATACCTCGTTATGTCTTAATTTAGCAACAGTTTGAACAATGTAGTAAGGACACATTTTGCATGAAAACAAACATTACAATTTTTTCTACGACTGCGTAAACTTTATTGCGTAAAAGTTTTGCATTCTTCTGAGCGAACAGTTCCTAGTCACTGATCACACACCACGGAATTTATTTAATTAAGTCTGACCTTAGCGAAAAGTGGACCCATATAAAAGTAATTGTTTAAAATGGGATTTCAAGACTTGACCGGAATTTGAGTCTGCCGCGGCATGGCTCTGATCAATTTAGTCTCCTAATTGAATTGTGCCAGCGTTTTAGCTCGCTCCATCGTCCCAGTGGAACAAGATGCTTGTATTTTCTGGGAGCATTGATTAAATTTATTCCAACTTTCAACAATGCCTTTATAAGAAGATTCCCAATTTTGCCTTTCACTGACTTACTCTCATCTGTTCCAGAAGAATGCATTTCTCATTTTCTAAGAGATGTTACTATGGCAACCCTTTTTAGATCAATTTTGGATCAACTTTTAAAATATTAGACATTTTAATAGGTTTACTTTAAGTCAGAGTCCAGACTACCAAGGGTTTGAATCTATGTAAAATTCGGCGCTCCGTACCCATGGTAACGGTACTGATGGGAAATCTACTTTCACGTATATCGAGAACATTCGAATAATATATAGCATTTATAGCTCTAATTCCATGTTGATTTGTGTCTATGATAAAATTTCAATGCAGCTTTACAACATAAAAAACGGCATCGTAAGAGTTTTTGTTTTAATCAGGTGTCGTCTGCTGAATTTTATAAAATTATTTACTGTGTACCGAATTTTATAAAATTATTGACTGTGTACCGAATTTTTTTTAAATTATTTATTATGTTCTGCGGTATATTGAAAATAATAAAATTTCATCCCAAATTTTATTCATTAATTAATACGTAAACATAAAACATTTTTCCACCTTCCCGGAACAGCAGAATTTAAAGATTATTGAAGCCGTCTGCCCCATTTTCTGAGATTGATGCGTATTTGGGTAATTTTTACATGGACAAGGGAGGTAAATCTGGTCAGATATTTTTCCTGAATTATCTGTCTTGGTATATAGTTAACAAGACTTGGCATGGGATAGTTATTTGGTGTTTCAGGTCATATGCTATTTTTCCTGAATTGTCTTTCTCGGTTTGTAATTAAAAAGACTTGACATGGGATAGTTATTTGAGTGTTTCAGATCATATGCCTTCTTTGCACCATACAAAATCCTTTCCACTGGATTAAACTGTCTCAATCTATCTTAATGCTTGCATGGGCATTGAATGACATTATGACACGTTTCGTAAAAATGTTTTTGTCATCATGTACATAATTAATTAAATTTTGTCCTCGTTGGTAAATTTGATGTATTTCGACTTTCAAAGTGTTAACATACTTTCTCTTTTCAGCATCCATATCCGTCAGAAGAACAAAAGAAACAGCTAGCACAAGATACAGGTTTAACAATATTACAAGTAAATAACTGGTAAGTACCATCTTCTGTGTATCTCTTTGGTCCAATACCCCCCTCCCCTTCGGATGATAAACATTTAGTCCAGTTATACCCCCTTCTTCGATTGGTAAACATTTAGTCCAGCCATACCTCTTCCCCTCCATTGATAAACATTTAGTCCAGCCACACCCACTCCTATGATGACAAACATTTAGTTTAGTCATACCCCTAATTCTAATGGGTCACTTTAGATAATTCAGTTTCAATGTCTGGAGTCATAACTAAGTTTCGGAACTTTCGACTCAACCCATATATAAATGCATTACAATTGGCAATAAAATGTGCCCTCATCCAAGCTTTAGTGAAGGATGAGGGGCATTATTGGAATAAAGCCGGAGGCTGAGTATGTTTACATTAGCATTCCTTCCAGGTATGCTCGATGCGATCGCTTTTTAAAGAGTAAAAATTTACCGTGTCACCGGTCCAATACTGCGCGTATATACCGCGCATGCGCACTAACGCTAATAATATACACATGTCATTATTTAAAGCCCTGAAAATTTTGTTGTTCAGATCCTAGGGAGGGAAACAACATATCATCAAACCTGATAAAAATCATATGTTAAAATAAAGGGCGGGTGTAAACATACTCAGCCTCCGGCTTTATTCCAATAATGCCCCTCATCCTTCACTAAAGCTTGGATGAGGGCACATTATTTTCCATAAAGCCTACGGCTTTCATATGTTTACATTAGCATCTTTAAAGACAACAAAAATTTCAAATACTATACACTATATTTATTCTTGAAATATAGCATTATTAAACGAAATATCCCTATTTATAGTATGCCTGTAATAATATTTTCTAAAGGTTTTATCCGATTTCCAATCCGCCTTACCTAAAATGTCTTTTAATGAACAACCCTTATTATAAGCTGCTGAAGTGGCAGCACCCCTATAAGAGTGGGCCTTAAATTGATTTATATCAACGCCTGCTAAATTCAAGACACATTTTAACCACCTAGCAATGGTGCTAGTAGTTACACCTTTAAATGTAACATATGAAACAAATAAATTATTAGAAAGTCTCAATGATTCAGTAACTTTAATGTAGTGTAATGTAGTATGCATGGCACAAAGGGCTTCATCCTGAAAATGTTCCAGTTTTAAAACAAAAGAATGTCCTGATCTAGATGTCTTCAGAATATTACCAAATAGAAATACAACTGCCTGTTGTTCTCTAACATAATTGTTAATGTTCATCGAAACTAATGTCTGAGCTCTGGGAGCTGTAGCTAGCGCTACCAAAGCCACCACTTTCAAAGTCAATACCTTTAATGAAAGAGAATCCAATGGCATCAAGGTCTTCAAATACCTTAACACTATGTTAACATCCCAAGTAGTTACATATCTAGGTTTAGGGGGTTTATGTAAAAAGACACTTTTCATCAACCTAGGAATTAATATACTATTCTTACACCACACATTGCCAAAGAAAGGTAAAGTTTGAGTTAACATTGATTTGTGTGTATTGATCACAGAATAAGATTTACCAAGTTTATGAAGAGAAAAAAGATAGTCTACAACCTTGTCTTCAGACGTAAAGAATGGATTACTTTTCCTCCTATCACACCAAATATACCAGTTCTCCCATGCATGTTGATATTGTTTTCGAGTACCAATTGACCATGACTCGCTGATGAACTCGGCAGCTTCTTTTGAAAGTCCTCTCGAATGCAAAGCTTCCCTGATACCTGCACACCTATGATCTTTAACCTTTTCCTTAAGGGATGAAGCTGTCTGTTGTGTGGTAGTGTCAAAAGATCCTCGTGGTTCGGAAGCCTGATTGGGAAAGAACACATATGATCCATTATCATGGGAAACCAATGCATAGTTGGCCAATATGGAAATATAAGCAAAGCTTTCCTTACTTGATCTTGATCAATCTTATTGATGACCTTACCAATAAGGCTAAATGGGGGGAAAATATATGGACAATATAAACCCCAATCCACACTAAATGCATCAATAAATGCAGCCCCTGGTTCTGGAAACCATGCAACAAAAGTACTCAATTGTGCATTAAGCCTAGATGCAAAAAGATCAATATCTGGTCTGAAAGTTTGTAGACATAGCCTGTCAAAAATACCTGTTTTTAACATCCACTCTGTTGAGTCAGAAAAATTTCTCGAATAGTAATCTGCAATTACATTCTCAATTCCAGGGATGTGAATAGCTGTCAAAATGATATCTCTATCCAAACACCAATACCAAATTCGAATAGCTAACTTATTCATTTCCTCAGAATTCATACCCCCGAAATGGTTAATGTATGAAACCGCACTAACATTATCTGACTGAATTTCTATATGTTTGCTATCATAATTACAATACAATGCTTTCACTGTCAGAAATATAGCTAAAAGTTCCAAGTAATTAATAGAGTGCATAGCTTCAGATATATCCCATCTGCCATTCACCCCTGATCCAGATTGTAAATCTACCCCACCAAATCCTTCCAAAGAAGCATCAGTTCTACACTTAAAATCTACAGGTTTAATCCTAATAGATTTACCATTCCTGGATTTAACATTCTGCAACCACCATTTTATTTCAAGTCTACATTCATTTGTAAGATCAACTTGATTATCAAAATTCATGTCTTCCCCCAATCCAACTAATTTGTTCTTTTCCATGCATCTATAATGTAACTGTGCTTCAAAAACTGCATAAAATGCATTAATGATCATGCCAATAAAGGAAGCTAGTTCTCTTACACTCAACATTGAATTTTCTAACAAAGATTTCGCTTTATTTTGGATCTTGTTAATTTTTTCCTCAGTCAGATACACCTTGAATTCAATTGAATCAATAATAAACCCATAAAACACTATTCTCTGTACTGGTATAAAACATGACTTCTTGCAATTGATTGTGAAACCCAAAGATTCCAAAGTGTGTACCATTAACTGACTATTTTCATGGCCTGACAATTTCTCCCGATTCATATTAAGTGAATCATCTAGATAAAAGCTGCAACGAATATTATTCATTCTGAACCATGAAAAAATTGGTTTACAAATTTTTGTAAATATATAAGGAGCACATGTAATACCAAAAGGTAAACATACCATCTTGTATAAAACATTTTTCCACACAAATTTCAAGTATTTCTGGCTAATAATGTGAATAGGAACAGAAAAATATGCATCTGTTAAATCTATTTTAGTGAAAAAATCACCTGGCTGAATCAAGTCTAATACGACATTAAATGTTTCCATTTTAAAATGGTTGTAGGTAATGAACTTATTTAACTTCCTTAAATTCAGAATTGGTCTCCATTTGCCATCTGGCTTTGGAACAACAAATAAGTTAGAAATAAATTCATTCTCTTCATGTTCTGATTGTACAATAGCCCCTTTTTCCAACAATGCTTGTACTTCATTATCTACAGCTTGCCACTGCTCTGAATCAAAATTTATTTCAGTTGGTAACATTTTTTGATAAGGTGGTACATCAAATTCTATTTTATAACCAGATATTGTATTAATTATCCAATCATCATCAGTAAAATTTAACCAGTTATCAATATATAAGGCAGTTTTGCCAACGGTACTCACCGAAGTGCTCACTCGTTTGGGGACGAGACCGTAGCAGAGGCTCTTCTTCCAGCCCTAGGTCTGGTACTATTTCCTCGGAAATTCTGTCCTCTGTATGGATTATTATATGGCTGATACCTTGAGTTGTAGCCATGGTAACCTCTCTGTGAATGTTGAAACCTGCCTCTGCCACGGACTGGGTATAATGGAGGTCTAAAGTTATTGCCTAAGGATACTAAAGATTCACAATTCTTTATTTCCTTGCTTATCTCATCACCAAAGAGTTTTGTGGATATAGGCATAGATACATTGCATAAACTAGAGTATTTCCTGTTTAAAGAAGGTCTAATGAGATATCTTCTCCTGATTGACAAATTATATTGAATCTGTCCTAAAACAGTCAACAAATCTGAGGTCACTCTCTTTGCCTCATTACTCTCAGATATCTGAGGTTTTACAATGTCAGTTAACTTAATCATTTGTGCCAAACTTAAGGACACCAAATTCTGCAAGTCCACCAAGGCTTTGTCCTGATAATGCGACTTTTTGTTTAAGATTTTCCAAATCTCTTGGTTAACAACTGGGGGAACTGCCCTCTCACAGTTCTCAGGCACCTGATATTGCTCACTGAATCTATCCATATCACATTGTGAGACACAAGATAAATTAATCAGACTCGCTAGTGAGTTAGAAACTGGCTTACCTTTTTTAGGTAACTTCAATTTGGGCAAATCCCATTCAATATCTGATTCATTCTCTTTTTCTGACTTATCATCTCCGAAGAGAGCCCCTTGAAAATCTAACGGCACCGCCGACAGTTCAATCTCATTTGCATCAACTGCAACATTTATGCGGGGCATTTCGTTGAGGGAACGACCTCTAAATACCTCTTCCCTCTCCTCATCATACTCCTCACAAACTGGTTCCAAAGGCAGTTGATTATTTCCACTTACCCCCAGTAGAGTACGTAACTTCTCAATATCATCCGAAGACAATTTATTGATATCAATAATAGGCTGTATAGCCTCAACTGGGGTACCCGAAGGACAAGGTGCCTTTTTTGTGGACTTTTTAATGGCCGAAGCCTTCGTTTTTTGTTTTAGAGGTTTTTTGCCCTTGTCCGAAGACTTTTTATTGGGCTGGTCCGAAGACCCAATACTAGTAGAGGGTATAACAATAACCTCTTTTGGTTTAGTTTTTGTCAAGTTGAGCTTAGCGGAATTCTCGTCCGACGAGAACCCACTAAACTCAGCACTCTCCTCAGAGAGAAATAATTCGTCGGCATGATATGCCATTACTACAAAGCAACTAATTGCTTTTAAAATATCAATATAATTACCTAAGTCTTTATTTCTGTAAGTTTATTCAATTTGCTTGCAACCGCAACGAACGCCGAAAGTAGAATGACATGTGTATATTATTAGCGTTAGTGCGCATGCGCGGTATATACGCGCAGTATTGGACCGGTGACACGGTAAATTTTTACTCTTTAAAAAGCGATCGCATCGAGCATACCTGGAAGGAATGCTAATGTAAACATATGAAAGCCGTAGGCTTTATGGAAAATAATATGTTTAAGCTGGTAGCTAAAAAAACATGAATATGACACATGAATATAATATATTTTCTTTTGAAACAGTGAAATAATGAACCTTAATTGTAAGAAAGTGTTTTCTTGTGCCTGAAAATAGTATTGATGAATATAGGTTGCTTCCCTTATTTTTGTAGGTAAATTAAAATTAGGATTAGGTATGATTCACAATCGATGACTAAAATAAAAATTCTGGTTGCCTCCCGATGTCAGTGAAAGTCGTATCCATATATTTAAAATCATTGGAATTTTGTTTGTCTTTTCGTTCAGAGATCTAAAGTGAAACTATGAGTAAATATATCTATAACTGAAAGCTAAAGAAACATGGCAGGTCTCTTGATGGCCGTTAAGCTACCAAGCAATCTATCAATTGGCAAATAATTTATGTTTCTTCAACTAGCAATTAAACACAAAACTATTGTGATGTCGTCTGGGCTCCCTATCGCAACTCAAGTACACAATACTTGAGCTTGTAGAGATTTTTTAGATTTTTACCCGAATTCAGACCATATGTATCTCCATTTGAAGATCCATCTTCACAAATCTCCATATTGAAGAGTACCACTTCCTGTTACTAAGTGGCCATGTTGGTTGTCAAGCAATGTCATCAGGAGCTTTATCTAGCCTGAACTCAGACAATTGGCTTTACTATCTTTGGAACAATTCAAAATTTTATCTCGAAACCATCAACAAATAATAATGGACATAAATCCACATAAATTTAGTTTACTGCAGGTCTCGGATAAATCATTTAGAAATAAAGGCAGAAGGCAGACAATTGTTATATGGTATATTGTTGTTTATTATGGTACTCTATAGCAACATCATATTGTTGTCTATTCAAACTGTGTCACCAGGAGAAAAAGGTTACAGCATATATCACTTCTTAGTATGTTTATGTAGCATTTTGAACTAAATCACAGCAATGGTGCATATACTTGTGTTCAAACTCGGCAGATGCTTGGGTTAACGCGCTTGCCAACTAATCCAGCAACTCAGGTTCAAATCTGGTTAGAGGCATACATATGCCTGTTATATTCAGCAGAAAGCTGACTGGAAAAATTAAGGCTATGCTTGGCCAAGTGGTACGTTTGCTGGATATTAAACCCAAAATTTATTAGTAATAGTCATCATAGTATTTGACTAGATACAAAGTGTATCTTGCAATGTGATGGGTGGGAGAAAGACGCGTGACATAAGTAACATATTAAAGTGCCCTACATAAATTGTTTTGCTATTAAACTTTTTAACTTGATATACCGGATAATATCTTTATTTAGCAGACATTATCATATCTTCTATCATAACTCTAAGTTATTTAAGTTAGTCACGCTTAAAACACTGCAAGAAAATGCTGAACATTAAAAACAGTGTCACAATGTCAGAGCCAGAGCGTGCTAATGAACTACAACTAAGGACCAAGAGTTAGGACAATTTAGAACCAGACATTTTTACACCGTGTGCGTTTGCGACCCAGAATGCCCTCGTTGTGACAAGATACTAAGTTACTCAAGACAAAAAACTTGACATATCTTTTACATAATGCATGCAATGTAATAGTGTATGACGAGACGTGCACAAAGCATTAGTCTGTGCTCTTATTACTTCACGGTGTTAATGTAGCTTGAAACTAATACAATGGTACAAATTTTTGCTAACAATCACCTCTGTTTGAACAATTGACCTCCCGTGCTAAATACGCTGACTGATTTCATTTTATTACGAATCCGAGGCCCGCCTAGCTCGCTCAGTTGACCTCCCGTGCTAAATATGCTGATTGATTTCATTTTATACTTAATCTCAGAGGCCTGCCTAGCTGGCTCAGTTGGTAGAGCTCTTAAGACTCACCTGGCTGTTCTGTAACTTGGCCTACGGTCAAATCCTTAACTTGTTAACAATGTTAGCTTATGCTGAAAACTGTAGGCAAAAGGCATAAGTCAGCAAAAATAAAGTTATAGAGGAGCTAACTTGAAAACTTTTCATCAGGGGTGGTTACTCTATCGTTTTCACCAAGGGAGGCTACTCTATAGCTCTTTTCCAGGGGAGGTTACTCTATAGCTCTTCACCAGGGGAGGTCACTCTATAGCTCTTCATCAGGGGAGGTTACTCTATAACTCTTTATCAGGGGAGGCTACTCTATAACCCTTCACCAGGGGAGGTTACTCTAATTTTTCCTCAGGGGAAGTTACTCTGACTGACTCTGATGAACACTGTACAGCTCAGCTAGGCTTTAGGTTGCAGTATTTGAACTGCCTGCACTACATTGTAACAAAATATTTTTAGAAAAGGGACATAACTCATTTATTTAGAATCATTCCCAGAAGGAATAGATAAATCTAAACTGCAGACTGCATTATAGAAACCATGTAATATAATTAATTGCCGTGAATCCAAGATTTTGGAAACCTTAGAACAGGAATAAAACTTAGTATAAAGGAAATATAAATCAGATGAAATGAGGAAGCCTCCCCGACAGGGGTATCTATGTAAACGGCTCCCTGCTTAATAAAGCACGGTTTGTAGTAACTGATACAGGCTTCCTTTCCCTGATATGATGGAAATAATTACTAAAATGTGTTAAATTTACCAGTTTCAATTCGGGAGAGTGATGTTTTCTTTCATTTTGTAAGGGTTTTCATTTTCAGGTTAAGGAAAATAAATTGATTTGTTTAATTCATATCAAAGTATTATACTGTATTATTTTCTTATTTTCGGTGTGATTGGTGGGTTTTTGGGTTTTGCTCACATACGCTGCTAATGGGTTCTGTCAGTTAAATGCCATCAGTTGTTTGTTATATTATGAGATCCAGATAAATTACATGCTTATTATGCATATATGTAAAAATATGACACACCGTACGGTTTTTTGAGATGATAATCTGCATAAAAAGTTTATGCAATCTTGACAAATATATATATACATTTATATAAATTATAATCCCAACATTTCGAACAGCTGTGTGATATCTTTCACTCATTGTTATCAGTCGATTTATGTTTCTTGATTCTAGACCAAACTCCCTGAGATTCTGACTAAACAAAACCTTTAAGTCAATCCCTTTTCTGGTGCCAAGGGGTCTAAGGACAATTTAACAACAACAAAAAACGCAACAGTGAAATTGGTTTTCTAAATTTAAGTGACTGTTTAAAACACAGGTAACAATTACTGTACCATTGATAAAGTCTAAAATGAAAAAAAAAGTTTTTTTTAGAAAAATATAAATTTTACAAAAAAAAAGGTTTTTCGTTTTCAATGATACAGTAACCTGTGGTTCAGAAGGCATGGTATATAAAAACTATTTATGTTTGCATATCATTTAATTGATTCTAATTTTGTGATCTAATTGCTGCTTGTAAGGGTGCATGCCCCATTAGATGTACCAGTAACGTGATACGGTGGCTTGTTTTTTGTCATTATTGATGATAAATTCGGTACAACTTGTGTAAAAATAAAATTATTAAAATAAGCACTTGGAAGAGGCTGATGAGCTGTGCTATGTATGCCTCGATAGACTCAGGTGGTTGGGTCTCCGTAGCTCAGTGGTTAGCTTGCTTGCTGATTAATTTGTCAAACCTGGCAGTCCGGGTTCAAACACTACTGGTAAAGGCACACTTATATTTACCTGCAATATATTATGAAGCCTGGATGTCAATTAGATCCATGAGATTGTACAAGCTTATTCGGAGAGGGCTTATATAAGGCAAAGCCTGTTGCCCGATCCAATTGCTTTGAAAATAAAATAAAATTTAGAATTTAAAAAAAGATTATTCATGAACCCAGCTGAACTCATTGATCATATAATACCTAAGTTTAAAAAAAGTAAAAAAATCATTTCCTTAAGTAGATCTCCAAAAGGTTACTTGTGCCAACATAGGTTCATTTCTCATTTTTAAGGAGACTGTATAAATCATAAAGTCCAATTACTTTACCACTTAACAATGGTTGTTCTTTTTAAACCATACCATAATATAAAAAAGTTTTTTGTTAAAAATTAAAATATTCAGAAATTAAAAATCAAATTTTTCATATCTCAGCTTAAGGAGCTCTAAGTTCTATTTATCGTATAATTGATGTATTGGACTTATATATAATGTTTGGTTCTTTTTTGTTGGAATAATAAAAAATTGTTGATAATAGTATAAATATCTATTTTATATTGGAATTAATAAATACTTATCAGAAGTCTCTCTGCAGTCTCATCTGGAATTCTTTTCATATGAAGTCTAGACAAGCTATAATTCATTTCAGTTCAACCATAACCATTAGTAATTAAGCCAATTAGATAAATGAAAAATAAATAGCATTATGACGAGATTTTTCTTTCATTCAGTTATTCAGTTATTCAGAGTATATTCGGGTGCTTGTTTTTAGTATTGTGTATTATATTAAGAAATAAAAACAGATTTGGAGAAAATCACAAAATCGCATGTCAAACCAACTTATACAATTAGGTTTTAATTTTAAAATCATCAGATATAATGGCCGTTGTTGAATTGCGCACATTTTCTCAAAACGTGTATCAGCAATTTTTTCTCTCTCTTTTCAACTACCCCATATGAAAGAGGGTAAATTGGCGGTTATTCTGTATGTATTCTGATAAAATCAGAAAATTATACGAAACCTGATGCTAATTATCATAAATTATAAAAATTATTGAAGCGTTCGCTGAATTGCAGGGTATATTTAAATACCAGCATACCAATAAGTAAAAAAAATACCCAGCATTCTTTAGTTGTATCCGTTTGAAATTTAAACACAAAAATAGCAAAAATATCAACAAGTCGAGACATTTTTTTCATTTAAATTGGCAATCTTATGATGGGCAAAAGTATCTATTTTCATTGCAACTTCATTACAACCATCGACTGACTGTCAGAAACTGAAGTTTCATTTTCTGACATTTTCAAATATCTAATACCAAAGTTACAATTTCATTTCCAAAATTGCAAAAAAATAAATTCATCATAAACGTTAAATGCGCCCAATACACAAATCAATCATGATAAAGGAGTTTAAATGTCTTTGTAATAATTATACGAGGTCTTTAAACTTTATCATTGCCGAACATCAATTATTAATAGCGAGATATCAATCATAGCATTGGGGTATACGTAGATATCTTATTACGTACACGTAGATCTATCTGGTCCTGCATCTAATTACGACTAAATAGTTGGATATCATGCTGTATTCTCAATTCCCGTAGATATACCTGCGTGATTAGCCGTCATTATTGTTCGCACCAATTGCTTGAGGCAAACTGATGCATTATTAGCTGTGATTGAGGCCAGGGACGTACAGGGAGACTTGATACCAACTGTTGAAAAGGATGAGGAAATTGAAGAAAAGTAGCCAAGATTTGATCGGATTCATCTTTTGTGTAGATTCCGTAATTAAATTAGAAATGAGTGAAATTGAAGACCTCTATACTCAGCAACAATACTGTCAGTAGTCTTAAGTTTCCTTAGTTGTCACAAAGGCCAAGTCTACGTAAGAGGGTGTTTTGATGTTCAGGCGGACAAGAATTGTTGAAATATTTTTTTTTATTATTAAAAAAAAGATTATTTTTCACTTGAAAACGGCTCGAATTAGAAACTCTATCCAAATTTCTGTGTATGTGTTTTTAGGACAGTCTTCTGTGTGCTGTTTTTGTAAAGAAAAGTGTAGATGAATCATTATATGTAACTAATGACAATGATACTGTTGATGGTGAAATTATAGACCAAAAACTGTACTTAAAGTATGATACTTCTAAAATTAAGCTAACTTGACATATTCAAAGTAAACTTCCTTATATTTGAGTCAGAGTAATTAAGGGGCAAACTTAAAGAATTTATTCAGTGATTCATTGGTAGATTTTGACATGTGACTGTAGCACTCGACCGTTTTCAGAAGCATCATTATTAATTTTAAGGTTTTATACCTGGTATGCCTTCTTAGGGACGTAATTATTTTAAGGTTGTACAACCCTTTTTGGAAGTTCGATTCCTACATCTTTAGCCTGTATAACATTGACGCCTTAACAATCATTATGTGTGCACATTTTCGCTAATATGTCTTAAGAACTGGATTATTAATTTGGAATTGAACTAGAACATATATCATTAAATATACAAATGTATATTTTAAATGTTTTACTTAGGGGAAAAACATTACCTTTCCAAATCACTTATGAGTATATTTTAAGTAAAACTTATATAATATATGACAGTAAATTCTGACAAACAGACTTTAATTATTACCTCCAAGTAGGTACATGTCGAACATCAAATATATGCCTTTAATGATTACATTTTATTCGACATTGCTTCATAATTATCTTTTCTATTTAAATCATAATTTAAGCAGTAGCATAAGACTACTGGGAGGCACCGTTATGGAGCTGTTTCCAAGTGCATTTCAAGTGATTCCATGAGTATTAACAACAAAGTTATATGGGAGGCGGTTTTGTAAGAGAAAAAGAAGCTGAGTACTACTAATTAGTTAGGAGTTCACAGTGACGAGTATGGTTATTTCTGCTAAACTTATCAATAGCAATCTGATTAATTTGTCGCCTTCAAATACAGATGAAAAGGGCTTCGGTTGATTGTTTCAAGAATTAGTTAGAACAATGCCATTAGGGAATGCGTTCTACAAATTACCACTGATTAAACAAGCTTTCTATAAGAACAGCTTAAGGCATTGGTGTGTAAGATATTCACAGAAAGTGAGAATCCAGTCTCCTACCAGTATTTCTAAGCATTTTTTCCTATCTGAATTTGTTGCAAATTGTAAAATACAAGTTTCATTAACTTGATGAACATTCCAGCGAATTAACAAAAATTCTGCATTTTTATTTACAAAAAAATTCGGCATGATATTCCAGCATTAATATTTAATATCCAATTTAAAAAAAAAAGTGAGAAATTTAACACGTTTTCGTTACAAGGAACCTGCAGATCTCGTGGATTGTCGGCTTCCGTTCACACTAATGATTACATAGAGTTCACGTTTGCGAGTCGAAATGCGGAATTTTTCTTCCGTCTTGAATGCTGAATGGAAGAGTTTTTGGTCAATAACTAAATATCAAGACAAAAAACCAATCATTTGGAAATGTATTGGGGAAGGGATCATTTTCTCCTTTGCGAGATTATGAAATTAATTCCAATGATTGCTTTCTGCAAAACTAGTCAAACAATAGCACATCGTTTTCACGGTGACCAACTCAACGCCACTTGCTATCTCTATTCCAGCAAAGCCTAACCATGTGCAAATAAACAATAGGCGATATTGGCCGCATTTATTCGGGAACGGAATTCATTCACAGGCATAAAGATTGTCCGAGCCCCCCTATGCATCCAAGTTCTTGAATTAGCTGATGTTTTATCTGTAAACAAATCAATATGGATTTTCTGTTACTCGACTCCTAGACTTGATTAACTTCCATAGTTTTTTTGGAACTATCACAGTGTATTAATTATAGATAAGGGTTTTCATTTGCTAGGAATATTGAAGTTCACAGTTCTAGCAGTATTGGTGTCATCGCTGGTTACAAAATGAATATTCTGTTCAGCGTGTTTTACAACATTTTCTGCTGGTCTCATTTTTCACAATCTCCATGTTAATTACATCATACAAGAAGACACAGATACGAATCTGCCTATCAGATGAAATTATTCAAAAAAAAAAATTTCTTTAAAAGAAAGTAAAATTTCTCTTCACTTTTCTCAACTAACCACCATAGCATTGTGACAGTGATTTATGTTGCTGTGGCACTAGGGTGGTAGAAATGTGTTTCAAGTCTTTATTGACCACTTAAAGCTGTATTAGATTTTTATTATGATATTGAGAATTTCAGATTTTTATGCCGATATTGAGAATTTCAATATTATGAATTTCGAGATTCGAGATTGGGCAGATGATATTTTACCCATCACCGACATGATGGCTAATTATTCAGCTCAATGCTTTTGAAGTATGTTCTCGGGGAAATAAAATATCATAAAAATATGGTATTAGACTCACACACCAGATATAAACAAATTACGTCACACCAATGAAGCCTGCCTAACCAGCCGGTAGTAATGTCTTTTCATGCTTGTGCAAAAGAATGCTATAGGTTTTCTTTTACATTATTTTATTTTGGCACGATCGGCACCAGACTGGCAACAAGAAAAGACGGTATTAATTTAACTTGTTCCTTATACCAGTCTACGTCTCATCTTCGAGATTCCAATTTCGTATTTCATTCCACATATACTATTCCTCCAAACCAGCTTTTCATTTTCTTTCCGGGAAACGCGCTAATGAGATTTTAGAATTAGAAAACTTGTGTCTCATCGAGAGGGTAGAGCAGGGACAATATCACATGCACAATGCCATTAATGAAATGTGTTTTATCAAAGCAAAACAGTGATTACTATAGCGATTGTTTGGCTCGTCTAATATTCTTCTGCCGCTATTGTCCTATTATGGTCGTATTTTCAAATTGGGTGTCTGTACCCACACGGTAATATGTCGTCTTATTCAGACCTTCTGTCACTGAGTAGGGGTCTAATAAAGGGTTTTCTATCCCCTAAAATTTGTGTACAAACAATCTAGCTTCTGGCAATGTTTTCATAAATGGCTAACTCGGCAAATCTTGGTTATATTGTTAAAAGGGAGTCAACACACCATTAAATGGAGAAACAGCCTTTTTGAAGTCATTTTTCTACAAAACAGAATCAAAATGGCCTTAATTGAAAATGCTATTATCGTATCCTCATTTCCTATTGGTCAATATTTGTAAAACATGCTCTGATTGGCTAATTATTTTAAAATTGATTTATGACATAAATAGTCATTAAATTTCAGAAAATAAAATGGAACCATATAATTAATAGTCTGTTTTATAGAAAATAAACCCTGTGTTGTCTTAAAAATTAAAACAAGCTTGAGAAAGATTGTAATTACTTATAGAATTGAGTTCATCATCCTCTTCTGAATCTGAGGCTTGATATTGATACTGTACAAAATTATCTCATTTTTGTAACAGAAATAGCCCGAAATGAATCACAGATTTATCGATAAAATATACAAATGTTTTAGCTTATAGTGAAGGGAATTACCAATTACCCAGGTTTACTTTCTCCCACGGAGTTGCTACGACCACTGCCAATTTGTTCTCATGTTGTTGGAAATTTCTCGTAAATTACCTGAAATTAACTCGGATAAGTAACATATGAGCAGTAGATGTATTACGAAAAATTAGCCAGAAAATTAGCAAAATTTTACGAATAAATATACAAACAAATTTTGCATTTGAGAAGCTTGGATTTTTTCACAGATTATATTCCACCCCCTCTTTCGTATTACAATGTATAAACAACCAAAGAACAGCTTGAAAGTAAAACGAAGCAAAGTTATAAAGTAATAACGGATGTGTTGAGTAAAAACAAAGCACAAAGGCACTCCTTTATCACTATAATTTATAGATACGAACAGATTACCAACATATAAATTGCTAGTCTGATCTATTGCCTGTTATTTACCATGTAAATAAAATTAACCTTAGAAAGCAAAATATCAATTTACAAATTAATTGATAAAACTCAAGTGCCTCACGTTTGATGTGACAAAGTAGACAAGAATTTATCTTAATATTGCATTTTGCCCTCAAGATTTGGTACATTTGACAAGATCTTACCTCAATTTGTCAAACTTAAATATAAAGGTGGTAGACTGTTATAACCAAATGACAAAAATTGACAAATAGAACTTATCTCCACAATTAAATCTACTCCGTTTGTCAGTGTACATCCTGGGGCTTTATAGGTTACAGATAACTTCAAAAAATATATAAATCACATCTGTAAAACTTGACTTTTATATACTTTAGAATACTTGGGCTTTTAATACCGTTTAGCAACCCAAATATTGTTGATTTTAATCTTCTAACTAATTAGTATAATTAAAGCTTTTATTTTATCTAATTTAATAGGTTTTTTTCGAAGGTATGGTAACAGAAATATCTGAAGGTCTCGGTTGAGAAATGTAGGAACTTGGTGTTGAACACGAGGAAGTGATGAACAAGTTTTCTATCCATGTGAATATTGTCCACCAATTTTTGTATAATTTCTTTTATGTTATTTGTTTGTATATAACTGCAAGACAGTCATAAGTGGTCCGAGTCTGGTTCTGACCTTTGTTGTTGCCAGATAGATCAATGACCTCAAAAATGACTTTTGGTTGTCGATTTCAAGTTTGGTCAAGTAATGGTCTTTTGTGGCACTGTGTTGCAGCTACTGTCTTGATTTAATTGTTTGTTCTGATACTGACATTGTTTGTGGGTTTGGCATTCATGTCAACACGAAGTATAAACTGTATGTTTGCAAGCTGCGCACTGTGAGAGTCATAGACCTTAACCTATAAGTGATTTCAGTGATGTTCAATGCCCATAATAAGATTATTCCCTGAAGTATAATAATGACAAAAACTTAATACAAGCTAACATGTCTCCCTTACTTTTTTCATTAAAAAGGTGTATATGAGTATTTCACACCCTGTGTACTGAGGGCATAATAGGTTTATATTGGACTTATCAAGTTGCACGCAAAAGTCTCATTAACCGTTCGACTGTGCAGGGATATAGGGATATATTCTCCCCGTTTTTTACCTTATAAATTGTTCATTATAACTTGTGAACACTTTGATTCGGTTATATTATAGCTTATACTTGTAGCCTGATTATACTACCGTTCATTGACGAGTCTTTAAAATGGTATATAATTACAAAATTGTTTAAAGTTTTGCGTTCCCGTTAATTACAGAAAAAAAATCTTTCTGGGATCAAATTATTGCGAGACTTGATCAGTGCGTTATTTGTTATAAATATGTTATAAATATGCCTTTGCACACAAGGTGCAATGCTTCTCGAGTGTTTTTGTGTGCATTATATGGAATATGAAGTATTTATAAATTATCTTTAAGCACATAATTTATTAGATTTTAACTGATAGATTGTTAAATATGCTATCATATAGATTGAGATAACTCAAAGCCTTGTCTGTCGTGATATATGTATGACGTTACACGATTTAAAAGTGGTATTTTATTACAGATAGTCATATAGTACTATAGCCTTTAAGACCGAGCTGTTCCCCTCGTTATAATTTCTATAGACTCGACACAATAGAGTCGTCAGATAACTTCAAATTTGGCACATCACCCATCTAGTTAAAGTCAGAAATATGTAGAAAACAATATAACGCGAGGATCATATTTTAGATAAAATACATTATCGGAACGAACAATTCTATCTCACTGTAATCGTCGTGGGACTTCATATACTGAATATTCAGCAAATAAACCACAATATAAAATGTTCAATCGGAAATTTCTGATTTTATGTAATATTTATATCATATATTTAACTATAATTTATTGTGAAGTCTTAGATTTACATACTGGCGTAGCTTGTAAGTTATAACATAATACGACATTTTATTGGTGTAATATGGTAAACTGTTCATGATTTTTAGAAATTAATTTTTAGAATTAATTTTTTAGAATTAAATTTCCTCGAGATGTTTTTGCATCAATGAATGAACTGTTTCTTTTGTTATAATAAAGTTAAATTTTACAGTGACATGGAGTGTTAACTAGCATATAGCACTTTGTGCTTTATTGATGAAAGATACATGTCAACGGTGAAAAGTACTTGTCAACGGATGACCAATAGACATGCTGCCAGATTATTAGCTCCAATTAACAAGTCATGGGTAATGACTTAGATTATTTTATAATCAGTTGACAGCATAATTCAATTAACTGCACAACCGATACAAGCATGAGTGAAGGGAGACTGACAATAGAATTAATTATACCCAGCCTTAAATTTCAAAACACAATTAGAGGTAAATCAAGCATGGACGCTCGCATGTGTCAAATATATTGAGTAAGGTAATGAGTGACAGCCATATTGTTCTGGGTCGGTTCTATGTTGAAACCGATACTTACGATGGTAAACATATGCCATAAACTTAGAACCAGTCTACACTTTTAAATACCGGCGTCTGATTGGTTGCCACGAGACAGGAAATGACATCATTTGTGACCTAAGACCTGTATCTGTCAGCAAGAGTGATATGTACCTTAAGATGTTAAGACATTTATAAATAAATGAAGTAAATTACCCGGGCATAAGGTAAACATAATCCCCGAATGTAAAGTTACCAGGCTTCATTATACAGAGTTAAAAGAAACCACGTAATGAGGATTTTTAATGATACACTCGCATGTATTTCAAAACAAAAAAAATTTTGAACCTGTAAAAATGATTTGAATTTAATGTCTGAAGCATTACGAATTTGAGGCTTTGTGCCATCGTTAGACATCGCCGAAACAACTGTTGGGTTGTACTCGAAGGAATATGTTGGTACCACTGGCTGCCGTTTGTACCGGATCATTTACACTCAATGGTGATGAAGGCAAGAATGAGAACTTATATCGGTAACTGCCAGTTGGTAGATTAACACTTGGCAGAATTTTTTTTCAATTTTCTAGATCAACTTTTGTTAATGTTCAGGAAATGTGAAAATGTTAAGAGAAAGTGTAAATGTTCTAGAAAAGTTAAATATTGTAGAAAGTTTAAATGCTTAGGAAAAGTGTGAATGTTCGAGTGGAGGGGGAATCTTCAGGACAGGGGAGGTAATCATGAGAAGCATGTCTGTGACACAACGGTAATTTGGCGAACCTTTTTCCAACCCGATAACTGGTACCAGTCCTGTGCTTTGTAGTGGATTTTTAGTTAGCATTATTTACATCATGAGTGTATTGTTTTCCTTTATTTTCATTCTTTAACATTCTATTGAGGTTCCAACTCCAACAAGGTTTATGTTAATAAGTCTTAAGTTACATTCCTGGATATTCCAGTAAGATGATGGTATATTAAGATGATGTGCTTGTGTGCAAGTTTTAATGTTGCCACAACCTCCAATTTGAAGAGCTTGTTAATGCCACAACCTCCAATTTGAAGAGCTTGTAAATGCCACAACCTCCAATTTGAAGAACTTGTTGCTAAAATCTCCAATTCGAAGAGCTTGTTGCCACAACCTCTAATTTGAAGAGCTTGTTGGCATAATCTCTAATTTGAAGAGCTTGTTGCCTTAACTTCCAATTTGAAGAGTCAATCCTCTCAAGGACTTAAAGCTGCACTCTGCTCTCTTTAAATGCTGTCTTGAAACACTCACCGGGATAAAAATGGCATCTTAGTTATTTTGTGGTTCTACAAGCTCTACAAATATGTTCTTGGTTTGGTTTCAAGGCAGAACTGAAAACTTACGGCAGAAAATACTGTAAATTTAAAACCTCTCTACCACAGAGGGAACGTAATTGACTGGCTTTAAGCAAAAAATGCAATCAAAAAATCCAATTTACAAAGTATGCATTTTTGACTGCCTACCATTTTTCATTTACACCAAACTCTCTCTGTTGAGAAATGAAAATCCCTTCAGCAAATGTCTGAAATTGAATCACAAATCTGACATATCTAAATTGAACTTTCAAATGACCTTCTTGAAAGTGACAAAAATGTCAAATAAATGCATTTCCTGTTGATCTTCGCAGAGATACCTGGCCTAAACTCCACATGAAAAACAAATTTACTTTGGGAATCATTATTCAGTGACAACTATCTTTCAATTTTCTTTTCCATCACCCCTCGATAATTTAAATGAAAATCATTACCAAATTTTGACTGCATGTTTGATTCTATTGTCATCACGATGTAATAGAAACTGACAATCTTTAGTATTGTGTCACTAACTAAACGCTGCTTGGTCAACATCTTTCATGCTTGATGGGATTATAATCACCCCCCTATCATGAACTTCTTTTACTTTTTGTCCACTTTGAAGGGTCGGCTGTCCACCCGGTGTCCATTTGTTCACTAATTTCTTTGTATGACCCGCCTACCTCGGTCTAGACGCATTATCTCATTACCTGACCATTGTAAGGTTCCACCATGTCGCTAAACTCCTTTAAAACTAACTGATCCCACTGTTGCTCATTTACAGGGTCGTCATTATGACAATAGGGACCAGCGATGCTACAAATACCGGGCAATCATATAACCTTAGCAAGCTATGCACTGCAACCCTGAAAAGAAATTAAGAACAAAATGTTTAGATTGAAAGTGAAGATCTCTCCGATTTTTAACAAGTTTGTTTTATCTTCGTAATACAATGAAATTTAAAGTCTAATTTGAAGCTTAGAATTTGAAAAGACAACAGGAGGTATTTGATGGCAATACTGTTTGCCAATTAGTGAGGAAAACACTATATCAGCAACAATTCGAGACACTTAATTGTACTTTGTGCCGTATTTTTATTAGATTCTAAGAAAGTCTTCATTCTCGTCTCGGCGCTAACAACGAGAGCCAAGGAGTACATATTTCACAATTTTTAGGAATCAGATGACATTTTACACCTACTTTTTGGGAGATTCCAATATTTTTACACAATAACATGGCAACAGCTGATTCTTTTCTGGCAAAACTAATCACCAACACATATGGTTGAGACAAATTGGAAATTTGGAAGTTAAGTTTTTGTTGGGGTCACAATTTTCTTCTCTACCAGCCTCGTGTGGGATGATCAAATTTCAGTTTAATGTTGTTTTCAGCCCTTATCAGAATTTTAATTTGAGTTACCATGGCAACAAAATGAAGAAAGTTGGGATGAAGGTGCCAAGTGAAATAATTTACTGTTTCTGGGTGGAGAAAATTAACACAGGAAGTAGGAACTATCCTCCATAATGAAGAGTTTCTGTACTAGATAGATTTCAAACATCAACATTTTCTCATTAGAGAAATAATTTGGGTTGTCTGTGATGGTCTCTCACACCGTCTGCTCATAAACAGCCATTTGTTTGAGAGAAATTTTGGCATGCAGTGCAAAAAATCGCAAAAAAATGCAAAAAAACGCAAAAAATGCAAAATCATTTAAATATTTGACCTAGACCTTGATAGAGCCATGAAACTCCCATCTCCCACGTAAATCAGCCTAAAACAACACATGAACGTTCTCTCCATGTTTATTTAATGAACAATATTAAAATAAAGCTCTGTTCAAATTTCTTGTGGAGAGCCTATAATAACTGGATCATTAACATGTCACATCGTTTCAAGAGGAATTTGAAGGAGTCTGATGTTTAACCATTGTTATTTTGTGCGATATTTAATGTCCAATGACACGTTTTCAAATTCCAGCTGATTTAAATTGTATTTTACGGCATTCTAAGTAGATAGAGAAAGTTCAGAAACAATGCGAAATGTAAACTTACCGAAATAAAAAAAGGTAAAAAAATGTAAATATTCCACGACTGAAGCAATAAAACATTCTTTTCGTATTTGACTGGTTGATTACTCATTTAGCGCCGAGTGTATGTAAGAATACTCCTAATACTTCATACAAGAAGTCGTATTCCTTGAATATGTGTGCATAACGTTAAATAACATTTGCAGATGTGGAAAGATATAAAACTTGTAATTTGAAAACCTGCTGGTATGATTATTTTATTTGCTCATAAAACTCCCAAGTTGGCAATAAAACTTAAATTTAGAACATAAAATAAAATATGAACTGGGTTAGCAAGAAATACCATCAATAAACTACATGTGATCCATAGGAATACTTGGGTGATCGGAGAAGTACCACACCGTAGCAGTACCACACCACAAAGTACCCAAGTACCATCGGTAAAGTTGGAGCAATGTTGCTGAATGCTCATTTGAATGGTTTTCATTACACCAATAAAAAACCACACCGTAGCAGTACCACACCACAAAGTACCCAAGTACCATCGGTAAAGTTGGAGCAATGTTGCTGAATGCTCATTTGAATGGTTTTCATTACACCAATAAAATTACATGTTGTTAGTTAATGGCTGGCGGGTATGCTCTATGATAGCTTCCACCTGGAATGTCAACATTACACGTAAGCCGATACCTGTAATTATCAGCCACTCAAAACGAAATATCCAAACAAAGCTGCTCAAACTTTCCATTTTTTGCGGAATATTTTGAGCATTTAAACAGTATTTTGATCATTTAAACGTTTCTGTTTCAAATATTGTGTTGCAACATTGTATGAATGTTAATTATAGGTTTTATACAATGGAATACTAATGTAACGATTTAGAGGGGCCACTTTGGGGGCCATAAGAAACAGAAAACGGTTAGAATATACAGTAAACCCTCTGTAGAGTAACACCCTACAGGAGCTTGAAATATTGGCATTTGTAAAGAGGTCATTGCTCTACAGAGGTTGAATTAAGAGTAAATATCAGCTAAGGGAATTTTTAAAGAGGTTTTTGTTCAGGTTGCAGGATAGGTTGTATTGGTTGAATATATAATATAGGCGGTGAAAGTGAGCCACTCCGAGAGCATTGAAACATACAAACAATGCAAAGACGCAAAATATACATATGGTGGGCACATACTATATATGGATACATATTTAGAAGCACAGACATGTATAAGATCATTTACAGTATTGTTAATTACTGCATACAGGATCGGCTTTATGAACTTGATAACATATTCTGCCTTAACAATGAGCGGGAAGCCTGGTTTTGACAGGTCTATTTCCTGAACATGTACAATCTAGCATACTCTGGAAATGATAGGCAATAGGAAATTTGCGAGACCTCTTGGAAATAGTTTTTAGTATGTGCAGCCTAAGGCTCCTTCATATATCCATCCAATAAAGTTTATCTACGACAAATTCTAAGAAAAATTCTATGACAGTATCTACGACAGTCTGGTTAGAACAAATTGTTCACGTTTTCATGGTTAGTACAACTGTTGGTGACTTAATTGTCTACACTTTATGAGTATGGACAGTCGTTGGGTATTATTTAAATGTAAAATAGTAGATTTTTACATTTCCGCTTCAGACACAGACATCGGTACAAACTATCACTTGCTGTCTTAGCCTGAAGCTTGACTTCCTTGCTGTCCGCACCATATTGGCACTCAGGTGTCTCATTGTGATCAGCGCAAAGCAGGGTGTGCATACAAATAAAACAGAGTATACCATGTACAAAACACACATCTTCCTACAAAAGATATGAGGAAATTGGACTGGGAAGGCAGCACTCAAACCATTAGGAGCGTGAATCTTGTACAAAACCACACAATTGCCAACAAACCACTACAAGGAGCATGTACCATGTACAAAGTATACGACCATCTAAGAAAATTAGGAGCATGCACCTTGTACAAAACCACACAATTGCCAACAAACCACTACAAGGAGCATGTACCATGTACAAAGTATACGACCATCTAAGAAAATTAGGAGCATGCACCATGAACAAAACCAAACAACTAATCTAACCTACAAAATTAAAGAGCATGTAAGGAGCATGTATAAGGAGCATGCATAAGGAACTTCCATTCAGATGTCCCAATTTTCATTGACCATTCATAAAATAAATAGTATACCAAACCTGTATGGAAACCTATATGGACTATATTTTAGAAACTTTCATTTAATTTCCCCAAATGTTCAATGACCATTTATAAAAATATAGAGTACCAAACCTATATGTTTTCCTGATTGACACTGTACCACATAAAAGTTGTTTTTCCTCAGTTTCTCCTAAGTTATCAAACTGCGAGGCAATTTCTCACTAACAGAATCAGTATCATTGGTCAATAATAAAATTACTGTTAGATATTTTCAATTTTCTGCATTGCTTCTTGTTGGGGGCTCTGGCTGAATCAATATTGTCCTGAGTCGCTTCATTCAATACCATGTGTGCAGAGCTTAATTTGAATGGGCCATTGATGGGATTAAGAGAAGAGTAGGGATAATTGTGAGACAAAGGCATCCCCCGACTGGTGTGATAATAATACTGGTACAAGGGCTGAGTTATTGTCATTCAACCCAGGCTATATGGAAACCTTTATGATAGAGGGTGGAATAGGTAGGGGGTACCAGGGCGAGTTATTGTCATGCAACCCAGGCTATATGGAAACCTTTATGTTAGAGGGTGGAATAGGTAGTGGGTACCAGGGCGAGTTATTGTCATGCAACCGGGGCTCTATGGAAAACTTTATGTTAGAGGGTGGAATAGGTAGTGGGTACCAGGGCCCTTAAATAACAGTCATTGCCATGCCAACCAGGCTATATGGAAACCTTTAGACAGTAGAATGGAATAGGTAGGGGGATGTGGGAAAGGGAGACAAAGGAATAGGTAGGGGGAGGGGGCATAATATATATTGGTTGTGATGTCATTTAGTATCCCAATCTGCCTAGTCGACCTCCGAACGAATGACAAGAGCCTTCATGCATGTTGTTTAACTGTAACAGTTGCATATAGTTAGCAAACAGTATACCATTCACATTAATATAATACAACACTTATGTTCCAACTGTATAAGTCTGTTTCTGTACTAAATCTTCTCAAAATCAAACAAATTTCTCACAAGTAGAAAAACAACAAAACTGACAACTCTCCACGTTGAAGCACCTAGAGTCATTCAAAAGTCAGCAAGCAATGAGTTTTATGGAGCTAGAAACAGAATAAATCCTACATAACTGTTAGGGAACATCATATCTCTTGTCAGAGTGATCAAAAGTAATGGTTGGACACCCAGTATGTAAAACAGAAAAAATATCGGAAATTACCGAAAACACGTATTAAGTAAATTAGGTGAACAAAAGCCTTGTGACTCCCCGAGGTTGGTAGCACATAATTTGACATGGTCTAATTCTGAAATTCCTATCTCAAAAATGGTAGCAAAATCAGTGGAAATACCAGGCAAGGGATCAATTCATTCCGATTATCAATTTATTGCCGTGAATCCTGTTTTGTGTATCATCCAAATAAAGGCGGAATGGACAAGTGGGTTTACAGCCTCTAGTATCCTTACAAATGGCATAAAATGGCCAATATTGTCTCTTTAGAATAGTTATTTGTTCATATAAAAGGTTTGTGTTATTTGCCCAGAGAAATCATAAAGATTTAAGAGTGCTGAGGGCACAGAAGTGGATAATAGAATTACTGCAGAATACGGGAAATGTTTGGTGATGGTAACATGTGCTGTGTGAGCAACAGAATTGCCAAGTGTTACCGTCGTAGCAACAAGCCTCAGACATATTGCAAGAAATTGCCTAAGTCACTAGGTAAAAATATCATTACTATTATTTATTTAAAATGATGCCGTAGCCATTTGTTCCTTAAATTAAATATAATCATCGTCTGTGAGTCTCACGCTGGTAATCAACCAGTCTGTACGACTACTGTACCTCTTAACTGCCGACATTAAATCAGCGAACAGCCTCCGACAGAGTGGAAAGATCCGAAATATCATTATTAATAACTCAATTACCTGCCTTCTTTCCAAAACAATACTCCTAAATTATTCCTGTAACGCTATTTGAAGAGTTTTCATATGTTTGCTTCTTGGTCTAACAAGGTATTGTGCATTCCAACAACAAGACAACTTGTTGGCCTTACAGACCACCCTGAGCCATGCAGCCAGTGGAAAGACCACACTGAGCCATGCAACCAGTGGAAAGACCACACTGAGCCATGCAGCCAGTGGAAAGACCACACTGAGCCATGCAGCCAGTGGAAAGACCACACTGAGCCATGCAACCAGTGGAAAGACCACACTGAACCATGCAACCAGTGGAAATACCACGCTGAGCCATGCAACCAGTGGAAAGACCACACTGAGCCATGCAACCAGTGGAAAGACCACACTGAGCCATGCAACCAGTGGAAAGACCACACCGAGCCATGCAACCAGTGGAAAGACCACACCGAGCCATGCAACCAGTGGAAAGACCACACTGAGCCATGCAACCAGTGGAAAGACCCCACTGAGCCATGCAACCAGTGGAAAGACCACACTGAGCCATGCAACCAGTGGAAAGACCACACTGAGCCATGCAACCAGTGGAAAGACCACACTGAGCCATGCAACCAGTGGAAAGACCACACTGAGCCATGCAACTATAAAACTATAAGAGCGATGCCTAGCTCACATCGGCTCTACTGACTGCTCTGGACCAATGCACCTACAAGAGATATTCTTAGCTTAAACCAGCTTTAATGACCATGCACTGGATCATGCAACTACAATAGATACCCCTACCTGACCTAGGCTGTACTGGCCATAATGGACTGTGCAACCAGTGCAAACTATAAGATACTAACTAAGACACTCAGCAGAAGATTTAACTGCTGAGTTAAGTAGCTTGCACGAGAATAGGAATGCACGAGAAAGAGAAATATCGTACAGGAGCCTGATTGTCTAGTGAATTATTACAGCATAATGACAGTCTATAGATGATTAGTTGTGGAAAATGCAAGACAATTTGTAAAATGAACAAAGCCAGAGTGAGTAAAAAAACAATTCTCACAACTAACGTTACGGTGTCAACCTTATTATCCGTGTCAGCCTGTATCTCAGTTCAGAATCTGGCTATCCAATGCAACAGTGTCGACCGCATTATCGGTATCAATCTGTATCTCGGTTCAGAATCTGGCTATCCAGTGGATTTCCTCAGGTCAGGCATACTATGTTGCTAATAACTGCTTATACCAACAATTGTGAAAGCCTGGTGTTTTTAATAAGCATTTATTCCGAAAGCTCTTCAACAACATAAAACGTGTACTATATATTGCTATACAGGATATATTTCGGAATACTAAGTATTTTATTATCGTCATAAAATATAGCAAAATTACTTCCCAAATTCTTTCCATAGAGATTTTACTTGTTCCTCGCTCGTTTCCACTTGGGCGAGATTGAGCTCTTTAAGTGGCTACACTCCACGAGGCAGAGGCGCCCTCCGCTGGGGTGATATCTACCATTATGGAAAATGCTTAAGCATACCAAGATGAAAACATTTATTATATTTCGTATGTACCACCTATAAAGCATAACCCAAAATACATTAGCATGATTATGCCGTAATACCAGAATTAATGCTCTTCTCCACGCTGGAAAAACATACAGCTTCATGCTGATATTAAAACCCTTGAGGGCTCATTTTATGTTTCACATAACAATTGAAAATGCTGAAAATGCAATATACAATCCTAACGACTCCCAAATCATTCTATGCAGCATCATCTTTAACTAAAGTTGACACGAGAACAATATGGCAGTTTTCTGTCTCTGTTTTTGGTCCCAATGTAAATATAATTTCGTTGTATGATACTATTGCGTATATTTTTTTCTATAATTTTTTTCAAAATTGGAATCCGGAACGGAAAATATGAAATTTAATATTGGAATATGGAATGGATTCGATAAATAAATAATTGAATCTGGACTGGAAAAGAGGTTATTGGAATAGTATGACTTATGACTCGTTATTGTCACATATGATTATTGCACATGTTTTTTTCAAAATTTGGAATCTGGAATGGAATAGATAAAAAAAGATATTGGAATCTGAAAGGGAAAAAACACTATTGGAATCCAGGATGGAAAAGAAAAAAGCTTTTTGAAAAGGAAAAGATGAAAATATTGGAATTTGGAAAGGAAAAGATAAAAAATATTGGAATCCAGGATGAAAAAAAATATATTGGAATACTATGCCAATTATGGAGATATACTTGTACATGATATTAGCGTAGTGTGTGGGAGTGTGGTTGTGGATTATGAATCATGATAAACATTAAGATTGTCATGGATTATTGTTTAACGTTATAAGACTCAGGTGGGAGGGGGGCGGTAAAACTGTTAAATTTAACGTGACAACTGATGCACTGCACAGAGAAACTACAAGCAAAACTGTTAAATCTAACGTGACAATTGATGCGCTGCGTTGAGAAGCTACGGAGAAGCTACGGTGTACTAAAAGTTGATAAATACTGATTTTATGTGACAATCGAGTGTATGATAAGTGTGACTCACGAGAGATCGCTTATTATATTTTTCGAGATAGTAAAATGACATAAAATTCAAATCATGCGATTAAATTGGTGATTTCATCTGTCAAACAGTTGAATTATTGGATTATTACTGGAAAGATACGCAATTATATGTAATTACAAACCCATAGTAGGTTTTAATACACCCGAGGAAAAAAACATGCACCATTTATTTCAACGATAATGCACTCAGTTACTTGTGCTGGGTAATCAGATAATTTGGAATGGATCAATTGCGGGTCATTTTTATTTGAGATATCTAAATGCTCTTAAAACCCTCTTGTTATAGTTAGATTTTGGAAGTTTTGTGGATATTATAGGCCCTAATTGCCTGTTTTGTGAAGCATGTAATAGTGTGGTTTCTATGCCTAATATTAGAAAGGGAACTTCAACCTGTTCCACAAAACAGCCCTTTCCTAAAGGCTTATTACTTCCCTTGACGCTGTTTCTAAGGTAATTGGCCTCTATGGTAAGGAAGAACCGGACGACAATGCACTAACAAATGTCAATCTCAGTCAAATGCTCAACAACAATATATGCAAAGTCAACAACAAAATTTAATGCTCTGTTGTCAACAACAAATGTTCAGTCAACAACAACAAGAAATGCTATGTGGTAAACAACAACAAATGCTCAGTCGAACAATTATAAATGTTCAGTCAATAACGACAACAAAATTTAATGCTCTGTTGTCGACAACAAATGCCCAGTTAACAACAACAAATGCTCAGTCAACGACAACAAATTCTCAGTCAACGACAACAAATTCTCAGCTAACAACAACAAATTCTCAGTCAACAACAACAACAACAAATTCTCAGTCAACAACAACAACAACAACAACAACAACAAATGATCAGTCAACAACAACAACAATTACTACAACATTGAAGAGGTTACTATACTGTTAGTCTCAATGGACTGATTTGAACGATAAATTATTAGTGTATGGAAATGAAGCAAGTTTTGGAATTACCTGAACAGATCTATCCATTAAAGGAGCCCACTAGAACACGTTTCGTCTATGTCTTATTTCATATAGATACATTCAAGCTAACTATGTTGTGTTATGAGCCACTTGGGTTTATACTAGTCAATGTCTATCAACGCAGACAATGTGCTAGAAACTATCCACTCATTACACATTATCTGTTCAATATTTCTCTACAAAGATGTAAACTTGCTCCCTCGGCACCACTCATAGCGATGCATTACTGTAGCAATCCTATATAAGGGGTTCCCAATAGCATCATCCATTCTATGCCTTTCTGTTGCTTGTGACCCCCCCATACAATCCTATATAAAGGGTTCTCGATAGCATAATCCATTTTATGCCTTTCTGTCGCTTGTGACCCCCAACACAATCCCTTATAAGGGGTTTCCAATAGCATAATCCATTCTTTGCCTTTCTGTCGCTTATTACCCCCCTCCCCCACCCACCCACACACACACACACACAAACACTCAAGTACTAAGGCAAAGCTCCAATATATTGTCCCCCCCTTCCCCCATTAAGCCAATGCACCATTGCCAAATGCAAAACTGGTATAAAGATTACTTATAAGTCATTAACGCAGAAATATACACCAATGAGCATGCTGATAATTCTAGGAAACATTAGGACAGCGTTGTCCTTGCACTATTACTTATAAGTCATTAACGCAGAAATCTACACCAATAAGCATTCCTATAATTCTAGGAAACATTAGGACAGTGTTGTTCTTGCACTTAATGTGTTCTTAATTAATCAAGTCTTTTAGAGAATGTGAAAGAGAAGACAAGAGGAAACATTGAAGAAATCCCAACGCGGATAGAAACCTCCCGATAATACCAAATGGCTTTGTCTTTCCTTGCCGCTATTATCAGCATGTAATATCATGATTTGCGATTGTGGCTGTGGTCAGTTCCCTTTGGTTATGGTGTGCTATGGTCACTGCAAAAAGCTTTTTGCATGGGATGTCTAGACCTGAATCCTCTCCTTGGCCACACTTTTAGTCACCTCAAAGCTAATAATAATATGCCAATTTGTCTTTAATTGATGAAATAACTGTTTCCACTGTCTCAAATTAAAAACAATCTTGCTTATCAAAAGCTTGACTTAAAAACTGGAAATTTTCAAAAACAAAAAAATGAAAAATAGTGAATTATCAAATACATTCCTATAAAAGACAACAAACACATATTTTTTATGAGTTTGTCCATTAAAATTAATTATTAATTGAAGTTATCTACTAGTTATTTTTTCAAGATATGTCTGCGTTAAAAGACAAATGTCTAATGAGTTCAGTGAACTTCTACAAGGTACATACAATGTAATAGCAGCAAATCTCAGGTAACGGTATTTAATGTTTAATGCAGCTAAAGGTTAATATGCATATCTTATGCAAGTGGATTATAAAAAAGACAAGAGGATATAAAATATGCTTCAGTTACGTTCCAAATTGCATTCCAAATAGTGATGCAAGTTGTTGTCTATACAAATGAACCAGGTGATTGGGGAGAGAGGGATGCTCTGTGTTTACCAGAAGCAGTTCAAGCTGCTGTGCCGCATATAACAAGATAGGTTCTGGTTTTAGGTTTTCCTAAAATTTCAACGAGTGTTCGGCAGAGCTCTGGTTTGTGTTACATTGAAGGTGCAGCACATTTTACCATTGAACCAGACCGTACCGATTACATCGCTTGTCATCGGCTGTATGCTCAATAAACTATGCCGTTCAAGCCAGAATACCATACATTACCTTCATACTGGATTTACTAATTTGTTAAAATTCAAATGTTGATAGTTAAATTAAGATTTTAAAGATAGTAATGTGCCTGCAATTAAAAGCAACAGATTGTGTTCTGTTTTAAGACGGTTGCATAACCTTTTCACTAAGTTTAATCGTGAATTAATATCAATGTTGTGAACTCTGGGCAACATGAGGCGTATAGTGCTGTTAGAATTTTGAGAATGTAAATAGGTAGTCATGCCATTGCTGATAATTACATATCCATCGTAATATTCTTAATGATCCTTTAAAAAGCAGAGGAGTTCATTTAATCAACATAAAAATGTATAAGTCTTACAGAAGTCTCAACATTCTGTGTCATAAAACACATTTAACATTAGGGATGTTTGAGATAAATGCTCTGTGAATGAGTGCAGTTGACTAAGCCTTAGATGAATGAATTGCTAAACAATTATGGCGACACAAAATAACGGCACATGCACTCTGCGGTTGTATGAACTAGACCTTGTGCATAGTTACACTAAATAGCTTAAAGTTGCTTTCTTGTATGATCTACAAAGCATAAAAAACTTGATTACTAATCATCATTAAGACTGTCATTGGTAAGGATTAAAGTTTTAAGGGCTCAAACAACTAAGCATCTTTCAAGGAAACATGCAAGAAGATGGCCCAAAGAATGGTACAAGACCATATCCTAAAGCATCATGCAAGAGCATGCTCCAAAGCATCTTCCAAAGCAACATACAAGGCAATGCCCCAAATCTCTTCCAAAGCAACATACAAGGCAATGCCCCAAATCTCTTCCAAAGCAACATGCAAGGCAATGCCCCAAATCTCTTCCAAAGCAACATGCAAGGCAATGCCCCAAATCTCTTCCAAAGCAACATGCAAGGGCAACATGCAAGGCAATGCCCCAAATCTCTTCCAAAGCAACATGCAAGGGCAACATGCAAGGCAATGCCCCAAATCTCTTCCAAAGCAACATGTAAGGCAATACTCCAAATCTTTTCCAAAGCAACATGCAAGGCAATGCCCCAAATCTCTTCCAAAGCAACATGTAAGGCAATACTCCAAATCTCTTCCAAAGCAACATGCAAGAGCATGCCCCATTGCATGTTCAAGGAAATATATTTGGGTACGGAATCACGGTGAAGGGTCAAACCTGTCTTGATATAAGGGAATGAATCACACAATGTTAAAAGCTTCCTTTGTAATAAGATTAATCATTATAGTATAACTTCCATTAGATGTACCTGGGTAGATTAATCATTAAAATGGCGATGTGTCATTGTTTATGGTTGAGCTAAGGTCATATGGACATCATTAAATTGTACCTGGGGTAGTTCCGTACCATTGTTACAATAGCCGATCACCAATGAACCTCCTTTGTGACCTGATACCACCATAATTCATCCTCGGTGAGATTGTATGACCTAATCATCTCTTGTCTTTTTTAAAACCTTTAAATTATAGGCATATCGGTTTACTCACATTATCTGAAATTTGAAAAAAAATGTCTGATGGCACAAAAAAAGGTTGGATCTTTTGACAGACTGCTGTCACGTTAGTGTAACACCTTTGCTATCTTGATCAGTAATTAGACTTGGAAACAATACCATCTCATTGAGACTTTAATTACATTAAGTTACAATAACAGTATCACTTACGAACCAACTAGTGTCCAAAACCTTCCTCAATAAATTATGGAGGTTTGCACTCGTACAGTCCATAAATTATCAAAACATACCATTTGGGGTTTTGCTTACATGATTTCTTGTAGTGTGGATAGGGGTACTTGGGACTTTTTTTGTCAAGTCCGAAATGACAACTGTTAAGTATACTATTGCAAATATGGACTTTTAATAACACTTCTGCCAAGTGATAATAAGGACTTTTGGTATCATTTCCGCAATGAAAATAAAAAGTAAATATTTGAAAATTAGGACTTTTTGGACTTTTAAATAGCAAAACTGTCATAAAGATAGAAAAGGAAATATCAATATAACTGTTGACACCTGTTTTGTCTTAGGAATCTCATTTTTACAACCATCATTATCACATTTTTCCCTCAACTGCAGAATCCCTTGGACTATATACTTACGGTGCTCACATGGAAAACTGTTAATGGACATTATTACTGTTTTATGTGTTTAAAGAAGAGCCATTGGGCTATTTGGGGAGTTGGGCATGAAACTAGATGTGTTCCGTGAACAATATACTTTTTCCTGCTTTAAGATCAATGGGGAAAATGATGGGTTTGGGAATTCGAGAATGTTCGCATGTCTCGTGGCATATCCGCTCTAGTAAATGATCATGATTTTCGTGTAAATATAGGACATTCTGAAACGGTTTGATTACTTTGTCAATAATCACAACGGCTTATGATGAAGTAAATATATGGACAACTTCAGAGAAAAGATGGCGAATTATATAGATTATGAATAATATCAGGATGTAATACGCTAGTCCCGCGTCTATGGAGATATGCCATAAATGGCAAGCCATGTGGTTAAGGCTTGTATGTAAGAACTAATGTACGGGTTTCCAAATAGTATTTGTAGAGAATAATTACAGTTTGGGTCATATTTGGAATGTCCTACCTGACATAAATTCCAAGTTTTCATATACCAGGTTGTACTTATATATATGTTCCTATGCCAACTTGTTTCAAAGTTTTGACATAAGTATTGAAGTATGTACAAGTAAATATCATTTGAGATTTAAAATCAGGTTTGTAAAAGCTATTACAAAGTTAAAAAGTTTGATATATGTTGCAAGATATGTTTGTAAATGTGAAGTTAAGGGATGTTCTATTAGCATAAGTTCTGCACTGGGTCTAAGTTGCTCTTGATGCTACAATGCTTAATTTTAAATTAAATTGGTTAATTTGAATTTTTCTTCCATCCTTTAAGACATAGAATGTTTGGCATGCTTGAAGTATGCAACTTCAAAGATGAAAATGAAACACATGGAGGAGCATCGAGGGCCAGTAAATAAATACATGATTACGACTATCAATAACAATGAGCAGTTGCCAAATTAAACGCAGTAGCAAGAGACAGGAACACCTTCAAGGAATTTTGATAAAAAAGTTTTTTTATATAATTTTATTTTTGGAAATTTCGAAAACAGCCGGTGACGAAAGATTGCGCTTGTGCTGTGAAAAAAGGCGGAAGAAAATTTGAAGGATTGATGCAAGTGATCAGTGATGTTATAATGATCTGATTGAACAGAAATAAGTCTGACTACTTGATAAAAAGCCTACAGCATTTTAATTGACTAGGGATCAGTTAATTGAATTTGCGAAACTATCTGAAAAATGTGAAATTTGGAATCAGGACTGATAGGCTATGTGTGTAAATGCGAAAGTCTTTTAAAGAAAGTTTGATAAAATGGTAAGAATTTACAAAACTATCAGAAATATTTGGAATCAGGAATGGTATGCTATATGCACAAGTCTTGTTACTTGTAACTGGTTTGAGAAATTTTGATAAAATAGTAAGAATTTTCAGATGGAGTAAAAAACTATGTTTTGGAGGGGAGACGATATGCCAAAAAACAAGAATAGACAATTTAAGAGAGAACCCATTAAGTGTAGCAGATTCAGTAGAAGATAATAAAAGTATGCAGAGGATGAGTTTGGTTGTGTGAAGAGATAAGACTAGCGATAATGATGATGAGCTGGCTGATTGCTGATGATAGCGCGATGGCGGAGAAACTGCTTAATGATAAAAATGCCATCTCGGATAACCTAAACTAGCTGTGACTCAATTTAAAAAACAATTTACGGCTAGCACTGGTTCCACTTAGAAGCGATTTTAATGACTTTAAATATGTAGTGTACACTGCTAATGAAGTCAAACCATGTGTTTTGCTTCGGAAAAAAAAATTGGCTGTAAAATTAGAAACATACTTTCCTGTATCTATATGTTTGTATAATGGAAGGCTTCGGTTGTCTCGTATTTTCATCGTATTTTCATCGTTTTCAAACCCACCAACACAAATTGATTACAGTTTGTAGTTGTTTAAGCACAAGTTACTCAATTATATAATGATCTGCCGTTCTTGATCGGATTTTATGTAAAATATCTATTTTTGAGAGATTCGGGCTAAATCTGTAAATATCCCTTTAGTTTGACTAGATTAGAATTACTATTGTGTTTTAGATGAATTTATAAAATGATGTCATTATTTTCTATGAAAATTTTGGTATTAATAGTTTTAAAGCCCATTTTCTTCTGATCATATGGAAACAATATTTGTAGTGTATTTTGGGTAAACGCTAAACTGTTGTATTACTTAAAGTTACGATAGCTTTGCATCTGTCATCAAACAAGGGGTATGGAAACCTGTGAGCACCTTCTATGTAAATACTTAGAACTCAAATTTTTGTGTGGCAGTTGTGATATTTTAGCATTGGTTGTCGATTTAGTGTCCTTTGTTGAATGATCATGTGACAAGACAAGAGCTACTCAAGTCTGCGCCATAGACTTATGTAAGCCGTTGATACTGTATACTATATAGGTATTCTAGTATAGGTATATCGGTAGACACAGTAGGTAAGACCCAGTAGAGCAGTATAGGATCGGGTAACCGAAACCTCTTGTACTTGTGTTTATCCATAGTCAGGTGTGATAAGAGGATATTATGATACTACCTGATGTTGATGAAGCTTGCCTCTGTTGGCAGTTGTCATGAAAACTGATTGAATAAATCAATCTCAATCAGGCTGAATAATTTTGATGGCCTGTAGGTCTAGGTTTTATATTCGAGCTACCTCAGATGTTGGTCTCAGGATTGTCAGTAAATGTCAGTCAGTTATTATAACTTGTCTGATCGGGTATCCGTACAGATAGTCTGTAGCATGATTCTACACACCTTTGCTAACAAGTGTCATAAGTGAGTTATAGTGTAGAATATGAAGCTTGTCAATGCTCGAAAGCTCGTCAATTCACCATGTTAGCCAATGGGGAGCATCAACATCTCTCGGCAAAAAAAACTACATGGGTCCAGATAAACGTTGATCTGTTGCTTGTTAAAATGGAAAATAATGAATTGTGATGCTTGATGCTTCACCTGAGTGTTCTTCTTTAGAGTAATAAAAATTTAGAGCAAGATATATAGTCTGTTTTGAAAGTTATGAATCACCTTGATTAGATGAGCATTTTTTAAAGTGTAACAGAATTTTAGAGCAAAATGTATAGTCTGTTTAGATCATAATGAATCATGTTGATTAAATGAGCATTCTGTAGTGGAATATTATAATAGAAATTTAGTGCAAAATATATCTATAGTCTGTTTGGAAAACAATGAATCCTGTTGATTAAATGAGCGTTCTTTAATGTAACATAAATTTAGAGCAAAATATGTAGTCTGTTTTGAAAAATTATGAATCATGTTGATTAAATGAGCGTTTTTTGGTGTAATAGAAATTTAGAGTAAAATATATAGTCTGTTTGGAAAATTATGAACCATGTTGATTAAATGAGCGTTCTGTAGGGTAATACTGTAATAGAAATTTAGAGCAAAATATGTAACTATAGTCTGTTTATGTTTTTTATGTTTATAATAATGATAAGCCTGGCTGGCTGGTACTTGGTGTTCATCTTATTGGAATAGTAACAGCGTAGTGTAACACATGTTTTGGCAATGAAAACAATTGACTTTTATTAAGCTGTAATGTACTTGTAGAGAAATATACTTAGTGCCGTTGTTGATTGGAAAGTTGACCTGTACTCTAGAAAGTGGAAATAAATATTGCTTTCTGGCTTTCTGTTGGCAAACTGGGTCACTTCTTGTCCCCTTGTCCGATGGCTAATAAAGTAAATTAAGAAATAAGATACTCTAACCTGTAATTAAGGATGGAGGGTACCCTCTTAATTGTTTTATTATCGTAACAGATTATTTCAATGAATTAACCTTATCAGTGAAGAGTACTAGAAAAAGGTGGAGAGTTAATGCAAGGGAGATAATTTTGTAATTACCAGCAAGGTCAAATGGCAATTACTGGCAAGCATTCGTGGCAACAGGCGCAGGGATGATTAGCTAGTAATCTCCGACACAGCTGATGATCTTGTGTCAAAGGTTTTATGATAACAATAAATATAGCCACATTTCCCGTCTAAATTTCAGAAAACTAACCTGGTCGGGTAATTTTGACATACTTAGACCTTTGAGCACCAGAGGTTGTAAAATGCTGATTAATTCTATACTTACACTCTGTACACTCCCCAGTAGAATAATGTAAGGTATTGTTAACATGTTTTGTGGCTGTATTATTATTATATTATGAGTCCAGGTTAATTAAAAGAGTCAAAGTCTTGCAGGAATTCCACGAAATCCACATACTCCAAATACAACATACTCCAGAATATGATGTTTAATATGGTGGCCTAATTTTCATGGCATCTTTTGTACTACATTCTGCAGCACACGGCACACGTGTTATGCTGGGTGGCAGTTATTTACATCATTACCTAGAAATAAATGTCTTCAGAATCCGTCACTTACACCTTAAAATGAAATCCTTCAAGCTCATTAAACTCAAAATTTTAATCATTATTTCAAATCCAATAAAAGACATTGCTACAATATATTTCCCTTCTCTGACAGCAGACGAATCGGGGAATTTGAAATGTTTTAATCTATTTTACGCTTAGAGTCTACCAACAGCAACAATTTCCTCCCCCGCGGCAATGTTTGAAAGGTAGGAAAAGAAAAAAGCAATCTTATCTTCAGTTGAAGACGATAATATGCATGCTGGCATGTTTCAGAAAATGTGTCATTTTTCTGCAATTACACAGACTCCGATAAATTAAAGACATTTTCTGGTCCATTTTGATGCTCAGCATGAAATACTTAGCTGTGCATAAAGATCAAAAACATGAAGCCGCCATTCTGCCATCTCTCATTATCGCCCCAATCTCTAGAATTTCTCCCACAATGCTTTGCACTTCCTGTGGCCATTACCGTGGAAACAGCCTTAAGAGCCCTACATGTCTGAAATTCAATCCATGCCATTCACTTTTAATGAGTGCAAAAGCAGCAATTTGTCCGGCCACGGTCATTTAGTGAAGGACCAGGCATTCTTGACAAATTTCTTCGCCTCATGTGGAAACCCTATCCGCCACTGGAGATTGTCACTTCATCTAGTAAAAACCTTCCTGACAAATAATAATCATAAATGCAGTCCCGCAAGTTTTTTGTTGCATTCTACATGGATTACCCCACATTATGAACCATGTAGTAAAACATATCGTAAAATTATGAGGAAACTACACAAGGCAAATTTTATGGCTATTACCTGAATGAAAGATTGCAGGAGTGAGTTACTGTTATGCAATAAAATGTCAATATGAAAGTGATGAGTCATCTACGTTTAACACTCTCTCACTTACAGCAGTAAAAGTGTAAAAAAACTTGACGGAACAGATTAAAAACTGACAGTACATTTTAAAACTGACGGAACAATTTTTAAAAATGACTGAACAATTTAAAAAACTGATGGAACCGTTAAGTGCTTACTAAAGAGTGCAAAGTTGGGATTGTATGTGATATTGTTTACACACATTTAAGCGTATAAACGGCACATATAAAAACAAAAAAACTGGGTCATGTGATCTTAATATCTACTACTACCGGCACACGCCAAGCACATAAATAAAATCCATGAGAGAGAACTTAGAAGGCGTGTACGTGTTTTATAAAAGAGGCAGACAAATTCATAAACTTATTATTAATATTTTCCTCGGTCTGTTTCAATAAATGTAATTCTCTAACATATTTTTAGACAGTAAAACTCACCCAGGTTTTTAATGAGAGGACCGAACGTACCGCCGCAATTTATTATTGGGTCAGTCCATTATGACGAGCTGTCTTTTGTTAGCGGGATGACAAAACTTCAGTGCAATCTTCGACTTGCTATTATTGGTTGGGAAAAATGTAATAATGTGGCGCCAGATTACAAGACGAGTAATCAATCATGTGGAATAGTCTGTGACAGTATGCTCACAATAGGAACAGACTTGGCAGCGGATGAAAGATTCATCATCCTATCTCCGTATTCAACTGTATGCTGCATTTTATAACCAGGCAATAGGTTATGCTAAAAATGGAATTATTCCCACTAAAGTCCTATTTCTGCCGTTATTAGATCAATTCTCAAGCTACTACAAAATTTTATGAATATATTTCCTTCCCCTCCTCATTGAAGAGTTTACTGCATCACTGAAGAGCTGCTGTTACAACTAAGAGAGAGTAATCAATTTTGCAGTGTTTCAGCAAATAGTCCGGAGTTTGCTCCCCTTTTGTGACCCTGCTGTTTGTTTAAATCCATCATTTTGACAGCACTCCTCTCAAGAAGTTTTATTTCTGCTTAATTTATTGACATAATAGTCATATTTGATAAACAAGATGTAAATGAAGCCAGTTTTTAGTTAGAATGCTAATCAGTGTAAATCTAGATTTCAAATTTTGAGGAAATCCGGTGGGCTGAGCTAAGAAGCTGTTTAGTTTCATGGCAAATGTGGCAGCTATTGCAGTTCTTATCATAACGGCACTACAAAAATAGAAATGCCAAGCAGATATGTAAAACTCTAGTTTAGCGCCATGAAAGCCAATGGGAAAAATGAAACTATTTTGCCAGGTGTATTTATGTGACTGATAAAATAGTTTGTGAGGTACTTGCCATGTCTACTTATCATAGGCCGTATCTGAATTCCACTCATGCCAAGAGAGGGGGTAATTTGGCCAGGGACCCTGTAGATCCGTATCGGAAGAAAAACACAAAAATAACATTTATATTGCTGCTTAAGCAAACATAAGTTTCATATGCGCAGATAACGGCAAGAACAACAAGTTTGTAGCTGGAGATAAAATACCTACCAGAAATTGCAGAGAAAACAAATATTTTGCCACCCAGCCTACCATATCATGCTGTGACATTAACTCTAATTTTTTTGAAAATTCGAAAAGTGCTTGGATATCTACTCGTAGGGTGTTCACTTTCACTTTCTTACCCACTGACATCAAACACATTCTCTGTGAAGATGTTTATTTTTCTCTCTTGCCCAGTTTCTTTCATTCAAATGAATATCAAGTGAATATCGCTTATGTTTGCTTTTAACGAAAACACAATTTCAAACGGGAAAGCTCATCTGAAAACTACAAAAAAGCGACTAGTCCCTGTACAGATAAATGTCAAAGGTTCGCTATCAAGCATAAAAAGAACAAGGTTTTAATAGTTTGCTAATGATGAAATCGTTTACATTACCTCACCAGTGACAATTTATAGTCAAACGAGTAATCAAAAAGTAATTAAAAGTCATTTAATACTGGTTTACCCTACAAATTAGATGTACATTTGATGTGATTGTGCCCCACAGCATTTTAATTTAGGAGGAAATCATTATGTTTAAACTAACTACTTTTAATCAGCCTGAATATACAATGTGCTTTCAAATTACTTCATGTTTATAGAAACAAAAGAATAATTAACTTCTTTTACTGTTTATGACCGCTCCTTTTCAATTTATAAGGTGATTTTTAAATAAAGTTGTTTATTACCTCTTCAAAATGGAGGTGGTACTCTTTAATTTGGAGGTGATGGCAGGATAAGTTATTATATAAGAAAAAAATATAGGTTCCTAAAACATTATAATATACATGAACTATTCAAAATGTAGGTGATACTCTTTAAGTTGGAGGTGATTGCAGGATAAGCTATTATTTAAAAAAAATGTTACTGTAGATTCTTGAAATATTATATTATTCATGAACTCTTCAATAGGAGGAAGTGACACTCTTCAGTATTGAGGTGATGTCAGAATAATAGAAACTAAAAGAACAATATTTTGTTCCACGGAAACCTAATTAGTGTTTTTGGTTACCCAGACTTGACTGTTGTCAAAACTTGTGAATTTAATTCATAATAAATGCTCCCTTCATATGGACTAGTTATTATCAAAGTAAAAGTTGATTAGCTGAGAAGTGTGTAAGATTATGTCGGTATCATCTGTGTCCAACATTGCAGAAAATTCTTGCAGAAAAAATTTGTTAGGTGCAGTCGGTGGAAGCTTTATCCGGCTCACAACATTCGCATCTGATATAACAATGACAACTTGTACATACCACGATGGGCAGATAACCCTGTAATGAAGATTTGTCGCTGTTGATAGCATTCTTAACATATCCAATCCTACAAGAATCTACTGAAAAATTACGGCGATCTTAATTGAATGAGACAGTTGCAAGAACTGGTCCCTGGTATCATAGAAAGCCTATTTGCTTATCAGATACAAAGTATGCATAGCTTTCATGCAGATAGACACAAATACTCGTAGATCCAACCATCTCAGAAAGATTGAATTTCAGAATGTTGTGATAGAGTATCTATAACTGAACCATGGAAATTTGGGAACATTTGTCAGCATTTTCAAAACATAGGGATATTTTTTAGAGAAAAAAATGTCTGCCCCAAAAATCATCAAAAATCATTTTTGGCACTTCTCGTTGAATCATACTGTATATTTTAATCATCATTATCAACTGAATTGAAGTTTAAAACATGAAGTCTTGAAAAATGCTTTTAGAAAAGGAACGTTGTTTTGAATCATTCTGGGCATATGAATTATTGTTATCAACTAAATTCAAGTTTAAAAACTGTTGAAAAATGCTTTTAGAGAAAACAGTTTCTTAGGCCAGTTGTTTACTTGATGATACATGTTGGAAGATTTCATGTCGATTGTGAATCATATCATAAAATTCCAAGAATTCCTTTCCAGTACCACAGTAGCCTAGCTGGCTGGTCATTATCGGGTAGGGTAAAAAACTATGCTAATGATCAAATGCTTAGGAGGCGGAAACCGGAAAATGTTATTTTAATTGGGTGTTGCTCATAATCTGAGTAAAAAGCATGCAAGCGTTTCTTCCATTATTTACTCATTGTTTCACTGTAAATATTATGCTTCACACATTCGTCCCTGGATAACGCTGCTACAATGAGACCCAAATGAGTATGCCTTGTCAAAATTGATAGATGTCTATTTCAAAACCTGACATTTTCTGTGTGATAATGCCTTTATTATGACTGCTTTTTACGCACATTGCTTCTACAGTGAATGGCCCTACATGCATGAAATGCAGCTATTTCTGACTCTCCACTCGTATATTATTTTCTCATTTTGACTTATTACCGAAAGTTTTTTGTTCAATTAGGACCAATTGTAAACCTATATTGTTAAGTAACATCTAATAGTATAGGATCCTTGCATTTAGAAAGAAATTCAAAATATTTACACTGGCTAATAACACAATCGTACGTGAGCCTCGATTGTTCCTTCGGCTCGGCTTTAAAGCCCTAGGAAGAACATATCCCAAGATCGTAACGGAATAACGAACACATTATGTCAGATTTGTTCGAGATTATTTCACAAAGGTTTCGGCGCTTATGCATATAATAGAATAACTCCATAAATTTTACTAACATTCTCAATAAATAAATGATGCTTACATTTCGTGAACCAGTGTCTTCGTCCGTGTTTTATTGTTACAAATAGCGTAGCGTTATTATAAATATTTGATACTTAATTTACCGATATACAAGTTATTAAAAAAATTCTCCCCAGACAATTTTCTCGAACTCAACCACTCCTCAATTTGAAGTAACAGTACAAATTTGTCCGACTTCCCAACTTCTTGCCTAATGGGAATAAATTCGTAATGATATATATCACTGCTATAAATCATATGAAATAAATTCGTTATTTTTGAAACACATGGAAAATGTGACGGATACTACCAGACTAGTTTATGATATTTGTTGACAGTCGGTTTCTAAATGCCGACAAATGATATAACGAGTGAATCGTCTTTCATTTATCATACAAGCATGGAGCCTTAAAAATCCAAATTATTTTTTTGTGCACTATATTGCATTAATTTATGGATATACGTTTTCGGTAATTGCTGTTTTAAATGGGTTTAAATTTCTCACTACCAAAATTTGAATTTAATTATCCCAATTGAACTAATTAAACTTTAATTACCATTATATGTATATTTATAACAGAAAGTATTTATTTATATAGTATACCATATTAAGTGGATTTTTTTTCTGCTTGGTAAAAAGTTTAGAAATTCTAGCAATTTTCATTAATTTCTTTGTAGAGTTCTTAAATTTGTAAAATAGTCATAGAACAAAAATTATGCTTGACCAAAGTGTTAGTAAACTTTTAAAATTTGCTGAATTCACCAATATTACTATGAAACTTACATAACCACTTTAAACTTTAAACATGCATAAGCTTGCATATGGAATCTGTAAAATTCTATGATTATTATTATGATTATTATTATGATTATTATTATTACAATTATTATTATTTATATTTTCAGGTTTATAAATGCTCGTAGAAGAATAGTACAACCTATGATAGATCAGTCTAACAGAGCAGGTATGTCCATCAACTTAATTTATTCTTGAAACATAGTCAATTTCCTCAAATTGACCCATTTTCCTCAAATTGACCCAATTTCCCCAAATTGACCCATTTTCCTCAAACTGACCCATTTTCCTCAAACTGACCCATCAGTTTGATGATGAATTGTGGCCGATGCTGACTGTGTGTGCATGGTGCCATATGGTGAGCTTTGGGTTTGACATCTAACCTGACTGGATTTGTAACAATAGTTGCATACTTATAATATCTGAAGAAATGAATTCAAAAGTTTGCACCTGTAGTAGGATTTGAGCCTATTCTAGCGCTGTACAGCAGAACTACCTAGCATTAAGAAGTACTAGACATTAGACCAATCTACTACATGTTGATCGCAAAAAGAAAATATGAGAAAAGACCCTTCAGTACCCCTTAAAAAGTTGCACAAATAAATTACCAGTATCAATTTGGTGGCTACACATCACACCAGTATTCAGATGAGACAGTTAATAGTGTGTTTGCAATATGGTGCTAGTTGGGACCCATCAGTTTTGTTGAGATCATATGTAACCACTTTAAACTTTTAAAATTGTATTAAGTATAAATTCCATTTCCCCTTCAATTCTAAATCTTATATACCAGTCATATCAATAATGTATGTCACATATTTCGTAGAACAAGGTAAAAATATTTGATAAATTATTTGTTAAAAATGGAATTTAATAAAAAAAGGTGTGTAATCAAAAAATATGTAATCAAAACCATGCTGTCTCGAATATGTTGAATAATTTTTGTAAATGACTGAATGGAGTCTGAATTGAGTCTGGTTCCTGTAAACTTGTGAACTTTTCATTTTGCATACAATGTTTAATTCATTTAATTGTACTTTTACTTAATATATTTTATGTGTTTTACTAATTTTAACACAAATCGATTAAAGTTTATCAATTCAAACAGGAAATAACTATTCACACATTATTTTAAATAAATACCTCCAATAAGAAAACTTCAATTTTCTTGAAAGCATATTTAGAACGTTTTGGAACATTTTTTGGGCGTTTAATTTTTTTGCCGGAAAGAATGACACTTTCATTGTTCTGCTAATGGATATATATTTTATTTAATTACCGTAAAAAATTGAGCGAGTATCTCGATGTGGCTAGACCTGGCAAAATGATAATAATTCAAAATCCAATTTGCAGGCACAAAAAAATGTCGTGAACATTCTGTCAAAATCACTGGCTTAACTCCCAGGAGCCAAAAGTTATGTTTTTATGCGGCATTAAAACGTAATTTTATACCATTTGAGCTTACGCCATAAACTTCATTAGTGTAAAATCATTAATAAATATGAGACTGTTTAATTTGAGGGTGATTAGCGCGGCCAACTTATTCAATTTATTTGATTAAAAAATTAAAATTTAATACCCTGTTTGCAGAAATGACATTTAGTCTTTCTAATGTTATGCATAGGTCCTAGGATGTACACATAATTGCTAGCTTGTCGTCAACATATATGTGTCTCTCATAAAGAGGGGACAGGATGGCATAAAAAGGGACATGTGGGGAGGGTGATCAAGAAGTGCTGGGTCTGGCCTCAAAGTTTAAAAGTAAAGAAAGTAGGAATTCAAAATCTTTCTTTTATAATCAAAAATCTTTCTAAGGTTGAAACAAGGCGCTAAAGTTAAGAAATTATTGTTTTTTATGTCGCTTTTTTTTCTTACTTTATACTTTACCTCTGAAGCATGTCCTGTTCCTATTTTTTTGGCACTCAGTGGAAATAGTTGTATGTCAGTTGTACCTCGTAAATATCAGACATGGCATCTCGTTCCAGTTTGTTTTGCTAGTTTCTGCCATACATTGATTAACACTCAACGGGGAAAGTTATACAGGGGCATAAAACTAAAATAAAATCTGTCAAGAATTTTTTTTTCTTCACGCACAAATGGCAGCTCTTATTTTATTTGTAAGTGACTTGAAATAAAGTGAATATAAACTAGCATAATGACAAATGCAGCACATTCCCTGCTTGCAGAGGATCGTTTACGTGATCATGCGTAAATTTACGATTGTTAGACAATAGAAGAGTATTACCACTTCAAGTATAAGTATACTAGTATATGTATTCAATTGCAATCGACACTCAGAAACAAAGTTTCTACTATAATTGTCTTCCGTCATATTGTTGTCTGATATTAAATCTTAATTGGAACACTTCATCGTATAATCAACACCGTTTGAATAAATTGTTAAATTTTTATAAATCCTATTTTTTGTCTTTCTTTATTTTTTTTCATATTTTTTGTCATAATCTTTAAGACAACTTTTATAGGGAGTCACTGTCCCAGGTGTTTTTGTTGCAAGAGTAATTTGGTCATATAAACGCGATAAAAACGGCATTCAAATGTACAAGTTAAAGGTGGGTCTATTTTATTATCTTAAACAATTTCTTAGAGATCTGAAAACTTTTGAAAAAATACATAAAAAAATAAATAAAAATTTACATTAATTTTTTCCCATTTGTTTGGAGCTTAGTTAAATGGAAAGCTATTTTGTTATGACACCAACTGCCATTCTGTCATTTTAAAATAACAGAAGGAAAACAATTGAAAGAATGCATTTATATTATTTAGAAGTGTAGAAACCCGATCGGACACAATCTCTCGAAATCAAAACTACTAATCACTGTGAATACGTCTTCAGAATTTATCTGCCCGTAACGTGAACACTACAAGATATTTCCTACACTCGATGAAACACGAGACTCGGCTATGAAAAATGTAAATTTAATTTGCTATTAAAGTTTCATACGTTTTACCATACTAGATATCAATTATTCTACAGAGTCCTCAGTAACATGTATGATAAATGTGGAAACGATTGTAATGTCTTCTACATTGATGGTATTCGTATAAAATTGCAATGTTATGTTAATCAACGCGATAATCGGGATCTAAGCGGATCTTGTTATTCTTTCAAAACCCCACATCTACTTGCCGCTCGTCTGCAATCAATAAAATGCTCATTAAAATGCAGATTTATTTTCTCGTTAGTTATCGGTAGTCTTTCTGGTCTAAAAAGGTCATTTCTGTGACGAAAATCAAAATCCTTTAACAAGTTAAAAATTAATTAAAAAAATGAATGTAAGACTATTCACTACCTTATGAGTTTAAACTATTCGCTGCTTTTCACCACATGTTAATGGTCTTTTATTAATTTAAAATTTGCAAGTATTTTGGAATTAGTTAAAAGTGGACAAAATGGATCTGCGACTATTTACTACCTTATTGAGACTAAACTATTCACTACTTTTCACCGCATGTAAATAATGGTCTTGTAAATTATGTAAGTATTTTAAGCCTTTTTCCGAGACTACTGTATACGTGGCTGTATATTCAATAAAAGTACAGAGTTGACACAATCGATGCAATTAATTACTTAAGTCTCTTATGCGGGTACATTTTAATTAGGTAAAACATTTTAACACCTGTCAGCGAATGATGGAGTGATTAGGTACCGCAAATGGAACATTTAATTTTTAATGAACGCCACTCTTTTCCAAGAAGTTTACTTTAAATGTAGTCTTAATTTCCTTTTCATCTTACGTTATTTAGAAATGGGGTAATAACTTGGAATGAAAACAAACCATTCGGCAGTCTATTAGCACGATGTTGAAGTATGCTTTTAATTTGTCTACAAATGCGAATCGATTTTTTTTCATAATTATCATATAATAACGGAAAACTAACAAAAATCGGTTGTATACACTTAAATTTGTTTCTGGCACAATTCGGAGAAAGGTGTCGCAGACGCTGGTTTCGCAAAGTGAAAATGGAATTCACTTATTTCTAGCATATGGATGCAATGAGTATGTTTAAATGAGGCTTTTAAAATTACTGCAGGTATCCATTTCTGAACGTTATTTCCGTTGCATTAATTATCTAGGTTAAATGATTTTTCTCTAAAACTAATAGCTATACGCCATGAGCAATATGTTTGTGCAAATATTGGGTGCGCAATTCAGTTTAGCAATAATACAAATAGGTGATTAGCGAGTTTATTATTAATGCACCAAATTACTCGGTACTCCGGTATTTCAAATAGAGGTATCATTATCTGACGAGAAAATGCATTCACCTTTAAATCATGTTCAGATTTACATAGTAGCATTAAAGCTGTCATCCTGACGTTGCAAACATCAATAATGTGCACCAAATACAATCAAAGTCAATAATTTCAGTGCAATTTTCTTGTGTTTTATCGTCACAATACGCTCTATTTCTTTTTTGTCCCATTGTTTTGAAATAAACTTCACTCATTTGAGTAGAGATCTTTCAGAGAAGCATGTTTTGCCATCCATCATGGGACTTTAAGTTAGTTTTCACAAACATTTGAGTGTCGTTAGATAACATTGTTTTATGTATTCTCTAAAATGAATCAAGCTGCCAGGCACCTATAAAAACTACAATGCCTGATAGCTACGAATTTAAGCAGAGCTTCAGATTGTCAATTTGCCTAAATGTTTTAACACAAAGGTGAAACATACATTACAAACTAACAATAGCCTTCGTACAGTACTCAATCTTTTCCGACAATTAGAAAACGTAATTTACATGAATAATAAATGATCCTTATTTCAGTGTCACATTAGAAACACAGTCAAGGGGCCCATTTTGTCATTTTCTGTGGAGCAGTAATGATTAAACATTAATGTTTTTACAAACACCCATTATGAATTGATTTCAAAAATATACACCATTCTAGGGAAACATGCCTTCACGAATATGCACGTAATCGATATATTCAGCGTATTCGACATATTCTTTTCCCCAATGATGATATCAAGTGTACAAAAATTATCCTCGCTAATTTGGTGAACGGTTGAACGCAACAGCCAATACTGTGTGAATATATAATATTCATATCATATGCATAGTCTGTAACTTTATCTCGTGAAAATCTCAAATTGATTCTTTCAATATTCATATAACAGCAAAAGAATCGCTAATGATACTTGTAAAAAATGTAGGCTCGTCATACAAAGTACTACAATGGACCACCATAATATTAAAGACAAAATTTGATGAGCAGCACGGTGGTGGCTTCACCAGGCCATGAAAATATTCATTGAATATTGCTCGATTTTTCAATTCTTCGTAATTACCTATTCCAAATTTACTGATGGAAATTTTCAAAAACTTCAGCTCCTTGTTATCATCAGCTGTGTTTTTTTTTAAATTTTTTTTACGAGATCACTACTGTGACCTACCAGTAATAATTGTGATGCTATCAGTCGCTTTTCTGCCAATAAAAAGGAATTTTAAATCAGCTGTCTTATCTGAGTCTTCAAGTAATTTTCACGGAGTGTTTATTACATGGGCTATATGTTTATTACTTGCTGATGAAGCAGTGATGTATTCCAATCAAAATGTCAAACGAATAATTACTAGTAAATTTGTAAGGCATTCATGAATTATAGAACAGGAAGCAGTCTGTGTCTCTGTGATCATCTTGCTGCGCCGCAACTTTCTAACAGTTTTTGTATACTGAACTTGCAGCTTGGGAGACCGTTAGTGCTTACAGAGTTCTCCACAAGCCCCAGACTACTCAGGGTTTTCTGATGTTTAAAAAAGTAATAATTGAAATTAATGTTCGAATGACACATTTACTAAGAAAAACCTGCATTTTACACACATTATGTCACATATCTTCATAAGTCTGCTGACTTCTTTGGCATAATCACTGACTACATTAAACTTTACAGAGAGCTCTGCCATTAACATAGGCAAGCACTTTGTAGCACTTCTATGGGAGGTAATCCATGCCTTTACAGAATGAAGGCACTCTGTAGCGCTTTTCTTAGGCAATTGATCCTTGTTCTGATACTATGGTGACACTTGTTACCCTTTTGGGCATGTTACATAAAACCTAAAAAATTTCATTTACTTAGTATATGATTACAAAAAGTCCCTCAACGTTATTAGTATATGATTACAAAAAGTTCCTCGACGTTAGTATGTCTTTTGGCAATCTGGCATGGAAACAACGACCATGCACTTTGACTCCTCTGATGGCTGAATACTTACTGTGTCTTGGTCGTTTGCAAACAAAAGTGTATACATACAAAATGCACTTTATAAAATAAAAAGCGTATAAAATTACACCTACCCACAAACACCCTGATGAACAGTTACATAATTTGAGTGACATCACTACTAGTTTTAGCAGATTATCTACCAATTTGAGTAGTGTGCCACTAAACTGCAGAAATTATGTTAAGAAATTTAGGGAAATCTGCAACAGTTTTTATCAAAAACTACAACAATTCTTAGTAAATCCATTACAACTAGTAGTACTGTTTGCCATAGAGATATTTCAGTATGGTTTGAATCTCGTTTGTATCTTGTTTGTATCTCGTTTGTATCTCGTTTTATCTCGTTTTATCTCATTTGTATCTCGTTTGTATCTCGTTTCAGCTCCGGGAGCTCATGCAGGGTACAATCCAGATGGATCTCTAGCTTGGGAGAACCAACATATGCAAATGGGTGCTCATGGCATGTACAGTAAGTAGTATTATATCATATCAATCCCAGAATTCATTGCAAAAATTCAAATTTAAAAAATCAAGATGGCTGTCATTCAAAAATTTACTCTACTGCTGTGTTGTATTTGTGTATACGCCACCCGTGTATTGTTTTATGAATGCCACAATTCATTTCAAGAATCCAAGAATTCAAATTTGTTAAAACAAGATGGCTATAAATTTTACCGTTTAACTATTCTGTTGTGTTAAATACTACTGGGTATTTATTGGGCTTGGTTTAAAGATCATTCAATGGGTATAAATAACACCATTTATGTTAAATAAAAGGCAAATATGCTGACCACTAGATTTAGCCCAATAAATTAAAGCCAAATGTCTTCAAAGCTAACTGGACAAAATTTATGTGTTCAAATTTTCCTATTTTATGTGTTGTATAAAAATTTATATAGGTTAATCGTCAATTAAAAAATTGTGGACTTGAGAACATAGAGCAAACATATTTTGAAATTGTATTTGTTACATTTGAAAACATGTTGTATTACAATTATCAACCTACTTCGACCCTATTAACCTTTCGGTATAGTTCGGTACCCAGCCGATTTCCGAGCGAGTAATCATATAAACAGTGTGTGCGGTAAACGAGCTTCTAAATAATGGAGGGGAGAGCGAGATCTCGTGATTACATTTAATACACCCTCCACATCACACAAAACTCAAATGATATATTACTGAAAACTTTCTACACCGATCTTCATAAATCATAGAGCAATTTTTGAAACTGCACATAATTGGCTTGAATTTAATGTTTGAGTAGAAGCACCTGGGAGGCCACAGTGTGTAACGAACACAGTCTGTGTAACTTTAACATATGCCAATACAAATCTCCATTCTTATAATTAAGTCTGAAAGTACCCATACTCAAAATAATAAGAGTTTAACCAATTGAGCATTTGTGATATTGCTTTTTTCTCACTAAGAAAATGAAAAAAAAATATAATTTTATCGAGGGCTCATAGTGTGCGAAACTATGGTAACTATATCAATTTATATAAGCTATGTAGTAACAAAACATAGTTTTGCACTGAGCAAATAATGGTAATGAATAGTTTTGATTTGGTAAGTTACAGTGAAGATTTTCCCTGTACTGTATACTGAGGGGTAATAAATTGAAATTTTGTATCGTTAACCCTCTACAGTATCAGGGCCCATTTTAACATGGCAACACTATCTACATGCTGATAAAGAAGAGAAAAATAGTCTTGAATATTGAACTTAAATATCAAACTTATATCTCATTAGCCCTCTACTCCATTAATACCGATTTTGATACTGTAAAATAATTATTTTTCATGGGGGATTAAATTTTGTGGATTTTAAATTCCATCAAACTTTAACTTTGACCCCTGCATTTATTACCTGAAATGCAAGATCCATGAATTAACATCCCATCGAAATTAAATGATTTACAGTACATCAACCCTCTGCACTGATACATTTCAAATATATGCTCATATTCCAAGCGTATTTGGTAAATGGGTGTTAAACAAAAAATGATTTTTGAATTTCCAGTATGGGAGTATGTGAAATGGTAGAAATGAATTAAGCATAAAGTGTTAAGTGTTCCGGCGAGAGCAACCCTTCAATATACTCAGTACAAGTGTTGCATTTTTCATAACCCTTAAGTGGTTAAAATACAATACCATATTGGTATTGTATATATTGCTCTGAACTGCCAATATCCATATTCCCTCTTAAGTTATTCAGAAACATTTTAGCGCAAAAGTAACGCAAATAGGCAAAAGTTGTGCTGGTATTGTAAATAATCAGAAAGTCGTAATATGTCCATGAAAAATTCACGAGGCTGGGTAAGGTTGTTAAGTATACTGTTTCAATATGTAATTGCATACCAAAGTGAATTGTGATCTGCCCTATTGCTGATGATTTATATTCGCTGGATTATTAATTCGCGAGTTCAATTAGAAAGTTAATAAATATAAATGAGCTGGGTTAAAGTGTACAAACTTCAAGAAAAAGAAAATGTAGATGCTTGATGAAATTAAACATGCTCAATTTGAAATAATTGTTCCGAAAATTCTTGTTCTGATTTTCAGAACACTGATCTATTTCTAGTGATTTAGCATCCTACTGGGTTGAGCAATAATTAGTATAAATCTGCAAAAAAACGAAGAATTTAACAAAATAACAGTCGTAATACATCTTAGTGAAACTGTAACTATAGACATGGATTTTTTTCCTAATAAACCAGATAGAGCATAACAAGTAGTTAGAAATGACTTTATCCATTTATCAAAGGAAAAGCTTAACAGTAAATTATTTACATATCTTATATGATACTCTGTGATAAATGAACGCAGTAAACACTTGTCTTTTTTCAATTAACTCAATTTACGGTAATCAGGCATTGTACCAGAGCACTTATTAGATAAAATACAACATTGATCCAGGTTATCTTAATATCATCAGATTTTTTCGTGAAATTAGAAAATTGAAAAAATTGAAAAAATTAAAAAATTATTTAAGCAATTTGATAATGGCTATGTGGAAGAAACTCATTTTCTTGGCTATTAAGGCACTTCATTGCTTAAAAGCTTGATTTCGCTAAGTGTTACTTGAAATCCTATCAGAATTGTTATTCTTTTAAAACACACCATTGTTATAATATATTATAATCAGCCCTTTTTATCTGTATTTCATCGCAATATTACATAGTTGATTGAGTTTCTGTAGTGTTCGCTAAGAACTCTACTCATGCGTTATTTCATACTTGTAACAAATTCGTCTTAAAAAGTCTGCAGAAATACAGAAGTTAATTAAATTCATGAACGAAATGCGGATAGGATACTTTCGTGAACTTACTTTGATTTCAATAATGCAATGAAAATTTGAAGTGTTTCGACAATCTTGACAAAATGAAAGATTTCACGATGTACTTATATTTGTTACCTTGATGGTGCCACACATGAGCCTCTCGTTATTATATAATTTACAAACCTCACAGGAATATACTCAATTTCATCCAAGTACGAATTATGATTAAAGCAATTCAAGCGATGATAAAAATTGTTCGTAAATCATATTCATTAATCATTTAGACCAGTTGTTTGATGTTGTTTAAAATTGTGAGTTATCTCCCCTTTTCTACACTCTAAAAGTACATTTCTATCATGTAGATTACTCTGACTTTATCCCAGTTTAATATGTCTTTGAGAAACAACGATAAAGTCAAAGGATTTCAACTAGTAAGAACCAATCTGCTACTTGGTCCACCTCAGACTTCATCGTAAAAGGGAGGTAATTTTTTTGACACTATTTTTCTCTCATTGTGTTTTTGTGTATGATTTCAGGGGTACCAGGGATGCCAGGTAGTGAGATGTACGACCCCATGAAAGCTGGTTATCCTCACATGGACGGTTCTCAGAGGTACGACATGCTCGGTATGCACGGAGCGGACATGTACGGTGCACCGCCTGTTAGTAGTTCATACTCACAAATGTCACAGTTGCGCGGTCATGGAACAAACTCTATGCTCATACCAGGGCACCCACATCACATGATGATGGGAGCCCATGGTGCCCATGCTATGAGCCCACATGGTATGTCCATGGGCTCAACTCAAAGCCCACCACTACATAGTAGCATGGACTCAATGGGACACATACAAGATATTCATGCGGGTTAACTTAGCATTTTTATATAAATGGATTTTTACATTAACGGAGGTGGACGCCACAGTGAACGTATGAGACTTACGAGTCATACGACCACTGTACAGTGTTGTGAACAGGGTGGACAAACTTATGTATTACTATATCAAAAAGTATTATTACCTTAAAAATGCAGATTTCCCAATCTGCGGACACGGAAAATGGTAAAAGTGTTACATACAAGTGACAGGTACCAGAAAGAGCAATGCTTACGCTTTTTCTGCACAACTGTATACATTCATCATAATACGGGTGGATATTTATCATGTTCTATAGAGTAAAAAAAGACTGTTATATAAAAATAGCGGTGATTTAACAGTAAGCAATATATATGAAGTAAATCATTAGTACTGCTGATTTAACACACAGGGTTCGCGGGATTCCCATCCAAGGATTCTGCAACTAGCGTTTTGCGTTTTAAAGCGTTAACGACTAAAGTGGGGAACTTCAGGGAATTCAATTCCCCTGACTCCTAGAATTAGGTGAATTTAGGCGAAGGACAAGACTTGAGACATGTTATCCACAATGCTAAGCGTTTGGGTCAAAGGTCAGGATTGAAGCATATTCAGCAGACGGTACTTTTGGTGCAAGAGGGTACAATGCGTTATGTGGGGAGGTGTGCAGACATGGAGACTATTGAGACAAGATGAGAAGTGTTTTGTTCGTATATACACTGCTGCATGCCTTGAACCGTGACAAGATGTTACTGTATGGTGTATATACACATCGGCATCTCCCGACATAACGTTTAGTTGCCCCAAGCCGGAACTAGTCATGGTAGAGGAAGTTAGACTGAATGTGCTGAACATTTGTGCTGGATTGACAAAAACATTATGAAAACTTGTTTAATTTGCTATATTTCTCTTTGTTGTACTTTATATTTCTTGCTGTTGAGTTATTTCCCTTTGTTACTCTTTATTCTACAGAGTCTGAGAGTAACCTCCCTTTGTTGCTCTTCATTTTAGAGTCTGTGAGTAATGTGTTTGTTACATTCTGTTTTTCGTTTCCAGTATTTACTAGTCTTATATACAGCTGACTTACGTTTGAATTTCTTCTTTGTGTGCTTTTTTTGAAGTCTTGGCTTTCAAGTTTTATGTGCTGTTTTAATTTTTTTAATTTTTTTGTGTAATTTTTCTTCATTATTTTTTCACTCTCAGTAAAACGTACAATGTGCCAATACTAATATTCGAAATTGTTATCATTCATGACTGGTTTGCTATATCTTATGAACACTATGTGTTTAAAATGCAAGGGGAATACTTATGTACAGTACCTTACATATTATTTACGATACACATCTAAAATATTTGTTAAATTTTTTATTAAAAATGAACTGGTATTTTAAATGACCTAATAAAAAGTTATGACATCATTATAACTTAACTGTCTGATAACACTTAAAATTTTATATACATGACTCTCTGAACCTTTTTAAGTCAAAGCAAAGTTATATTGTGGTTTTGTTAACCCTTTCGGTCCCAATTTTTGCTCCAATTTAGAACATTTTATTAGCAATTTTGCTAAAAAAATCTCTGATTTTCAGGTGCATGAAATTCATTAAATATTTTTTTTAACAAAATAAACATTTCTCTTAATTTTCTCCAAATCTCTAGAACCACACTACAGTTTTGTTTTGGGCTTTATGCTGGATCTATGTATAAATTTTGTTCCTTATTTTCCCGTCTGTGTTTAGAGAACGACCTGTATGCTGATCGACAATGTCTTACCTCATTTGTGCATTGATTTTTTTCCTTGACATTTTGTAATAAAAATAAATGCAACATTTTGTAATAAAATGTGTAATTTTGTAATAGAATGCGAAGTTTTGTAATAAAATGTGACATTTTGTAATACGATGTGACATTTTGTAATCAAATGCGACATTTTGTAATGAAATGCGACATTTTGTAATAAAATGTGCTGTTTTATAATAAAATGTGCTGTTTTGTAATAAAACGAAGCAAGTATGTTATTGTTGTGAAGATGTATACTGTAACAGTGTATACTGTGTATTATTTTGTTCATCCCATGACTATGTAAGTAAATGTGGCTTTTTGCTACCATTCCACGTAATGTTCTGTTTTGAGTACAAGTTTATAAAACTGTTCACTGCGTTTTTGTTTATACCCACAAAGCAATAAGCAACACAGACCTGACTTACATTGTAAACAAGTAATAATATTACTACTATTTTATGTTTTAATACTTTTCACAGCAATAAAAATTGTAAACTTTCACTGAGTTGTTAACACTGCAGGGCTGTTTTAACCTGCAGTATTTTTGTTTGTTTTTTTGCAAGAAAAGCATGCTGGTACTTGGTACTCGTATATTTAAAAAATATCCTCAGTAATATTTGTAAAATGAATACTGTTGACATTATTGTGCTTAATATTAAAAATTATTTTACATGGTGAAAAAATTTAAATAATTTAATGAATTGATTAAATAAATTTTGAAGCTACTGCATGCTGCTGCAATTTATGATGGAGTCACCTCTTGGTGCGCATTTGGTAGCCATCTTTTATTGTTGTTACTTTTTCACTCGGAGCAATATGTCTGACAAAGTGTTAAAGTCTTAGGTCTATATCGTGGCTACATTTCCAATATCAGAAACAAATGGCTGTTGTTTTGTTCCATTAGCAATAATTGCAAATTTATATTAATTTAATGTTTACATTTTTGAAAAAACAAGATGGCTGCCCAAAATTAAAAAAATAATGTTAAGATTTTCTGCTTCTGATTTAAATGTGCTTTTATTCAGATAATTGATAATTATTGTGAAAAAATCAAAATTATGACATTTAATGAATTATTATTGTTATATCTGCCTCATACAATGGAGGAGGCCGATTGAATTTGTGCTGGACGTCAGTCTATCTGGAAGGAGTTTGTTCGTGCTTGCTCTCCTTAACCATTGGTCCAATTTCAATGAAACTTTACGTGAATAGTCAATAACAAGCCTTGTTCGGCATATTGTAAGTAATTTTAGATCTGATGGTTTTACTCAAAGTTATGGCCCTTTGTGGGAGACTTACGTTTTTGTGTCAAAAAACTTTCTATGTTATGTTACAATTCAGATTTTGGTGCACTGTTATAACATATTCCAATACAATCTTACCGTGTAGTAGTAGACGTATTTAGATATGTAGGTCATTATGCTGTTGTATAAAATTGTAAGTAGTACAATTTCAAAACTCATGTCTAAAAGGTTTTAGGGTCGAAGCTCGTTAAACTCGTTAAACTCGTTTAGTAACGAATTGAGATGATGCCCTAATATAGCTTCATACTAAATGTATGTCACATAGTCACCATATATAGGTTTAGCGCTCATAGCGAGTACTACTGACGGTAATGTAAATATTTAGTGTTAATAAACAAAACAGTCGTACTCGCTATGGGTTCTGTTTAAATAATTTGCATGGTAAACTGGAAGGGGATGCGAGATTTATGTATATAGAAATGATAAAATAGCTCGAGTACTCGCGTCTCCTTCTAGTTTACTCGCATATGCTGGTGCATGCATAATTGATGTGTTTTTATGTTTTGTTACAAAAGATCTGAAAAACGGCTCGACGCTGCCAAGATTTGTGTATGAATGAACTTTTTTGTATGTATGTATGTATTATTTTCTATCATTGTTAATGTCCCATCGGAAACTACAAATTATTGAATTAACAGTATTGTATTGTTTTTTACATGATATATTTTTTCGTCGCAATGAATGTTTATCATCTGATGAAAATCGGGTTTTCTGTTCTTAAAATCATATTTTTTTTATTATTTATGTTTTTGTATACACTACAGTAAATCACTATCGACCGAGTCAGTAATTCAGCAACATATCGGAGAAAAGTCGATTTCTAGAAACAAAATATGACGGATTTTAGGAGTTTATATCATTTTTCGTAGCATAACTTTCATTGAGAAGGAAATGATTAACCTACATAAATATATATTTCAATGCGAAATCTCAATTTTTGACATAACACATCAAACTGATTTGTCTACATTTACCGGATGCGTCAAGTTGAAATCTTCTAAATATCTTCTTTCACTGCCGATATTCGTAAAGTTATTAATGTGCTTTTTTTGAAAAACTAGAAACCATACACTTAGGGTGTGTTACTTGAAACAAATGTGATTATAGTATTAATATGGAAATATCGCATATAAGCCAAATGCATTATAAACTTAGACTATGACTTTTTGGGGTAAATGTCTTTTTATATAATACAGAATATACTTATAAGCCTATAAAATAATGTGTCAACATCGTTCTATCACATACCGTGCATAAATTACGCTACCCATAAGAATATCGCCTCTGAATTCATCAACATAGAAGCACAAAAGGTCGTAAAATTATTCAGAAGTAATGGCATACTCCTCAACTGTATCATTACCATTTGTATACATACGTGAAACCACCTTTTGACAGAGCATTGTCCGAGATATTCCAAATTGTATACAATCTCTATTCATTGATAGTAATTGATAATTAAAATTTATTCAGGTGTCAAAATTATTTTTTTCTTTCACGTGGAAAAAAGGGCTAAGTATGTATGTAATATATTCTGACTTTCCAGTTATCTTACGAGTATCATCGTCAAAGTAATGAGAAATTATACGGTAGTAGTCGGCTTCTATAATTTTTGTGATTCTGCTATTGCTATCAAATTTATTCATTAAATTACATCGCTACTATGGTATGGTATGGTATGGTATACTCTATATATCGGCCAGGGAAATCAAGTATAAATTGCTGATTACAATTATTTTAACTATGTAGCAGCAATATGTTGCCTAATGATGACAAACTGTCGTGATAGTTTTAAGTATTATATTAAAACACTCTAATTGGTCAAGCTGGAATGGTAACTTGAGTTACTGCCGCAGTTATCAATCAGGTGGATTTGTTTAATGTAAAATGTCGCATTTCTGTGAAAAAACTCTTCATAGTTGAAACAAAAACGGTTTATGTCGGAGGATCTATGTCTGTTGAATTTGTTGCTGATTCGTCGATATTAAAATTTATAACAACTACAGTTTCACCTAAGTGCATGTTTTTTGCACATTTTAGGATTGACGGTTTTGACTTATAGTAAATAAAAGCCCATTTTTTTCATCATGTTGGGCTGCCAAAGTTCTGTCGAGATTGTTATCAAAGTAGCGAAACGTAATTAATGATATATTTTTCTTTTGTTATCATTTTCTGTTTGCTTAACTGCTGTTGAATACATATCAAAATATATGTAAGCACGAAATCAGTATTATTTGTTTGTCACGTCATTCATTCACAAATGATCCTTGTTACATGTCACTATTTTGATGTTAAATTTGTTTAAAAAATTACATAATTAGCAAATGTTTGTCTGTATATAGCACAGATGCCCCTTACACTCGACGCACAATTTTCACAAAGTATTATTCTTTAAAACAAAACTTGACTTATAAAAGTACAGGGAAAATAAATAACATGTTAAAAGCTTGAAGCTTCCATGGAATTAATTGGATTTTAATAGATTTTGAAGATACTCATATCAAGGAATTTTAAGAAATGTTTTCGTTCCAGAAATTGAAAATATTTATATATATGAGTTAATAGTTTTATTACACTGTATCAGGTGAAGCCAAAAAAATCTGGTTCCATTTGGTAGATATTTTCATTTTCTGCAAAATTTGAAAACAGTGTTCATACTTTTACTCTTGATTGACATTCAAGATAGTGAAAATAATAAAAGTGCCAAGGAGTTTTCTTATCTCGAATCTACGCTGGAAACAGCAGAATACCATTAAAATATCAAAATATCTGCAAGAAAATTTGTATGTAAATTTTTAACCATAATTTGCGTCAAAGTATGCTTGTTTTTTTCTGTACTGTACCAAAGAATTTACATAATGATACTTGTACCGTTGGAAATCCTCCGTCACATGCATTGGTTCACTGCACCTTCATTATCTGCACCTTATTTGACAAAATTTGAGAAAAAAACGGGAAAAATTGTAAAAAAATGTTTTACGATATATTGAACAATATTGTGTAAAATTTTCAAATCTCAACGCATCATTTATATATTTACCATATATCCATCAGGTCGAAAAGAAAGTACATGCAATATTTGTAAAATATTTATTTTTTAAAAAACGAATTTTTCTTTATAATTATATGAACACTCGTAATGTTAAAACATAATTACTGGACTTGTTAAATATTTCTGTGTAGACATTTAAGCAGATGGTTAAATGTGGCACGCTATAAGCCAACTGACGGGGTCCGTTAAACGTGAACTGACGGGGACAGCTGACAATCATCAACGTCGGAATAGATTATCGCTTACTGTTACTTTGATTTTAGTTAAAACCTTGTCTTCCATAAGATAAAACTTAAAATCAAATAGTGAGTTTGTCAGCTAGCTAAATGTATGATATACATCAACAAGCACTGTGACAATAATTTGTTAAAAGTCAGTCGCTGAATGAAAATAGGAAAATAGATTCTTCCATGTGTTAATCAAAATCAGTTTCAATATTGTTGGTGTTGTCGTATATTGAATGATACATTTCATATGGCAAGCTGGAAAACATTGACAAAGGAAATTAAATTGTATGTTTTAAAATTTTAAGAGTCAAGTTGAATATTAATAAGCTTCATACTTGCCATACGGACAGATGAACTGTTTCAAGTTTGTTTTCTATAAGGAAATAAGATGAAATATTACTTAAAGTCCATTTTCAAGACAGTAATTAACAATTTAGATATTATATATTCAGTTCTCCTATGAATTAATTGTATCACCATCGAGTAATTAGCATATTTTAGCGAAGATTTAAATGTGAATTTAATATTGTAAATTACTTTTGTTTTTTTCATGAATGTTCATTAATGTGTAATTGACATTTTCATAAAAACATAAATTTGACAGCTAATCAATCAAATAGAGGTAGGTGGCTCCTACGATTCTGAACTTTCTATTTTCCGACATCCCATTAAAGGTACATTACCAAATTTGGTTTAGCTTAATTAAAGGTAAATTACCATATTTGATAAAAAAAAATATTTTTTAAAAAGCCTCCAATTATTTTTCAATATGAATTTTGATTTGTGTTAATAAATTGCTGTCAACAAAATACTTGACATGAAGATGCAATTTATTTTTATTATTATAATAATAAATTATGTAATTGAAATACAATTTAGCGTTACCATGGTAATTGCAAATATATTATTATTAAAATAATAAAATTTGTAATTGAAAATTTGAAATACTGTTTGGCGTTACCGTGGTAAATGCAAATATATAATTATATATATGTCAGGACTCATACCTGTTTCATATAAGCCCTTCATAAGCAACTATTTTAGCAAGTTGTGAAAATGAGAATCTATTTACTTGTTGTTTTATTTTTCATCATATATGGCCAGTTTGATTGCAAAACTCAATGAAACATGGAATTTCATGTAGAGAAAATGATTTATTTATTGTTTCTGAAATGGAAAAGGGTAAAATTTATACTATGAGCAGCTTTTCTGAAACTACAAAAATGGACCAGTAAAACATATTTTGCTAAATTTTAAATTTTTGCTTATTTTGAAAACAAAGTCTTATTCTTGCATTTTTGATAACAGTTTTATAAAATGTTTTTTTTCTGAATTTTGAATGTATTCTTATTATGAACAAAATTTTTTTTAACCAAGTCGAAGCAGTCTCACAATTTAGCAAGAAATATTGACACTGTCCATGTTTCTAAATTATTACTATATATAGATCTGTTACATTAAAGGTCCAGCTTTGTTAAAAACTTCAAACAAATTCATCAAACTTCTACAAAACGTACACATAGATAAGATTGTAAAACATACATGATTATCATATTATCATATTGCTCTACAGTACTGTGTGGTATTCTTGAAAATGCAAAAATTCTGAGATATGTCAAAAAATTTGTTTGTTGTTTCACGATCGTATTGCATTGTCACTATTCCAATGGAGACGGTATATTTGTGTATGTCTGTGTATATGTCTGTCTGTCTGCTTGTTTGATATTTGGTCACATGATTCGCGTGAATGTATAGCATTGACTTTTGTGGAAATGGACAGAGAATAAACTTTAATTTTTGTATGTTAAAATACAAATATGAACTGATTTTCTTCTTTATTTTAATCCCCCCCTGGTTATATTGTATATATCTGGAGTTCTATGAATATCCACAGCCTATGTTACCCAGGAGAGACTTGAGTGAGTGAGTGAACGAGTTAGTGAGTGTCTGGAGTTTCCATGGTATAACAACAACAAAAACAACTTCATTCAGATGTGAAACACCTTAATATTTCCATGGTAATAGTTGCAAGCCACACCCACTTCTCTACCAACTACTGTATGGGTATCCATCTGCCTGAAGTTCAGCTGGAGTCCCCTCGATATTGGAGGTCTTTGGTTAATCTGGAAAGGGACCTAACCCAATGACCACATTACAATGTTTATCTGAGTAGAAAGAAAACAAACAAACCTATTTAGAATGGAAAACGATTGGTGTTTTTACAAACCTTCTAGTTCAACCAGCATATAATTTCGACCAAAACAAATCTAGGTTGGGAACTTGGCTAACCACTGATGTATGGGGCTAACCACTGATGTATGAGGACAATCTACAAGATTTTCAAAGAAAATATATGTTTATAATTTTGCACCTGCAGTGGGATCGAACATATACTGAAATGAACCATGCCTAGCAATGCAAAGTGTGAATGCATTGGACCACTAGGCTAATGCAACAACCCAAACAACTGCCAAGAACGTACAAATAATCATTACCATCATACAAGTATCACATAGGTAACAAGACCACTTTATACTGACATCACACTTCACTTATCGCCTTCGACTTAGAATGAGAAGGTCGTATACACAAAATCGATATTTTGAGAAAACGAAAAAAACTGTCTGAACTTTGATCTTTACTTATAGTAAAACAAGCTTTTACAACTTCATTTTGGTCAAAATGACAAGTTCTTATTTTCCTGGAAATAGGCTCATAAGAAGCACTAGTGATGCTGATTTTAGATATGTATCAGTCTTTTAAGGTCGAGAATAGTAGTATTTATGACGGCCTCTTTCTCAGCCAGCGATAATCTACTGTTGTAAAATAAATATTTTGCACCTATGCGTCGATTTGTACCAAACTGTTAGCGACACACAAGGTAAAAGAGAGACACATTTATTCTACTTATAATACAGCTCTTACACAAGAAATAGGAAAGTGAGACAGCTCCTAAGATCTACTTATAAACCAAACTTATAGGTCAGTGGCCACGACAGTAGTATAAGCAACCTTTTGTACAATATTGCTTAGATGCATCGCCTTCCATTGAAACGATGATGTTCATGAAAATTGACTACAATGGTACAATGTGATCATCGCCAACCATTTGCACAATTGTTTAGGAACATCACCTACAATTGACACAATGTTGTTTAGGAGCATCACCTACCATTTACACAATGTTGTTTAGAAGCATCACCTACCATTTACACAATGTTGTTTACCACCATCACCTACCATTTACACAATGTTGTTTAGAAGCATCACCTTCCATTGACACAATGTTGTTTAGAAGCATCACCTTCCATTGACACAATGTTGTTTAGAAGCATCTAAACCGCTTGTATATTGAAACTTGTAGTTTAGTATAGGAAAGACGTATTCTGAAATATATGTCTTTTCGGAGTCTCGAAAATGTATGCATTCCATAACGGTTTGAAATGTTCGGATAAAACATTAGCATTTGGATTAGTGACTGAACGGCTCGAATCCCAGTAGATGTTCCGTACATACATGTATATGTCCGGCTAATGAGCCACAAGTAGATCATCCTAATGTATATGCATTGCAAGAGGTTTATTTTCCGATTATACAGAAAATGTCTTATAAGCCACACCTGTGCTTTCTTTAATACATGACGTTCGTCCTTCGTGATCGAAGATGACCATAACTCGTCTCAGCGTTGTGGGTTGGTATCTTTCACGGTAGGTACGTAGGTGACTGATAAGACCAATCCTGGCCCGGAACACACGACTGCAGTTTGGACATCTAGGACCATCTGGCTCGTCAGTAGAGAAAGTTTGTGATTTGCGCGCGGCTCTCTTTTGAACGGCTTTCTGAGTTAGGTTTTTCTCATGCATCATTGCACCATTTCGGACCATGCTGCGCCACTCATGTATGTTATCGGTCAACCTCTCCCAGCTGTCAGGATCAGTTCCAAAGAGCTTCAGTAAAACTTTTAGCGTGTCCTTGTAGCGCTTTCTTTGAATACATTATACCATCCTTATAGAACAGATCGCATATAGAACGCGATTTACACAAACATGTTTAAACTACTTTTCCTACACTTTCAAATTTTGTCAAATTAGTAAAAAAAGTAATTGTGCATTTGACTATTTACAAATAAGAAAATGATTGTTAACAAATGTAAAAATATGACGCTTTGTCCGTCAGTTAGTAAATAGAACTAAATCTAGAAAATGGCAAGTCATGCAATAAAATATCAGTAAAATAGCATTTAATATAGGATACGTCATGTCCATAGCTACTCCAATTAGTTTCATTACCATAGTAACGAGGGCTAAATCGGAAAATATTGCGTATTAATGTCTTTATACACGTACAGTACTGTATTTATGATTTATAAAAGCGAACAATCTCGCGAGTTCCACATTAAATTTAATTTTTCACTTTTCCACGCTCAAAGGGAAACAACTCGTATACGTTTATGAAGACTAAACTTAACTAACTTCAGTGGCTGCTACTCTGCGTATTGACTATGGGCTGTAATTAACGGAATTAACTAAATGTATCTAAACAATACCACTAACTGAACAATGTCATCGTTGTTTTTTCACTTCCAAAACATCACATTCGCCATTCGTTTTTATTTTCCTCTTTAATTTACTTCTAAAACAATACATGGTTTGCGGTTGACTACTATTTGTATTAGTAAAATTCCACATATCGCCGGCTTGGAATGAGAAGGTTGTAAGTACTACTTACGACCTTATAAGACTGATACATATTTAAAATCAGCATTTCAAGGAGCTTCTTATGAGCATATCCTCATGATCATCTGAAGTTGTCATGATAACCAAACTATTTTAAAGATGAAACATCTTGTTTTACCATAAGTAAAGAGTAATTTTCAGACATTTTTTTCTTATTTTCTCAAAATATTGATTTTGTACTTATGACCTTCTCATTCTAAGCCAGCGATGCATCGAGTAAAAGTGCACATTTTGTCTGACGAAAACATGACAGCGTGACGTGACTGACGTGTGAGCCCTTATCATCACACCAAGTCAAGTTTCCTCTCAAGTCAAATTAATTATTTTGATTTTTTTTCAATCCCTTGATTAGCCCACCTTTATCTATATCGACAGACAATCCCTTAGCATTGCATGTGTCTGTCAACTTACACATGTACAACATGGCATTATACGACAACCGAGATATAGTGTCCACTTAATTATGCAAAGGCGGTTGAAAATCAGTAACATGACGTCACATGTCTGTTAGTGACTATTCCATTGTCATAGTACTCGAAACCATGACCGTGTCACGATCTCAGCAAAATCGTTTCTATCACGCTTATCAGACCGGTCGTGACATAGTGACAACAAACCCCTTGTTGTCACGCTCTTCTGTCTTGCACAATAACAACAAACCCAATGCTGTCGCGGTTATCGGCCTGGTTGTAACACAATGACAACAAACCCCTTGCTGTCACGATTATCTTGTTGTCCGTGACACAATGGCAACGAATCTTTTGCTGTCATGGTCATCGGACCGGTCTTCATACAATGACAACAACCCCCTTGCTGTGACAGTTATCTTTCGATACCATCTAGCACAATGACGTCGTATAGTCAATGGTTTTCGACAGCCTGTAGCACGGTGACGTCAAACAGCCAATGATTATCGGTACCATCTAGCAAAATGACGTCAAGCAGCCAATGACTCTCAGTACCATCTACAGTGAAGTTCCGCTAATAAGACCAGTAAAAAGGTGGTCTTAATAGCGAATCTTTTGTTCTAAACGTAATACTTTGGGACCTTAAACTGGCAAAAGTCTGCATGATTTCAAAATAATCAAAGTGGTCTTATTAGCGGAACTTTACTGTAGCACAATGATTCTTTTATTATGACGTCATACAACAAATGGCTCTCGGTCGTCTGTATATATAGTAGCACGGTGACCTCAGAAGCCGATGATCCAATAAATGATCAAGTTGAATAAATAATACAGTATGGTACATTTTTCATCGTCTTTTATCAATCATCTTATACGTGAAATAAAGAAAAACCCTCTTACGTACTAATTGGTAGAATTATTCGTGGAGGATTTCGTGGTTGACGTCATCCGGGAAATCTAGGAACTTTGAACCCCCACGAAAATTTTGAACAATAACTTAACTTAAAAACATTAGATTCATTTTTTTATTGTTTGTTGCTTTTTTGTCGAACAAATTTGAATATAAACACCTCAGGTTTATCGCCGGGAAAGGTTTTCGTCCCTGAGAAAGCATCATTCTGATCACCTCGGCTTTTGCCATGCAACGTAAATAAACGGAGTTTTCACAATAGTGAAAGCATGTCACAGACCAACTAGCACGCTACGTACAATGTACATGTGTATTTGTAATTTACCAGTATGTCCTCACAAAACAGCTAGTGAGTCAATGTCCGCGGGAAGTCTGGAACAGAATACACACCTTTTGGCGACAATTCAAACTTTCTGCTTCACGAAGATACTTTGGGTTACATTCAGATTCCCCCGGGTCTAATCTTTGTCGAATTAATGGATGAAATGTGGACGAAATGTCGTCAGCTTAGGTCCTGGTGTCTGTAGGTTCCTATATGACGTGTGCCACAAATGCTGCTCAATTTGATTATCTTCAAAAAGAACACCTTTTTATCGTTTGATTTCAAATTAGAATTGGTTTGTTCTCTATTGTCTAGAACTATGAGGAGCGTTCTTGACTTCGTTTTGAAGAGTAAGTGAATTATGTCGTCTGCAAGATGAAAATTGGAGTTAAAGCTATTGAATCAGGTCATTTATTTGATTATTTCCGATAGAAAAAAGATTTCGGCGTAAAATGATTGAAATCCATAGTTTTATACAGTCTAGGAAAGTGCGATTACTGATTTAGCAAATTTGATTTTGTTTAACATTATTGTTCCCCCACATACTGCCTGCAGTACACACGGTTGTTGTATAATATCGTTTGTTTACTTCAGTGGCACATTTCCACTTACTGCATAATACTTTATAGATGGTCAAAATACTTTTCATTTAGTTTTCTTCTTGGGCCAGCGGACTAATTAGGATCGGGACTAACCTGATGCGAAATAGAAGCCAAAGTGAGGAACAGAGCTGGCTGGAAGAATATTGTGGCGACTTACGATCCGACTCGGATCTATGAGAGTGATTTAAGTGAGTATTAGACCATAGCATATCATATCCACATGCCGCGCCGCTGAACACAGAATCACGAAATGACTTACCATTAAATCGTGTTCGGCACTAGTAGGTCGTCAGTACATGTTTTGAACTTTTTATGGTACACAATAACATGTTTCCTAACCACAAAAACTACGAGTACATTTTAGTTGTTCCTAATACAAGTAAGCACACTAACAAAAACTGCATTTCCGTTTTTTCTTAATGCATGTAAGCATTCTGACTTAAATGTCAGGGTTCGTATATGGTACTGATTTGTAGAAGGTGTTTTGTTCATGCCTTACCTTTGCTGTTATTCTGGTCCTGTGGCAGTGGTCGCTACCTTGCATTATACTGATTAGAAGTGATAGGACTAGTGAACAACCATTCTATGCCCTGTTGGCAAAAATAGCGACATTGTTGCTGTGTTCCGACAGAAGCCAAAACACATAAAATAACAAAACATTTACCACAATAAATCCACAATTATTACCACGAACCACAGGAAACCTGGACAATGAGCTCAGGCAACAAATTATATCTTAAGCAACCGGTTTCAAGAAACCCTCCATGTTTAATCTATTTAGTTCGAATTAAGAACGTAGATAGGTCCTATATCGCCGTGTTGAGGAAACTATTATTGACAGGTCGAACAATTTTAGACACGAGGGAACTATTCAGACACGAAAATAACGTCGAAACAGTTTTAAAGTAATTAAACATTTAAATTCAATCGTGGATCACAGTGCTGGTGTGGATAATTGGACTAGAAGCGTGAGGAATTGAAAATAAACCTCATGTGGCACTAGGTCTATTATCACATCCACTTAGGCTAACAGAGTCTGAAGATCTTAATCAAGAAGCCGAAGGTCCAAACGAAATATACGTGGACAAGAGCCAGTCTGACATAGCTGGAATTGCTTCCGAAAATAGACTCAACACGCCACGCGACGTAACAGTGAAATGTTGCGTTCGAGTTAAGTTCTAAAATTGCTAAGCACATTCATATATCAATAGTCGAAGATCCTTTGTCTGAGAACTGTGACGTTTAATTCCATTATTCACTTTACCTTCAAAAGTTTAAGTATATGTGATAAGAATTTTTCAAAGTTTACTATCTGCCGCCTCGAAGACTTTATTTCTATTTTATACTTACTTCCCATTCATAAAATTATTATAGGACTTGTAAAACAAGACTTCGTCAAGACTTTTTCAGGGAAATTGAATGATCGAATTACTGATAAAACTATTCTTTAGATGAGCATTTCATGCCAATTTGCCAACTACTATGGTTCTAATACCCCCTAGTCTGGTTCCCGTCCCCAATCCGTTACAGTAGTAGTACATACAAAAGTATTTAAGATCGGAAACCAGTATTAATCCCCCTCGATAAAAAGACTCTTTAAAACCAATAAATGAAGTTTTTGAAATATCTAGTTAACCGCAACAATCGTCAATATGCCATTGTATAAAATGTAACATTTAGCAAAAGCGGTACCAAATCAGGAACAAATGTAACAGTCCGCAACGAGTGCACCAAATCTGGAACAAATGTTACATTCAGCAACAATTGTACTAAATCAAGAAAAACAATTAGCCACAACAAATCTACCACAAATATACAAGTTCCCTTGTGCCTACGCTGCGTTGCTTTTATCATGAGGAGTTTGAACAATTATTTGGCAATCATCTTGCAGAACTTTTCGAAGTGACGTCCTCTAAAGACGTCGTATAAAATGTGAGGTCAGGTTGGAACTTGCCATGTACTAATTTCGAATATAAAGAACCAGTATCCCGGACAACAGTAGTATGGTATTAAATTTTGGAACAAATCAGGTTTTTTGCCAGGCGGGCAGAAGTATTAGGAATTATATATTGTACTAAGTGGAAATATATCGAATGCTATTTCCATGCTGGAATAACACATTCGTTTGCAGTTTTTGTTGTGTTGTTGTTGCTGCTGGTGGTGGTGGTGGTTTTTAACAAACAACTGTGAAACGCAACACAAAAACATGCATGGATTATCTCGTTTTCTCTCGTGTAGACGAGATTACAGCATCAATACGAGATTACAGAAGACAGTATATATTGAGATATATTTAAACAATGCAGCAATGATAATGACACTGTGAGGAAAGCTCATATAACATTCTTAGTTTGTCATTGAACAAGTACTGCCGTACTAGACCCGACATGGCTCATCTACCGTGTTTTCTATTATCTAGCCATACATACTTTCAGACGCTAATGCCTTGGTCCCACTGAGACGTTTTTACATCGGCGAACTCCCGATTGAATAAATGGGCATCGGAAGACATCGGGAAGAGGGCCCTCGTGGCTCGGGGTTGTCGTTAGTAAGTTTGTGATATCCCTGTTCCCAATGACTCCCGATACTTATTAACCTAGTATTTAAATCGGGAGTACATGGTCGATCCAAAAGTATGCTCATTGGGACCTAGGCATAACATTGATATAGAAACATTCAGGAAAACATCCCGAGGAAACATTCGTAGAAAACGCGAAAAGTCAACATATTAGTTAGCGGCGGCGTCTTCTATAATCTGGTAAGAATGTAAATACTGTCCCGGTTGATGGCTTATTAGCAGTACCATTCTCGCCATCCTGAGCGATTTAACACGTGTGTAATATAGAAAAACACGCGCAAACAACGTCGACAATGAATATCGATGTTTACAAGAATTCAACGTTATTAGGATCGTGAAAGCTGATATGCGCGAGGAAATAGCTTGTCTCGCCATAAAATAACGTTCCTCAGTCTATACCTCATGTCTCGTCACGCATACGAGACAATGTAATTTAAGAGTTGGCTCAAACTATTTAATTTTAAGAAAACTAATATTTTCGCGAAATTGTTAAGAAAAGCATATTTCATTACAACGAACTAGGAATATTGCGGAATTGCGGAAGAAACATAATGACAACATGCAATGTCTTCGTAGAAAATACATACACTTCATTTTGTGCCTTCTGATAAAATATACTTTAGGAAATTGCTTTTTACAATTACCAAGTGAACTCAAATATTATCTAAAACCAATGTCAAACTCCTATATTTAGTACATTGTCAGCTTGTTCGTCTTTGTGGACACGATAAGCCTTGCATGCATTACAGTTGTCAAATATATTAACTACCGTATTCTTGAACTACCAAGTTCGAGCTGAATGTAAGGGAGTTTTGGATTTGTCTAAAACGGTACTTGAACTATTGCCGAGTACCGTTACCGTTCTCCAATCAAGACATATGTAGTATGTATACATGTAAAATGTGCATGTGATTACAGAGGAGTACTTGAATTATTTATTTATTATTTATTTATTTATTTTATTTCCAAAGAAATAGGATTGGGCAACAGACATAGCCTATATTATCCATCTCCTTACAAGGTACATATTACACAATTAATAACAATCAATACGTCTATACAATGAACAAGGTCGGTAAATTTTGACATACATAATAATTTGTTAGAATCTGAAAAAAAAGAAAAGTCAACTCAGAAAAGTCAATGTACAGAAGACTGTACCGTTCCCAATCTTTTTACAAACCTATACGATGTGCATACAGGGTAAATTACGTTAGTGGGGGAGTAAAGCAGATCACTTCAAACTAAATTTGGTTCATGTGTAAAATGTACATGTTTCTGATTCTTCAACTTCAAGAAAACCAGAATTCTTGGAATTCATTCTCATCCAGCACTATTTTTTCGACATTCCCCCTACCCGAGGAAGGTATACCACTGCTGTTAGACTAACGGAAGAGCTGCATGTTATACACAGAAATGAAGCATTTGTCTTCTATGTTGATGTTACTGAAAAAGATCTTATTATGCGTCGTAATTGCAGGCGTAAAGACAGTCGTAAGTGGATGGGCAATGAGCAAAACGTGCACACATAGCCACTCCTTTTAAAAAGACGCCTTGATTCTTTAACGTGTCCGCGTATATCACTGATACAAGTGAGACCAACTCTGTGATAACACTGAAATCAGAATTGACCAAGTGCCCCAGTCAAGATTCGAACCTAGGATCTCTCAATACATTGTCGTTACTCACTAGTTTACCGGCTGGCCTAAAATATTGTTGAAAATTACCGTAGGTAACACTTTTTAGTGACGTAATTTGTATTTATAAACAACAAAAGCAAATCATTTATGCCCGTTCATTCACACACTGGTCGGCCAGTTTGCCACCTATCATGTAATTTTATATGTTGTTAAATTAATGTTGAAATTATATAGAATTACACACTCATATTTCTGTAAAACCCTTGGAATGAAAATACGCACCGCCAACAAGCCAAACCATACCCTCTCATATGACATATTATGCCTTATGAAAAGAAACAAATTGTCTAATTTGCATAATAAATGGTTAGCGTACATAAATCTCCTATCCACAAGGTGCGACGACGCCCGTGACACGCCGATCAGGGTAATTATGTATGCAAATGAGGTAGAAAAGGACAATCCAGGGACTGGGTAATTACTGGGTATGGACACGTTCCATAGCCTGACACTAATCACATATAGACGAGACTACGTCCAAAATATTCCACATGTAAGGTTTGCAAATGCCCTGTTTTAGCTATGTTTTGCTGTCTGTGTATTGTATAACGCGGTACTGAACGAGCGCTGGGTTTGGTGAGCGACTTGGCATTACTTTCTGAAAGTGGTGATTATTCCAGGACCCGGAAACATATGATAATGTTAAGTAATGAAATATGGGCTAGTCGGACATGTTTATGTTGAAAAAATAACTATGTTTAAAAATAATCGGTTCCGTGTGGTAAAAAAACAATGGAAGCCACATGCAATGGGTGAAGCCAGAAACAATGAGGCAGATTTACAGATTTACTTTACGAGAGCTTTTATATACGAGAGGCATAAATATTCTTCGAAAATTGAATAGAAAATTTGATTGAAGAAACAAGTAATGTGTTTGTTCATTTGCTAGAAAAAATAAAGATACAAGTTTTCTTATTACGAGTTTGGTGAAACTTTATTACTAGAGAGGACATCTATGATATACGTTTTTAGTCTATGGAGAATGTTGAGTTGATGCCATATGTTCTACACACTTCTTAAAGTTCATGTTCGTGTGTATTTGTATTTCGTTTAACTTTGGTTCAATCCATTACATTCATATCAACTTGCATTATACACTATAAGAATACAAGAGCGCAATCAGGGAGCTGATACAGTTGGAACCCTCGAACCCAGTAGAGTACGTCAAAAAGGCTGCTTTGACGCCAATGTCATGGCGTGATAACTTTATTTTATTTGATACACTCCGTAATAGAAATAATAAACAAAGTGTGATTTCAATGTAGCGTTAATATAGAATTGTTATTTGTTAATATGTTTGCACAACTATTCGAGAGTATATCACGAATACAATTTGTTCGGGGCAGTAACCTAGAGGAAGGGTTTGCGCTTCGGGATCGAGAGGTCCTGTGTTCAACCCTCGTCTGGACCACTAGCTAATTTCTCTTAGCAAACATAGCTCAAATGATCTACTCCACCAAGGTGTTTATTGGTACCTGTCATGAATTGGTATTGTCTATTCCTAGGCGGCACATATCCATTTTGGTTGCCACACCCACAGCAGAGAAATAGTTTTCACAGGGAGACTTGAATGTATGTTTCATTAGGAAGCCCAATTACCATGAGAAGTTAAGATGTCAAATGGTGGTTGAGCGGCTGAAATGCTGAAAACAGTCATCGAAAATCGGTAACTTTTTTACATGTTTATGACGTATGTTTATGACGTGTAAATAAAGTTGTGCTTATGATTTTGTTTTATCGAATATTCATGCCGATGCTTGACCCAATCGGAACTCCTCGACTTTTATCGGATATCTCAGTTACGGAAATGCCCGAGAAGTTACGATTGATGCTTTGACTAACACTCCTTTTGGTCATTTGTATTATAGATTAACGAACTTTTGAAACTCAAATGTTTTGTTCTTAGTATGAAGAGGTTTCTATTTCCTTAATTTGTCTGCGTGTATGACTTTACCGCATTAATTGCCAATAAATATTGAAATAATAGAGTCATTAGTTTATATTTTATACGTAATTTATTCATATCAACCGTCGATAAAACACGCGCTTGCTTTTTTGTGAAACAGAAAAAACAATAAACTATTTCATGGCAAGGTTATACCGGGATTTATCGAAAACAAAAACCGCTTTTATGTCTGTTTAAGCTCATACATCAGGGAACATTTTCTTTATTATTATGTTGTGTATGTACTTGGTAGGTGTGGACATTCGGTTAACGGTTTCTACGGCCGCCCAACCATTACTAATGAGCCTCGTCAGTGACCTATATATCTATTTTATGACCAAAATAAAACGTAGATTGAATAAATAAATACCAAATCGTGACAAGTCGGATGTGTCGTTGTAAATGTTGACATATGATCGCCGCGTTGAAGTGCCTCCAGCCTTGGATTCCCGACTCTATAAAATCGCCATCTTTACTAGATTATATTGTCGTATGCTAATTAAGTCGCCTATATTATCCCAATTAATTGCTAGGTAAGTAAACTTAATGTTTCGGAAAATAAATGTAGAAACAATGTCAAAAATTACGTTGATAAAATAGCATGTTAATAATTAAGATACACTGTTACATGCATTAAAATGCAAATTCAAGGGGATGTTTTATTTTTTGTATTTATTTATACCATTTATTGTCAGCAATACTTAGCTATAGTCTGATTTATAAGTATTGCAACTTGCAAGAAGACAACAAGATGCACAAATATGTATTTTGTCTGTATGCCAACGCCTAGTAACGGCTCATTCTCGTTCAACCAGCGTATTTTTCCGGGGACTTGACTAACTACGGATTCGCGAGGGAGGGTGGTTACGGCAAAGATGAAGTTTTATGCAGTCAAGTAAACTACTAGTCTTTGGAAAAAATTTAACTATTTGAATACTAATTATTGTGAGTCAAGTATAATTTATTGAATAAGACCTTACAAAGCAAGTCATCGACATGATAAACAAGGCTCCGAAATCGGACACCCATTCTATTAACCAGTTGCCCGCCCAGTATGACAATCAGAAGAGAAACTGTTTTGGGGCGAAGGATATTCGTGGGCTAGATTTCTGGACACGTCATATACTATTACCTATTACTTATACGTTAGAATAATGTTTCTTGTAGCTCCCTTTCGTCTCACTCCGTATAGTAAGACAACGAGAATATCCTAAGCATTTTGACTATGCACAGCTAGCACCAGGAAAATGGTTACATAGAGGTTCGAACCCCCCCCCCCCCGGTAAAATGATACTGTTGGTCTCTCATTGAAGATATTGAATTGACGTGCTGGGGGGGGGGTATCCAGTTATGGCCCTGCAGGGGACGACTGGGGTATTCATATACCAAATAGTTGGTACTTGAAACCAGCTATTTACTCATGTTAGTCATTGAAGTAAAGTACATGTAACTGGATTCTGCCTAATTGAGAATCAACCTATTGCCAATTGCCATATGCTCAGTGCTGTATGCTGTCCTGGTACATCTCTAGGTATATATTCCCTTCTCAGAAATGTTCAACTCGTAGATAGTCTGTAAAGCGTTTTGGCGGATATTGGGTCATTTCAAAAGTAACAAAATCTCTATATTGCAGTAAAGCATGTACAGGGTGTCTCAAAATACATGTCCGCTTGTTGAGGACGTATCAATCCGTAATGTATTGCTTTACATATCTGATTTATATGTATGATCACAGGGCATTAAAATCAATGTAGAAATTACGAAACAATTATCCAAAATAATGCATACGAAACCAATAGAATGCATTTTGAGTAGCTATCCCCAATTCGGTAAAAACCTGTGATTGACGTCGTTTGACGATTTTAATGACGTTCGCATAAGTTTGAGTCGGATGTGATGTCTCCATTTTCTCCACAAATTGATATTTTGAGTTTCGATGTAGTTATATATCTTGAACTAGATTATCTAACTTTCAAATAGTATAAGAAGAAATAAATATTTAGGATATTTTGGTAACTTTTTCCTGATTTCAATAAAAGTAGCAAATCTAAATTCATCCTCATACCAAGGCAGTTTTTGGTGATTTAAACTTCATTAAGTACTATTTTATACTTTCAAGTTACATTATATGACTCTGTTAGGACTGTTGGAGATCAGCTAGACATACCGCTATACATTTAATCCAATATGTTCATTCGAGGCGATTGGTGCACCTTTTATGAATACGATATGCCTAGAAATGTGTGAATATCAAATTTTCAGTCCTAATTGTTTTTAAAATGTGTTTCTCCGTTAAATACGTCTGGTTTTCCGATTTCATTTTCTAATAACCCCTGATCAGTTTCTCAGCCAGTGTGTGCATAGTAGGGTACGACTGACTATTACTATGCTCACATATGATATAAAAGTTTACCCATATTACAGTACAAACTATGTTATCTGCCTCTTCGGACATTTTAGAACGTCCGTTGGTAATGACGTTAGTATAACGTATATGACGTCATCAACTGTTCGAGTATTGACACATGATATAATTCACCCCACAATTTCTAAATTTAGCTTTCTTATGAGACTATGATCACCAATTTACTAACTCATTTGGCAAAGTTATGACCCTTCAACAAGCGGACATGTATTTTGAGACACCCTGTACACTACTTCATCACACTCGCAAAAATTAAACGCCACCCCAAAATATTTGTTTTTAACATAAATTAGAACAAATCGCCAAGAACATTTTTGTAGCTTCATGTCATTTTTTGTTTGTTTTTAACATAAATTTTAATCAACTTTTTATGTAAACATACAACAAACATGCCATTCTATTATAATTTCACTTTATTTGTCTTGTAATTTATCATTTTCACAGAACAATACTAATGAAGTAATGTATAACATTACCTAACAATCACATACATCTCAATTAACGGACAAAATAACAAATTACCTGCTAATGGTCACCAAATTATCAATATAATGGGAATTTTATTACCTTGTACTAAAATAATACAAATGTATTGTACAAATAAGTTATTATTTGAATATGACTGATCTTGGGAGTACAGTATCAAGTAGCAGTAAACTTTTTTTCAAATAAAAGCATGTATACAAAATGGATTCTTTCTTGAACTCTTAAACGTTTGAGAAGTAAGATGCCAAAATTTACGAGCAGTCTCAAAAGAAATGGGTTCAAGAAAAGTTTACAAGTATGTTTTAAACATATTTATCCTAACATTTATTGAACAAGCACCAATGCACAGAGACTGATAGATATAAAATTATAACAGTCCAAGGGAGGTAACTAGCACAACATTTGATGAACACTCTCACTATAATCTTGTCATTACGTTATCCTAGTACAGGGGTTGTAGTCGGATCTTTCTTCATATCATCATGTCTAACACTTGTTATACCTTTGTCATGCTCAACTCAATTCCCTACTCAGTATCTTAAATAGTACATGTATAATATACTAATCAAAATTCAAAAGTTTCAGTAAATACTTCAGTTTAATTGTTACTCTTATATTGGAAGGATACCTTAGTAATTGTTCCTGATCAAGACTTACTGTAGGGAGTTTAATTGTTGCACTGTAAAGAACAAGACTTACTGTAGGGAGTTTAATTGTTGCACTGTAAAGAAGCAAAAAAATCAAGGTTCATTTTCAAGTTGAATTGAGAATGAAAATTAAATTTGCATTGGTTTTATAATTATAGGGAAAAAAAAAATGTAAATTTGACATAAAACACGCTTTTCACTTTCTTTTGTTGCCATGGTAATGAGCAGTTTTACTTTTCACAGATTTTATTAAACTTGCTAAACTTTCGTCCTTTTTAGGTTGATTTTCATTTAACTTCTGTTTTTTCACATTTTGTTCATTTCCTGTAGGAAGAGAACGTTTCTTTTTGTCCTTACGACTACTTCGCTTTATCTTTTCTGATACGATCGCCTCTGTCCCCTTGGTTTTACGATATTCAGGGGCTGAGGGGTCAATGTTGTATAAATGGGAATCAAACACTGCAGAGAATCTGGGATCCTCAACATTGATCTACAATAGATAACAGAGTTTACTGTAAAATCATTTAATTTCGTTGGGATGAAATTTTGTGGTTTTGGTAAAAACGACAATTTCGTTGGGACTTGAATTCGTGGATTTTACATTTCAGGTAATAAAAAAGGGTAAAAATTAATGTTCGTTGGGATTAAATTTCGTGGTTGAGGTGAAATTTAATCCCCCACGAAAATTAATGATTTTACAGTAATTATAATACCTAGAACTGAATCCAATAAATGAAATCAAAACAAAAAGTGCATTAGTTTCATTAAACCACTAAAGTTGCATCAGACTTTGCTAGATTTAGTCTGGTCCAAGCATGCCTGCCAAGTATCTATGGGATTACTGGTCATATGAATAATAGGATATATCGCCGGCTTAGAATGAGAAGGTCGTAACTACTACTTACAACCTTATAAGACCGATACATATTTTCAATCAGCATCATAAGGCGTTTCTTATGAGCCTATTTTCATGAAAATCGGAACTTGTGATGTCGACCAAAATGAAGTTGTAAAAACTTGTTTTACCATAAGTAAAGAGTCATTTTTTGACAGTTTTTTCGAGTTTTCTCAATACTGATTTTGTATGTATGACCTTCTCATACTGAACCAGCGATATGTTGAGTCAACACCAATACTTCTCATGACTCCAAAAGACATTCACCAGTATCCAATTCTAGTGTGTCAGAGATGGGACCTAGTGATAACTGCGGACACTGAGTGTGTCATATATAAAGTACTTTTACTAGCCATATTATTGAACAATTAAGATTGAAACAGAGCTGAACTTTTTGTAACTACAGGCAGAAATTAAAGTCTGAATTCTCTATATTTCCTGGGTACGTTAAATAATAAAGACTTGTCGAGTTGTTATGCAGACCTAGTTTGTTTGTACCAACAAACAATCTATAATTAACATATTTATTTTTTTGTGGTAATCTATGCCATCAAAACTTATTAATGAAGAACATACTTTAAATTCTTCTTCTTCCTCTGGGGTAGTCTTCTTTACTTCTTTCGTTTTCTTCTTCTTTTTCTTCTTCTGTCCATCCTCGTCCACGAGATCACGTAGATTGAAATGTTTCTTATTTTCTTCATCCATCATTAACAATGCCAACTCAGCCTGCGAAATACAAAACATTGTGTTAGTTTAGGTGCCAGTTAAGATGTTGTAAGCATGTACAGGGGTAGAAATATTTTCATGTAGCCAGTTAAATCTTCAAAAGTAGGCAGTTGATTTGATATCTCACGTTAGTAACAAAGATGAAGTATAAAAAGGAGCCGGCAAGCATGTTCAAAAAGCCAGGGAATTTTTACGTCTTCCATCTCATTTCAGGCCCCAATCTTCCCAAGCATCTCAAGAACAAATCTCTACTCAAATTGAAATTTGGCTAAAATCATAGTCAGAATTATAGATAAACTGAAATGATGCTGTAATAAACCAAGAATTTCCAGTCAAGCCTTGCACTGAAATTAACATAAAGAAGCATGCCAACATTTAAGACAAGATCTTGCTTAAATTGAGTTGTGTTGGGAAAGCGGGGCCAGATAACAAACTCACCTTTTCTTTAACACTTTCCTCAGTCTCCTCCACGCCTGATTTCTTCTTTTTCTTCTTCTTGTCTGAAAAGGTTTTAAATATCATGAAGAGTAATTGGTTTTGGTTTGTGCGCATTTGACTTATACAGTTGCGTTGCCATGCTGTGTTATCCGTTCCTTATTGGTCTATGACCTTCAGCTTCGAGGGAATATTATCAGTATTGGAGATATTACTCCATCAAACTAATCAAGGGCTAGTAACCAGCAGCAGTTGTTATGCTATCAATGTTACAAGTCACAACTAACGGCAGATAAAGTCCCTTACTTTTGTTTTTCTTCTTTTTTGCTGGATTAGTTTCCTCGTCCATGAAAGCAGCCATATCATCATCTATAGCCCCATCATCATCGCTGAACGCCTGGACAACACCATTCTCCTGTTTTATATATAACAAGTAATAAGGAATTGCAAGCAATACAAAAGCCCCTTTCCTGGTTTTTAGGTTGTCAATGTTTCGGTTGCCATGGTAATCACAATTTTTGTCCTAGCGTGCATTATCACCTTTTTGCTCCCTATCCATATATCAACTTGAAAACTGTATAAGTTATGGCAGGATCCAGACTGATTTTCTTGACTGACTGATGGACTGACGTACTGAGGGCAAACCTATAGTTCCCTCCGGTTGAAAACGTGTAGGGGATTAATTAGAGATGTCATTGATTCAATCTGAGGCATATCAACGATTCCGATACTTAACCATACAGCAACAGGCCAATTAGTCATGATTCATCTATTTCGCTATAGTAGACTTTTTTACAGCGACCAGATTTAGCTAACGACTGTATCCTAGCCAGTACAAGTGTGTTCCAAAGGGTAAGAATGTTTATCGAAATATATGTTAGTTAAAGTACCTGATTATCTTGATCACTCTCCGATCCACTATCTGTCACTTTTCTCTCTTTCTTCTTCTTCCTTTCTTCCATTTTCTGTCGTTTCTTCTCTTTCTTTCTCTCCAGATAATCTTCCCATACTGTCTTATTCTTCCCTTCTTTCTTCTTCTTCACCAGATTCTCCGTAGCTTCTCTCAAACCTGTTATATTGTAACATAAGATTACATGTAACGCGACTGTGTTCAATAAACACTGATGCCCGTTGGAAGCCTTGTCCATTTTAACTGGGTAAGTCAATTAGGGGGCCATGATTCTTCAAAGTTGAAAGCATTGGTTAACATATACAATCTTGGTCCGTAGTTCTTTTGAAATGTTGGAGTTGGAAATAATGAAATTGTAGACCATTTGTTTGAAAGTCAACAATATACTACTAGTATATCCTACAAGGACTACTCTGACAAGCCCCTGGTATTCTGACAACAGGCAAAATTGGTCCTATGATCATAGAAGTGTTGTCATGCTCAACTCAATTCCGTGCTCAAACTTCTAATGGTTCTAACAATAAATATGTTCATGCTTTTAATATAGAAATTTAATTTTTGTTATTGACAGCCTTAAATAAAGCAGTATTATGTGTTCATGAAATAAGGCTGATTTAATTGTTACGCCATATATTTGAGTTGAGCATGAACAAGTTTTATACATGTGAGGCCAGAATTTGATTGATATTTTAAGATTTCTCTAATTGCTTTGATAAAGCAGTAACATACCTGGTTCCCAACTTATTTCCATTTCAACTTCACCTATTTTCTTCTTTTCTTCAGTATCTATATCAGTAAGTAGTTGTTTGTATTTGTTGATCTTTTTATCTTCGTCCGAGTCATCCCCACTGTCACCATCATCATCAACACCAGCCCCAAGTAATGCACTATAATCTGGGCCTAGAACATAAAAAACATCCTTTTATTTGTTTATTAAGTTTTTAAGCCGTTTCTCAACTATCTGTTCATAAATCTATTATGCAGATAATGTGTCATTTCAATAACATTCATTCACTTTCAAATTCAAGGATTTTCAGATGAATTCAATTACTATTTTTGCAATTTTTCAAGAAGGCACTAAATTAATTAAATACTTTTTCAAATGAGACCAATTTCAAGGACTTTTCAAAGCCTGTGCGAACCTTGATTTAGAGAATAAACAACAGCCCAAAGTTAGCTTTTGCTGAGCTAGGAATCCATAATTATGTAAACCAGTAGAGATGAACACACTTACCCTCCTCGTCAGAACTGGATGCCAGGTAAGCTTTCAGGTCCTCATCCTCTAGATCCTCACCGTTACCAGTAATATGTTGTCTGGTTAGATTAACTCGTTCATGGTCTGTCTCATCCCATGTAAGCTCCACCTGAAATCATCAATGAAAGAGTTTACCCACGTGTATTCAGCAGGTTTTCAATTAAAATATAGATGATTACATTGTGTGCACTGACTATAGCCCTTCCCCTCCCCAGGGTCAGAAGGGACTGTGGCATCCCAGCACAATAACCAGTTCTGAGACATTAAATCATGAAAATACTGTGTAACTCTGTTTTATTTAGACAGATAAAATAGTTCACTGTAATAATATAGTCTGTGCATGGTTTTTGCCTACAATTTTTCATAGAAAATACCCATATTATTGTAGAATCTGTAGCAAAACATGGTAAGTTTGTAAGTTGCACAGAATATAAACCTTACTTCTATAAATTACATTAACTGCAGAAAATACCACTGGCGATTTTATTTTCATTCATTATCTGAGACAAACACCACTTAATGGTCAAAGGGAGGTAATCAAGATTACAAAACCATGACTTAATGTTTACCTTAGTTTGTGTGAGGGCAGCATTCAGGAAATACTGAGCTTTATTATTTCTGGGTATATTTGTACGCACAGTCTTACCTTAGTTTGTGTGAGGCAGCATTTAGGAAATACTGAGCTTTATTATTTCTGGGTATATTTGTACGCACAGTCTTACCTTAGTTTGTGTGAGGCAGCATTTAGGAAATACTGAGCTTTATAAATTCTGGGTATATTTGTACGCACAGTCTTACCTTAGTTTGTGTGAGGCAGCATTTAGGAAATACTGAGCTTTATAAATTCTGGGTATATTTGTACGCACAGTCTTACCTTAGTTTGTGTGAGTGCAGCATTCAGGAAATACTGTGGTTTATAGTTACTGGGTATATTTGTACATACTGTCTTCACTTCGCTCTCCTCGAACGTTTCTTCATCCGGAATAAACCTAGAAAATATGGCGAATAACCAATATAGTTGCCAAGTTGTATTGTATTTTAAAGTGGAAGGAAATGTTTCAAGCATAGATAGCAGTAAACTGTAATGAATAGCTTGGCGAATTTGACACATACCTGACTTTTTGATTAGCATAATTTAACAGTCGATATATTCTCTGTATACATAGCCTAGATTGTACGTTTTCATAGACGGGATGTATCACGAAGACGCTTAAGATGTAATACATACACAAATTCAAAATACAGATATTGCACAATTTGCTTGCAGAAATTGATATGTTCAAAGCAAGAACCTTGTAATACATTCATGCATAAAGGTCAGGGTCAGGTGAAATTCGTCAAGCTATAGCAAAAGCATATCATTCATCCAATTCTTCCAAGTTTATTGGAAATACTTCTAAAACATTTTGGATAGTTTAAGCCAGCACATCTATTATTTAATTTTTTTCCTTTATTATATTCATTTTTCAGTCGGATAGTGAATTAAATTCTGAAGTAACATTACTCATGCATGATAAAGCTTGGCTATATTGACCTGAACCTGACCTTTATGCAATAATATATAACAAGGTTCTTGCTTTGAATATATCAATTCCCGCCAGCAATTGGTGCAATATCGGTATTTCAGATTTGTGTTTGTCTTACATCTCGAACGTCTTCATGATACTCCTGGCTTATGAAAATTAGCCAAGCTATACATTCTGGCGAATTTTATTTGCTTGCCCTTTAGGCAAGTTCATATATTTTTTCTGAGCTTGGCTGATTGGGTGCTGCCTTTTCTGTCCTTTTTTTCTATTATCTTTTTTTAACCAGACTGGGAAGATATATATAATCTAGCATACCTGAGATCTAACTTGGTAGCACTCGACTCATACTCCATCCCATCACAGTCCTTGTATATAGAATCAGCTGTCTGTACCGTGTCACATACGACTACAGCATAGTAATACTTCAATCTACCTAACTGATATACACGTAACTTCTCCCTGTGGAAACTTGTACCTGTAACATATAGTAACACTTTAATCTACCTAACTGATATACACGTAATTTCTCCCTGTGGAAACTTGTACCTGTAACATAATCATATAGTAATACTTCAATCTACCTAACTGATATACACGTACCGGTAGTTTCTCCCTGTGGAAACTCGTACCTGTAACATAAGCATATTTTGAATTTGAAAGATGAATTCAAGAAGGCGCTTAATGGGTGTTGAACAAAGAGTGTTTGTTGAAAACCAACCTGTGGTTTTGGAGATTTCAACACCATAGAGCGCTGCAATGACACATACCAATTCAAACCTGATCACGCTTTGGTGTTGAAAATTTTAACAGACATTTTCAATTTGTTTTATCTTTTAGAATCAAAGCACACTTTAAAGACCAATGTATGAGAATAGGGCCTTTACTACTCGTCTCCATCTACATAAGGGTATTGTAAAATCATCAAATTTCACGGGGATTGAAGTTTGTGGTTCACATTTAACCACAAAATCAAATCCCATCGAAGAATGATTTTGACCCTTGTATTTTTTACCTGAAATTCAAAATCCACTGTAATCAGTAGTTTTCAGTATATTAAGCAACTGCACAAATTCACTAAGGTTTCACAAAGGTTTCATACCTTCCACTGTTTCAGAAACTCCATCTTCATCTATCGTCATCTCCTTCAACTCTCTTGGTCCATGTGTAGTTTCCTCTGCCATACGTATCTTACCATATTCTGACGGATACACCTATATTGTATGGGAAAATATACTTGTAGTAGTATATTTGTCATTAAACATTACTACTGAAGCTAAGGTCAAACTGATAGTAGGACTCCTTATTGAATTACCAAATTGATTAAAGAGGTTTGTTTGGCTAGATAAATGTTTATTAACACCTTGGTTTCGCAGGGTTAATTCAACAGTAAAACGGTCCTTTTTGTGGGTGCAGATGAACAAATGGATCAACGGAACAAAATCTATAAGCCACCTGCATCAGTACATGCAGGGGCATCATTAGATTAACACATTAACACATACCTTCACAGATTTGATGAGACCATTGCTTGGTCTGAATGAGTTCAGAAGAACAAATATATCCTTGGCTTTCATCCTATCCCAATCAAGATTACATACTGCCAGTCGATGTGTTGCCTCGTCCACGGATATAATGTTTTTATCACCATCGCCCCAACAATGGTCAAACTCTTTAAATAAAAATTTATGAAAAGATTACAAAATCATTAGTCAGCTAGACATGCTTCCTCGTACAGAGCTTGACACTAACAATGATCCCCTGGCCCAGGACCAGTAAAAATCTTGAAGGACCAGTGAAAATCATGAAGGACCAGTAACTGTTTTCTTTACAAATTTAATGCTTCTTTACTGTCAGACCAGTGACAAAATAGTTAGTGTCCATCCTTATCTAGTCAGTGAGGTAATAATATTTTAAAATGGAAGAAAACAATTTTCAGTTTCACTTTTACAAAGACCATTATTCTTCAGACAAATAACAGTCCAAACATAATAAGCATACACTATAACAGTCATCGAAATAAGCAGTTGTCCGAAGGCCCTGGCGAGTAATTTTCAGCCCCCCCCCCAAAAAGGTCACCTGAGGCCCCTGAGTCCCAACATGCACTTACTAGAATCATCTTCTTCATCCTCCCCTGCCTCCTCTTCATCTGTGGTATCTTCATCTTCACTACTTGAACTAACAGCATTACCTTCACCTCGTGCAAAATCTACACCACTATCATTACCTGCAATATATAATTGTTGGAACATTCTAAATACTGGAAAATCATTCATTTCGTGGTGGATTGAATTTCATGGATTTCGTGGTTCAACCATCAAAAAATAATTTTGACTGTGCTCGTAAATATTACCTGAAATGCAAAATCCACAAACTATTGTTTGAACATTCTTTTGATAATTATATTATGAATAATAACTTTTACCATGATGCTTGATTAATCATTTTAAAGACAACAATTGAACATGAGTTATGACTAACTTATCTTTAAATGACTGCAATGATCGACACATCGTTGGCTTAGAACAACAAGAGGGCCCAAAGGGCCCTGGGTCGCTCACCTGTTTGGCCTAGTGACCTAGATTTTGGCCCAAATGACACAGTATCTAACTTGACCTAGATTTTATAGAGATAAACATTGTGACCAAGTTTCATAAAGATAGAGTCAAAATTGTGACCTCTAGTGTGTTCACAAGATTTTTCAATGATTTGGCCTCGTGACCTAGTTTTTGACCCCATATGACCCAATATCGAACTTGACCTAAATTTTATAATGATGATCATTGTGATCAAGTTTCATAAAGATAAGGTCAAAATTGTGACCTCTAGTGTGTTCACAAGCTTTTTCAATGATTTGGCCTTCAAAGGCTTGTGACCTAGTTTTTGACCCCGGATGACCCAATATCAACTTGACGTAGATTTTATAGAGATGATCATTGTGATCAATTTTCATAAAGATTAGTCTCAAATTGTGACCTCTAGTGTGTTCACAAGCTTTTTCAATGATTTGGCCTTGTGACCTAGTTTTTGACCCCAGATGACCCAATATCGAACTTGACCTAGATTTTATAGAGATGATCATTGTGATCAATTTTCATAAAGATTAGTCACAAATTGTGACCTCTAATGTGTTCACAAGGTTTTTCAATGATTTGGCCTCGTGACCTAGTTTATGACCCCAGATGACCCAATATCGAACTTGACCTAGATTTTACAGAGATGATCATTGTGATCAAGTTTCATAAAGATTAGGCTCAAATTGTGACCTCTAATGTGTTCACAAGGTTTTCCTTTGATTTGACCTAGTGACCTAGTTTTTGACCCCAGATGACCCAATATCGAACTAGACCTAGATTTTATGGAGATGATCATTGTGATCAAGTTTCATAATGATCAGGCTAAATTTGTGACCTCTAGTGAGTTCACAAGGTTTTCCTTTGATTTGGCCTAGTGACCTAGTTTTTGACCCCGGATGACCCAATATCGAACTTGACCTAGATTTTATAGAGATGATCATTGTGATCAATTTTCATAAAGATTATGCTCAAATTGTGACCTCTAATGTGTTCACAAGGTTTTCCTTTGATTTGACCTAGTGACCTAGTTTTTGACCCCAGATGACCCAATATCGAACTTGACCTAGATTTTACAGAGATGATCATTGTGATCAAGTTTCATAAAGATTAGGCTCAAATTGTGACCTCTAATGTGTTCACAAGGTTTTCCTTTGATTTGACCTAGTGACCTAGTTTTTGACCCCAGATGACCCAATATCGAACTTGGCCTAGATTTTACAGAGATGATCATTGTGATCAAGTTTCATAAAGATAAGGCTCAAATTGTGACCTCTAATGTGTTCACAAGGTTTTCCTTTGATTTGACCTAGTGACCTAGTTTTTGACCCCAGATGACCCAATATCGAACTTGACCTAGATTTTATGGAGATGATCATTGTGATCAAGTTTCATAAAGATCAGGCTAAATTTGTGACCTCTAGTGAGTTCACAAGGTTTTCCTTTGATTTGGCCTAGTGACCTAGTTTTTGACCCCAGATGACCCAATATCGAACTTGACCTAGATTTTATAGAGATGATCATTGTGATCAATTTTCATAAAGATTAGGCTCAAATTGTGACCTCTAATGTGTTCACAAGGTTTTCCTTTGATTTGACCTAGTGACCTAGTTTTTGACCCCAGATGACCCAATAACCAACTTGACCTAGATTTTACAGAGATGATCATTGTGATCAAGTTTCATAAAGATTAGGCTCAAATTGTGACCTCTAATGTGTTCACAAGGTTTTCCTTTGATTTGACCTAGTGACCTAGTTTTTGACCCCAGATGACCCAATATCGAACTTGACCTAGATTTTATGGAGATGATCATTGTGATCAAGTTTCATAATGATCAGGCTAAATTTGTGACCTCTAGTGTGTTCACAAGCAATTGTGAACGGACGACGGACGGACGGACAACGGACGAAGAGCGATCACAAAAGCTCACCTTGTCACTTTGTGACAGGTGAGCTAAAAAGGTCGTAACAACCAAATCGATATAGTGAGAAAACAAGAGAAAACTGTCTGTAAGTTACTCTTTACCAAATTACCTATGGGAAAACACGTTTTTAAAACTTCATTTTGGTGAACATGACAATTTCAGATTTTCATGAAAATAGGCTCATAAGAAGCGCCTTGTGAAGCAGATTTCAAATATGTATGAGGCTTACCGTATAAGGTTGTAAGTAGGAGTTACGACCTTCTGGTTCTAAGCCATCAACATGTACCCTGATAGTCAGGTTACAAATCCAGTCTGCGTTATTAGCCTTTGACCGGTTGTCTGGGCCAAGTGATTCTTTATTCAGGCAAGAAGATTATGCAGTTAGTTTAATTAATAATATCTTATTGCATATTATATACACAAAGGGATTGGGCAAAATGTTATTAAAGCCCTCTCCCGGTTATTATGTATGAAGGATGAAGGAAAACTAATCAGTTGTGCCAATTCAGGCAAGTAGATAAAACAGAAACAGGTCTTACCAACAGGTTTTTCATCTTCTGACGATTCATCATCTTCATCATCATCAACACCATCACTAGCAGAAGCTTCATCTGAATCACTGTCATCGTCTTCATTGTCTTCAACTTTGCTTACATTTGTACCTTTCTTTTCCATTAATTTTGTGGATTTTGTTGTTTTATTTTTTACACTTTTCTGAACGTTTTCACCAGTTCTTTCAACAGCATCAATTTCTTCATCACTTTCCTCTGAATCAGTTTCATCATGTGAGATTTGAAACCGTTTGTCAGTAGTTGGAACTTTGCTTTTCTTTCCTTGTTTGTTTGGTTTCTTGCCTTTAGTATTAACCTCAAGATCTTTATCTGAATCTTCAGAATCATTAGCAACTTGTCTGTCAAATGATTCATTCTCACTGTCGGAATTATCCTCATCAGAAAGTTCATAGTATTTCTTCAAGTTTTCATTTGTGGTCGTATTCATTGGTTTGCCTCTTTTATCAACTGAGTATTTAAGTTTAAATCTTTTATCTTTAAACATTCCTTTGAACCTTTTATCAATCTTAACCTTTCTTTGTCCAACAGGCATTTTCCTAAACCTAGGATCTTTGGTCACATGGGCAAACCTCTTATCCTTTATTTCGTAATCCATGATTGAGTCGATCTATGACAGATTTCCTGTAAATGAAATTTAACATTTATGTTTAAATAGACTCCTAGTCATTAGGTGTCATCAAGTCTATGCCAAGCTATGTTGAAACAAGATTGTGTTGTTCAGTAAAGCATAACATAACTTATGCCTCGGTGGAAGCCTTACCCATTTCTTTTGAAGTCAAATGGAACCCAAGTAATAACCAACAGGACCTGTCCCAACCATTTACCGTAAATACACCTGAGATGTCATGTAACGTCAGAAAACATCCCAAGTGTCCAAATCTTGAGCCCATTTAATAGTCAAGGTGCTAACAAGTACTTTTTGGTATCACTTTACATGTCTATGCACTGACATGCTACTGTATCAGCTGACAAGCATTTGCCGAAAGCATATTATATGCAACTAGTCAAACAATCTCGACCTAGTGACTACTCATCACTAAGAAAATCACCGGAGACAGAAATCGTGTCTAATATGCAAAAAATGACGTTTTGGTTAAATTCGTAGCCCTGTCTGTGATATTCAACAGTCTTACTTAGCATAGCGCTCAACCTTGCTTAGGCAGCGGTAGGTCACTGTGGTAGTAACCTTACTTAGGCAGCGGTAGGTCACTGTGGTAGTACGGGTACTAATGCCGCATAAAAATATTTCAAAAGCGGCTTTTAAAGTTTTGGAAGCTAGAACTAAGGCTGTCAAAGCACCAATATAAAGCAATTATCTTAATAAATTTGATCTTATTAAACTCTCAGTAAAAGACATTGACAATACACCATATATAATTATTGGATAGGGAAATGTTGATTATAATCACGGAGGTATATAACTAAAGGGAGGTGAATGTTGATGAACTTCCCGATTATCCTCGCCTCGGGAGATCGAATCAGCGCCATTTTGTAATTTCATAACGAAGCGGCCTGAAACATCGTTTTTACAAGTTAACACATATTTACTAATTATATTGTGTGTTTTATTTGTAACAGAACATATTTGAGTAATTATTAAAGTTAAACCTGCACGAATTAGTCATGGTTAACACGTCAAAACCAAAATAAAGTGCATTTTAAATTTCTTGATAAATCGGCCCGCCGCGAACAGAATTAAATGGCGGCAATTAGAATTTGTCATAATGTTGCAGTGCAAACTGTGAAGTGCTGGGTGCAGTATTTAAATCAATTACTTGCTACATTTGTCCCTAATACATGTATCTTGGTCAGGGATGTGTTAATTTGTTTATTTTCGCTTGTTACTGTTCACAATTAATTGTAAAAAATAGAGTCGATGAAAATCGTTAATGGCGGCCGAGACCTTCAAAGTGAAGAGGTGATAAAATTTAAACGCATCTAGTGATGTTGAATGTGCATAATTTAGATTAATTACACGCTGTATGTGTACTTAATAGATATATATTTGCAATGGATATGTTTTCTGTTCATTTTCTCAAGGAACCGTTCATTTTTAATGGTGAAATAAACAGTGTCCAAATTGACTCAAATAAGAGCATAATGGCATCCAATAAGGACAAATTGGTGTCAACTATTCCTTCATATAGAAATCTAGCTTTCTCTGGGATCAACCTCCATAGAGCAACAACCTGCTTCAAGCAATATTATCTAATATATAGACGAGAGTGTACACAAAACGAAAGTTTTCTCATTGAAAACAGGTATTGCTCTAGAAATGTTGCAATGTAACTTTACATATTGATGGTTTACAATCCAAAATGAATGAACCAGCACTTGGCAATAAAATGGTTTTTATTCATAAACAAAACTTACACACACTATCACCATGAGAGAGAACTTCAGAGGATAGCAGTTTCATATATTTTAGTAGTCACGTGACCCCCTAGGTTTCAAATGCAGATATTACACACCTTCCTATTTTCGATAATTATATAATTCCATAAACCCTGTATCTACATAATACACTTGCACGCAACCAGTTAGTTATATAACATTATTGTGTTTGTAATTCAACAATATTGCATCTTTTCATCTCATGTGCATTCACCATAGCAACCATAAATGCATGATCTATATCTGATCTAATCAGTTTTCGTAGTGTTTAATTGGCACAGCATGTGTTTATTAATTAATATCAAACAAATATTACAATAAGCTACTGATCACAATCATAGCTTCTGTATAAATGTGACAGATGGTGAGAGCATATACTGATTGGTTGTATATTGGTCCTTACTGGAACCCCACTGTGTAAACTGTTTGGGTTTAAACACCTATCAAATTCAATTTGAGTACAATGTCAAGAATTAAGTGCATGTAAACTCTTAATTTTTGAAGAATTACCAAATGTGTCCCTGTGGGGAAAAGAATACATATTTAATAAAAAAAATATTAATTTCTTCAAACTATTAAATTTCATTTAATCATAGGAACATTTTATTCAGAAATAAGATGCAACTGTTATTCACATCGAAACAACGTCATTCGATTAGGGGGACGGACATTACACATAAACTTTCTATTTTCTCAATAATTTTCCAATAATTAGGAGTTAAGTCTAAATATGAACTTATATCATGATGTCACTATTATTAATACATTACATAGTGTGTTTTATGAGAACAGTTTTCTATAAACTCTTAAAAATCTGACAGCGGACGGACATTACACTTTTTGACACAATTTCACTTTTTTGTAAAATTATAAATACGGTAATGATTTATGGAAATTTTGCTACATCATCATTGTGTTTATCTTATTACCTTTTGATAATGTACATATATTGTTTTTCTAAAATGCTTTTGAAAAGAGAAAAAGAATGCTACATATTTCAAGAATTGGGACCGTAACACAGGTAGTAATCTTTGTCAGACTATATATCAAAAGGTAAACAGTATCATATACATACAACGTACATACCTTTGACATTGAACACACCATGCTTTGTTCGAAGATGTCCCCGCAATCCCGAAATAGTTGAATAAGATTTATCACATTTATTACATTGGTAAATTTTTTATTTCACTTTTAAATCTGATGGTTTACTGGTAATTTCGTAGTCGGAATCTATTTCACTGCACGTGTACTCACCAAGGAGATCGTCCAAATTAAGGCCCTCAAAATCAACAAAATCACTTTTTCCGTAAGCCGTAATTTATTATTTAGTGGATTTGAAATCTTAATACCTAACTGTATGACGGATACTTTGGAAAATGATATTAAATTCGTTCCTATTGTGTTTTTTTTTACTAACGTACCACGTGAATACTCGTGAAAAGATCGGCATTTTTTAAAAAGAACGCGTGGAGTTATTATCGCATAATTAAAATTATGGACGATTTTAAAAATTGAAATTAAATTGTTAATTGCCTAACAATTTGTACTGATCAATAGCTAATTATCATGCAACACAGGGCTATCAATTAACGATTAACGTTCCAGAGGTACCAAACACAAGGCAGTACTTAGCACCTTTGTCAAATACCCCGGCACCGCGGGCCTATTAATGAATTTATTAAACGCGGATACAGCACTGGTAATTTAATTGCTTAGAAGTAAACAAAAAAAATGGCTAGGCAGAATTAAACATTATTTATGACGAGAATATCATCGGCCCCACGGGCAAACCACATAAATGCACAATCGCAACTTTTCAGGAGAATAAAAAAAATATCTTAGATCTATCTGCAAAAATATGTTGGAAAAGAAAAAACGTAACTAGATCTATATTTATTTCGGCCAAAATTTCGGAAAGGTTTCATAAAAAGAATCATTTCAATAATCTATTATTAATCACCGCGCAATAAATAAACGCACGTAATAAAACACGTAGATCTACACATTAAATTAGCGATCGCATAAAAAGCTGTATAATGCCGTGAAAATCCTTTTCGCTCTTTTTATCTTTCCGCTTATTAGTGATTACGCTCATTAAATTCCTTGCGCCCCGTTGAGCATACTCTTATCAGTTTATAAGCAGACGATATTTTCTACGGCGAGGATAATCTAATCTCGTCAGTGTACTGTATAGGGAGTTTCAAATCCTTATATGTAAATCCTTGTTATAATGGAATTCATAAAATGTGTCGCGAAAACATGTGTTAATTAAACTTCCTGTCTTGACAATGAAATCTTATTATAATAAAGTATGCCCATACTAACAAAGATTATTAATTCAAAGATATACACACCCTGAATCCAAATAATTAGAAAGTCTAATAGAAATAGACAGTGTAGACTTGTCAATATTTTCGTCAACACGTTGGGAAATTCACATATTAACGAATAAAATTAACGTCGTTGTCGTCAATAAGGTCAAACGCCACTAAATTAGACATTGCAATTAAATAGTCATTCATATTATTCAAGTTATTGCAGATGGAAACATTAACATGAGACTGCAACCGTTAAATGTTTATTTTCAAATCACATGTATCACATCAAATTGACGAATTTGAGGCGCTGATTGAAATAGATCGTATAAGTTTTGTTGGTGTCTAGCCTACGGAGGCGGAAATTGACAAAAACAAACCATGCAGAATTTTTAGTTTCCCCACCTTTCCCACCCAGTTTGTGCTGAATTTCAATCACATAAAAGGTATCAATTGTTTGTAAATTGGTAATTATGATTTATTCATTTGACTTTCTAGTTTTCACTGATAATTAGTGTAAGTGTCATGGTTTTCGGATAGTGTACATTCGGATAACATACTCTTATTTGTTGAAATGCACTCTTACAAACATGTGTCAGCCTTGTAAGATACTTGGTCGTGCATCTGTATGCCTAAGATAATTGAATCTTTATGTTCATAATCCTTGAAATGATCGCTTCAATCTACAAACATTGGTAGTGAAACCTTACATGTATATTTTCTGGTCCTCGCCATCGGTTTTACCACGCATGTATATTTCCCTGTATAGGCAACAGTACATTAACCCTATGTAAAAGGTAAAAATATGTTGGCGCACACTAATGTATGTACAATTAATCGATAATTATAGATCAATTAGCGTAAAACAGTTGAGTCAAATTCTATCCCACTTTATATATTAACACCTCATAATTTTCATATCTTTTGGCCGATTTAAAAAAAATAAAGCTTGTAAATAGGCAGAGATATAGGTCTATCTCTAAATGTAAAAAATAACAAGAAAGGGTAAATATTTAAACTTCGGCGACGAGTAAAAAACCGACTGTATTTAAAGATTAAATATGAATTGATGGCATGGTTCTTTTGATATTTTCTCTACAAGATGGTGTAAAGTTAGTGTATTTATGATATGAAGCGGAAATGATATTTTTGTAAAGCCGTATTGACCTAGCCACCTTGAAACCTAATCACAGCATGATTGCTTATAATACGACAATTATTTACTACATAACCAGCTATAAGATGCATTGTGTAAGGGATTGGTCATAATCAAAAACGAATCATGATTCTAGTTATTTTTAAAATCCACTTCGAGAGATGAGCAGTTTTCTGAGAACTCGTTGGTGCATTATCGCGTATACGTTCATTCTGTTTTTTTTTCATTTCCGTACGGCATTTTGTAAATGTATTATATAAATAAAAAAAATTATTATAAATCCTGCAAGTGTAAACATTTAAAACAAGTTTTAATGGTACAAATAGATCAACAAATAAACTGATAATTGACGATTTTCGATCACCAAGTGAAATTTTATTTGGTAAACGGGCGATTTTTAACTTTATTTTTCGCAGAACAGATTCTTACTCGTCGCCGTGACTTTAATAGTAATAGGATCGTATTCGATGGTATATCATAGGATAGGTCTACATTTCTGCTTTATTACAAGCTTTACTATTTTAAAATCGGATAATTAATATGACAATTATTAATTATTATATATAGTATATGTATATTGGCTAGATCTTTTACCATCTATCATACTGATAGTGACCTGTATATCGGACATTTTATATGACATCCTGTTTAATAAACAAGAAAAACATGGCTTTGAGAATAATATGGAAGTTAACAGACTGCCAACTTATTTTGATTCTGACAAAAGTTGTGGTTGCCATGCAACAGAAACATTGAAAACCAGTAGAGCACTTCCGTAATGCTTGCAATTTCTAATTACTTGTTCTGATAGCTATGAGCTAGAATAGAGTTTGCCAGACATATAGCAGTCAATTAGAAACAGTCACCATGTCTTGTTTAGTTCATTGCAGTAATTGGATTGTCTCCCCTCCACTATTGGAACATATTGGGTATTGGCATGAATTTATGTATGATTATCTATCAAGTGTTACACTCAGCAATATTTATGTATGAATGATGATAAGGGGAGTAATAATCAGCAAGTCGCCTTCTTTTTCCAAGTTGCAGTTAGTTCCTTTCTTCAAGAAGTCTGCATTATATAAGTGATTTTAGCATATTTATATATGTGGTTTCTCTGATGCACAAATGTTATTGCTATCTATACCAGGTAGGGTTCTCATTAACAGCAGGCTGCAGACCAAATTGACTGCTTAAAAAACATTTTTGGCTGGCTGAAAATGTGAAATTTATACACAATTTGAGGAAAATAGTTGCCTGTTGGTTAAGCATAACAGCCTGCTAGGTTAAAACTAATTGAGACCTGTTGAAACAAAGTATGGTACATAGGAGAGACCTTGTCGATTCGGAGGTCATTAGGTCTTGTGGCTTCTGAACTGTTGATAATCATGAAATATTTGGCAGTTCATTAAAATAAGTTTTGGTGCGATGCTTTTTTTGCAATTATTTTATTTTTAATTTCAGATTGCCAAGCATTTGAAGTCAATCCTTCTACAGAAAAGACATTCAATCTCCTAAGTCTTATATGTTATGGCAGTGAAGATCATCAGTTATTTATGATATATACATGTTACAGTGTTCACACATGCAGTGTAAGAAAAACAGGATATAGCATGTGTGACATAACAAGCCAGAAATCAAGACATATCAACTTGTGACATATCAAGAACATGACAGGATACAAGTATATCAATGTGTGATGTTGACAAACATGAAAACCAGATAAACGGACGAGTGTCATAACAAGCATGAAACTAGAAAATCAGTTCAACCACCCAAGCTCAGCAAGTTACATATACTGGTACAGAATGGCTGTTTTAAGTGTATTCAGTAAACGTCTTGGGTGACCTGAACACTATGGATGAGTACTTGCCTGTACAAAATGTTTCCCTCGTGTCCCCGTAATGCCTTATTCACTTGTTTTAAATGTTTGAAGTTTTTACATATACCTCACTGCCGATTGTTGATAGTGCTGATATTGTTAACATGTTTGCTACCTTTCTTCGTGATAAAACTGCCGTACTCTCCAATGTATGACAAACCAGTGGATGTGGTGGATCTTGCTAACGAGTTGAATAAAGCTCGTTTAGAGAAAGCCAGAGCGTATTTTAGCAGATTTAAGCCGGATGAGTCTATGTTGTTTTACAGTGATAGGTACAAGAAGGATGTAGAACTAGTTGTTTGCATCGTGACCGTAAATCGCCGCCTTCGCAACACTGGCTACCTCCCACAGACTGCTGCTGTGATTGACAGTATCATGAAAACCGACCAATATTTCAAAAACAGCGTATTGGTGCTATGTAATGTTGATAGGGACCCACATACACATTCCGATGCCAATTTAGTTAAGCGTTATATACCATATGTGAACAAAAATGGCAACAATAGTTTGGGTAGAACTTTCGATGTACATGATTATACGTCGCAACATTCCGATGAAAACCGAGGGAGAGAGATTGGTGATTACGTGTATTGTTTAAATGTTTCAAAGTCATTCCATTCGCCTTACATTCTCATGTTGGAAGACGATGTTGTTCCATACCAAAACATATTCCAAGTTTTACAATATACCATAAATCAACACTTACTACATTCCAGTCATTCTGAAAGTTTGTTAACTCGGAATCGACAGTTTGCATTCTTGAAGCTATACTACCCAGAACGTTGGCTTGGATTTGCTAATGAGCCGGACCGTATTGTGGAGTTAGTAAGTATAGGTTTAGTTGGGGGTGGTATAATGCTCTTTTTGATCTCAACGCGAGCACACATGAAGGGTACAACTCTTCATTATTGTGTGAAATTATTTTACTATTGTTTTGGCACCGTTTTCACAATATTAATCGTTTCACTTACCGGGCGACAATATGTTATGGATCTACGTAGAATTTCCCCTCAGTTGTTTAAGTTCAGCCCAACTCCAGCCTGCTGCACTCCGGCCATGTTCTACTCAACCCATATTATTCCATCCTTAATAGATCATCTAGTGCACAATTCTTACATGAATAAAGACCTTGTTATTAATGACTTCATTGAGAAGAACCATATACCTGGCTACATCCTAGAACCTAACCTTGTCCGTCATATTGGTATGTATACCTCATTAAAGAATGCCTACAAACCTCCGGAAGAATTCCTGTTTCAGTTGCACATTCCATAATGTTTTAAATATTATTTAAAAGTTGTTATAGCACTCAGGTTTTTACAGCCCATTTTCTGGCCATTAATTTCAGCATAATGTCTGACCATATGTTTTAGCCAATTTTCTGGCCATTATTATTAGCCCATTTTCTGGCTATTACTATCAGAACATTTTCTGGCTCTTATTTTTTAGCCATTAGCCATTATTGTACCCCCCCCCCTTGGTAGCTAATATTTTACAGCCCCTTTTCTAGCCATAATTATCACCCCCTTAAAATACTGGTGCTTTTCAATTCATAGTTGGTCAGACAAAATAAATGATATTGTCATTAGGGCTTTTAAACTGGGATGTTTTTATACAGCTGGTTCCCGGTCCCAAGTAAGAACAGGAATGTAATTATTAGCTCAACTTTTCAAAGAAAAAAGTCGAGCTATTGTTGTGACGGGATCATCTGCATGTACATTAGTTAAGTTTATTGTCAAGAGTCATTTTCTCAAAGACTACCAAAGGTATCCACTTGAAGCTTAGCTGAGTTATTCACAATCACAAGTGGAGTCCATACTGACTAGGCTGATAACCCTGTGACCTATATTTATTGAGTTATCGGCCCTTGTTACTATCAAAAACAAGAAAGTCAAGCGTCCAGCACTCGTAGGCAGTGCTCTTGTTATATACATGTATATTATAGCTTCTTGCCTTTTATTGCACAATATAATACAGGTCTAATAACTTGCCACCGTTTGATTGAAATGTTTGTTCATTAAATCAACTCAATTTTACTGCTTATGAAGAAATGTTTTATGTAGACTTTACATCACTCTATTAACTTACAACTTTTTCTCCAACTTACCTAGGGGGACTTACTTAGTCCTCTTCGCCCATGGGTGGGCATAGGACAGTCACCACTGTCCGCCAATCGTCGCTGTTTTGAGCTTTCTGCTTTGCCTTGCCCCATGATAGCCTGACAGATCGCAGCTCGGCATCAAAAGTCAACTTTCAATGAAACTTCAGATGAATAGGTCACGTACCAATCCTGGTAGTGCATATTTGTCATGAATTGTCGGCCAGATGGTATATGCTAGTTTTTGTCCTTTGTGAGATACCGGTACATTAGGTTTTTGTCAAAATAATTTCTAGTAATATTTTTATGGTTTACTATTTCTTTTGATTTGAAATTAGTATTTGTAAGTATTTTAATATTGTTGCTTTATTTGTCATATCCACTTTTTGTTAGCATATGTTTACTTATGGTTGCCGGAAAACTTTTGTTTTCTTGACGTAATGTATAAAAAATTATTTTGACACTTGCGATGATAATTATGTTTAAATGTTTATATGTGTAATAATGTGATATAATTATTATTTAATCATTAAACAATCAAGACTAGATTAAATATTCCTTGAATAGTTAGTATTTTAAAAGATTTGTTGTTTTCTCAGAGTCTGGTTTAATCCGATTACTCTGGATCATTTTAAAGATTTTCAGGGTTTGAGATAATTTATTTTTAGGACCAGCAATTGTTTTACTAATGCATTCCAATTATGTTGTTTCTAAATTTAATTTCTGTATTGTTTTAAAAATGAATATCATTTTACACAAATGTAAGAATTTATTATGCATTTGTAATGTGCGAATTTGTTATGCATTTGAAATGTGCAAATTTATTATGCATTTGTAATGTGCACATTTTTACGATGCATTTGAAATGTGCAAATTTATTATGCATTAGAAATGTGCAATTTTTCATGCATTTGAAATGTGAAAATTTATTATGCATTTGAAATGTGAGACCACCAATTGTTTAATTTATTCATTCCAATGTTGTTGTTTAGTGTTTACAAAGTCGATTCCTGAATTGTTTTAAAAAAATGAACATAATTTTACTCAAATGTGAGACTTTATTATGCATTTGGGATGTGAGCATTTATTACTGGTATGCATTTGGTAGACAGTTCATTATAAACAATTAAAAATAACAAAATATTATTTTCCATTTCCATTTTTTTATTTTTTTTATTTTTTATTAAAGTTATAGAGCAGCCTCACCAGAGGGGCCTTCCTAAGTGCACAAACCTGCCTACAGCAATGAACTGTAAAATCATTAATTTTCATGGGGGATTCAATTTTGTGGATTGTGCGGTTCACCTTCAACAATAAAATCAAATTCCAACTAATAATAATTTTGACCCTTGTATTTTTTACCAAAACCATGAAATTTCCTTCTATCGGAATTAAATTATTTTTTATTCATTTTACAATCATTTTGTTTAAAAAATAACCATTCTCCATAAATTTTAACTCCAAAGCAATACTAGTCTAATACTATAAAATCATTAATTCTTTCATGGGGGATTGAATTTCGTGGTTCACCTTAAACCATGAAATCAAATCCAATTGAACACTAATTTTGACCCTTGTATTTTTTACCAGAAATGCAAAATCCATGAATTATTGTCCCGTCGAAATGGTCTTTTTTACCAAAACCACGAAATTTCGTCCCATCAAAATTAAATGATTTTTACCGTATATCTCGTGAAAATCAGACATGGAATAAGATACTTATGGTTGTTTTTAACTTTTTGTTGACCTATTTTTAGCTCGACTATTCGAAGAATATGAGAGCTATTACAGTCACTTGTTCGTCGGCGTCGGCGTTGCATATGGTTAAAGTTTTACATGCAAAACTTTAACCTTGGTTATATTTCAATAACCAGTGCATATATTGGATTGAAACTTTGCACTGGCTTTCCCTGTCATGTAATCAACCATGTTAGATAACTCTTGCATGAATTTAATGCAAATTATGACCCTTTTTTACTTAGAAATTTGGTTAAAGTTTTGCATGCAAGTTACTAATAAGGCCATATCTCAAATAGTATCTGTGCTATGGCATTGAAACTAACAACACTTACTAACCATCATAAGGCAATGGTACCGGTCATGGGTAATAGCTCTATTATGATTATTATTTGAGTTATGCCCCTTTTTAACATAGAATTTTCTTGGTTAAAGTTTTGCATGCAAGTTTCATTCAGACCATATCTCAGCTACTATCCATGATACTGCATTGAAACTTACAACACTTGTTTACCATCATCAGTCAATGGTATCAGTCAAGGGCAATAACTCTATTATTTTTTTATTTCAGTTATGCCCCTTTTTAACATAGGAGTTTATTGGTTCAAGTTTTACATGCAAGTTCTATTCACGCCATATCTTAGTTACTATTTATGATATTGCATTGAAACTTATAACACTTGTTTATCATCATTAGTCAATGGTACTGGTCAATTGTAATAACTCCATTTTTAGTTTAATTCGAGTTATGCCCCTTTTAACTTAGACTTTCCTTGGTTAAAGTTTTGCATGCAAGTTACATTCAAACCATATCTCACCTACTATCAATGATATTGCATTGAAAAGTTTAACTTTTTAATGCAAACTATGATCCTTTTTTTTAACTTGGACACGAGACACGATTTCGTCATGTGAATTTGGTCTAAAATACTATGTTTAAGCTTTGCAGTCCAGTGTTGAGATAATTGCCATACCTCAACAACCATTGTACATTAGCTTTCATTGCCATGTAGTCAACTAAGTAGCGTAACTCACGTTTCAATATAATACAAATTTTAAATGGCCTGTTTTGAACTTATATTTTTTCTGACAAATGGCTGCGAATAGTCGAGCGCGCTGTCTAGTGACAGCTCTTGTTACTTGCAGACTTAGCCAAAAAGTCACATGGTTTAACCACCCTGATTGATGTATCGTGTACAAGTTAACATTCCCTAGTTACATTCCCTTGGCTTCTGGTTTTATCAAAGCACTTACGTAATATTAAACCTTCACATATAGTTGACCCTAAAGGATTGATTTTTGCTGGGTCAAATTTTACAGGGGTTACTGCTCTTTGTTACTCTTGCAATTTACCCCAATGGGGGCAACCGTGTCCCATGGACACATTTCTAGTTGTGTCATAAAACCATATATTTTATATTAATCTAGTTATATATTTTATTTGTAAATGTATTGCTTCAAGTACACTAGCATTTGCTGTATTTATAATTGTTATATATTAAACAGAAATGAAACTATATATATTTTTTTTTTTTTTGTTATTGCTATTTAATTCTGCAGGTGTTCTCTCATATGTAAGACAACAATACATATAACCTCCCTCTCCAGAGCCACCCTCTGTAGAGCAACAACCTCTCCCAAACAGTACCATACAAATTTCCCGAAGGTATGATTTACTACAAATTTAACTTCCGTAGAACAACACTCTCTGTTCAACATCCAATATTTTCAGCACCAAAGGGTGGTGTTGCTTAATAAAGGTTTTACTGTATGTATGAAAGATATGTTATCGGACATGGCATCCCCAAGTCTGTCTAAGATACCCTATGTTTAGAAAGACAACTCCTCAATCTAGTCTTCTCATGAAATTATTTCCATTTGCACCCTCAAACATAGATAATCAAGCCCATCAAACAATATTTTGACCCATATATTAATTACCTGAAATGCAAAAAAATATATTTATGAAACCACAAAATTTTGTCTTATCGAAATTAAATGATTTTAGAGTATAAAGTCAATTTTATGTGATTTTATTTTTAGCTCACCTGAGCACCCATTCAACATAACTTCAACTTCTCGTTCTAAAGAAAATGTCACTTTGAACCTCAAAAGAAGGATTTTCAATATTTGAGTGCTGAGTGCAGAGTGTAAGTATTGGTTGTAATTTCAGGCCCAGGTCAGAATGTTGTTCTCTATGAAATCTAGGACAAATTTGAAACTGGGTCATGCTGGGTCAAAAACTAGGTCACTAGGTCAGATCTTATAAAAACCTTGTGTTCACTCCGGAGGTCACCGTTTTGATCCAATCATCACGACACTTGATCAGAATGTTGTTCTCTATGGAATCTAGGCCAAGTGCAAAACTGGGTCATGTGAGGTCAAAAACTAGGTCACTAGGTCAAATTTTAGAAAAACTTTGTGTTCACTCCAGAGGTCGTGGTTTTGATCCTATCATCATGGAACTTAATCAGAATGTTGTTCTTAATGAAATCTAGGCCATGTTTGAAACTGGGTCATGTGGGGTCAAAAACTTGGTCATTAGGTCACTAGGTCAAATCTTAGAAAAATATTGTGTTCACTATAGGGGTCACCGTTTTGATCCAATCTTCATGAAATTTATATGGTCAGAATGTAGGTTGTACTGATACGTAGACCAATGTGCAACAGGTGAGCGCCCTAGGGCCTTTCAGGCCCTCTTGTTCAATATTTAGCTAGCATTTCATTTTTCTGGCTTGAATATCTATATTTTTATATCTGTGACAGTCGATGTGTGCCAAGATTATAGTAAAGAATACTCTCTGCCAAACGGAAATAATTTCATGAAAGAAGAAAAGGCTTTAATTCAAGTTATCTTGTAGAAACTTCTAAAATACATTCTATGTTAAGTCTGTATATATAGAGAGAGACTACTTGTATCAAGCATATAAACCAAATTACTGTTTGACTTATCGGATTACTATAAAATTAAACTTTTTCATTTATTGCTACTGAAAACACATGTAAAATCTGATCGCTGTACTCATTATTGCCATACTCTATAATTCAATGTGTACTCCTTATTACAATTGCTGGAAATTGGCTTGTTTATACACACTGTGAGTATACAGGATTACAGGTACAACGTAATTAGTCTGGCCACCCGACTAGATAACATGTTTATCAATAAATACTTTTTTTTCAACCTTAATAGCTAGATTTTATTCTTGGCATGATTATCTATGAAATAATTTCCTGAGAAAAGAGTAGATTGAGGAGTTGTCTTTATAAACATAGGTTATGTTAGACAGACTGGTACAACATAAGCCTGTGGAAGAGTCTACAAGCGGTTTTCACAGAATCTGTCTAACATACCCAATGTTTATAAGGACAACTCCTCAATCTACTCTTTTTTTAAAATTATTTCCCTTTGCACCCTCAAACATAGATAATCAAGCCCAGAATAAAATTTAGCTAAAATTGAAAAAAAGCTATGCTATTTGATGGATAAAATATATTATCTAGTCGGGTGGCCAGACTAAGCCTGATACTGCTAGTGTGTGAACTAGATGGCTTATCAGTTAGCTACTGAGTTTATGTGTAGGTGGTTAAATGAGCTAATATACTAGGACATGTGTTATTTATTTATCATTACTCATGCTACACATGTTGTTATATTGGGTCTCAGTTCTGCTTTCGGTTTGTTGGTAAAAACATGGTTTCTTTATATTTATAGACAAGGTCCAGGATAAAAACATAGTTATCGTACCATGCTATGGATATAAAAGTATATAAATAAGTCAATTTTCAGTTATTGCAAGAAGTTGTACACATGGAACTACATAGTCTCCCAATAAGGGATACAGAGACTGTCAGTTACAGGGAGTTTTGCTCACAATAAGTGATACAGTGACTCTTAGTGACCAGTGTTTTATTTGCAATAAGTGATACAAGTTGATTTATATAGTGTTGCAAGCAATAATACAGTGATTAGGTTGATATGATATGTGGATATATACAGTTCCCGACACAAATATTAGGATTTTACCTGAAAATCACGGGTGGAATATTGTAAATCACGTTATATTTGTGCAATTTTTAATTTTGTGAATTTCGGTAACAAACAGATTTTGGGAATTTATGAATTCAGGATTGATGTTATTATGAATGTATTTTTATGTAGATTTGGGAATCTGCAAGTAACTATTTTTTATTTAATAACCAACTTACTTACTTAGTTTACTGTGCTTTAATACCATAAATACATAAAAAAATCAATCATAGTACCTGACTTTAAGTCCTTTATAATAATGGTAATTGAGCCTTCAATATAAAGCACTTTTATGAACCCTTTTGGTCAATTGATCTGATCTCTTTATAAAGATCATAGGCAGTGATTCAAAAAAGTAAAATTGGACCCCTAGTGAGTGAAACACCATGTGCTAGTTGTACGTACATAGTATTGGGAATTTTTGAGATAAGAACATCTGTGGTGAAATTTACTTATCAAATTAAATTTTGATCTTCTCTACTATATTATAAATTTACGAACCAGATTGAATGTTAAGGAAATTAAAAATGAGTGTAAACGCTTATGTTCCGTTGCATACCTTAATGGTGCTATTTGTGATCTTCCTAGCATTTCTAATTGCTGTCGATAGCCCATTGTCTATGGTGCATAATTTGTTTCATTCAGAAGGAGAAAATACTAAGTTAGCGATATCAAAGAACCGTGCTAGAGTAACAAAAGCATTGGATTATATAAATTCACATTCTACCCCAATGAGACACACGCCGAGGAATATACTGAAAGTTGACCTTGACCTTTTGGTTGTGATAGTAACAGTGTCACGACATCAGAGATCGGAAGATCCAGGATATTTGTTGCAAACGGCTGCCGGAATGGATAAACTTATGAAAAGGAGTGACTATTTCGGAAGGAAGTTTATGTTTATTTGTAACGTGGACAACGATCCTAACCAACATTCTGAGGCCGTAACGCTGATGGAATATCTGCCTTACGTACTAAAGAACGGGACCAACAACATGGGCTTGAAAAGAACGCCTTTCACTCCAATGCACAACAGTGGACATGGTTCTAAAGATGCAAACAGAATGAAGGAAATATCGGATTACGCTTACTGTTTACAAGTCAGCCAGCGGTTCAATTTTAAGTATCTATTAGTACTCGAAGATGATGTCATTCCATACCAGAACATGTTCCAGGTTTTAGACCATACAATCAAACACAAACTTCCTACAAAGAAAATAGGCAAAGCTCGAGCTCATCAAGACAATGGCAGTTACGGTAGTGCACGAGATTTTACCTTTTTGAAGTTATACTACCCACTTGAATGGCAAGGTTATGCATGGGAGATTGTCCCTCTCTTAGAACTGGTCAGTTTAGGGACATTAGGTGGCGTTGTGTTTTTACTACTTTCTCTAATTCCGCTGGACAACAAAAGAGCCAATCCAAAACGATACATATCACTGCTGTGGCCATTTTTATGTGGCATGCTAGTGTCCATCTTGATAGCAAGCATTCTGGGACGTTCTTACGTGATGGACTTGCGACGTTATTCACCATTTTTGTTCAGATTTGGTAAAAGTTCTGCATGTTGCACGCAAGCTATGCTCTACAAGAAAGACGTAATACAACAAATGAGTGACCATATCCTTATCAATACCCTTAAAGAAAATAGTCTTAACAAAGATCTAGCAATCTACGAGTTGACACAGAAGACGGGAATACCAGGATATCAAATAGAACCCAACTTATTCCAACATGTCGGGATGCTAACATCATTATCTGACACTCGTAAAGAACCTGATAGTTATATCTTTGAAACTCACATATTTGACTGAAACATGAAGTTTATAGAAAAAACTTAAAAATGTGCAGCTCGAGTTTGATGAAAACTGGCCAAATTAAATAAGTCCAAAGATGTAAAGAGAATAGTCAAAGACAGACCTAAATGGAGAGATACCGTTGTGGCCTTAATTATTGCTGGCTTGGAATGAGATGGTCGTAACTACTACTTATAGCTAGTTTGCGATAGAAAAAAATCGTGTTTTTTAAAGATTTCTGAAAATCTATTTATCAGATTTTGGTAAAAAATTACACAGAACTACATTAACTTCCTACCTACTCCCATTTTGAATTTCATAATTTTTAGTCACCAATTAAAAGACATTTATTCTTTGTTACATATTGAAATTACATGCGTATTTACGAGGGCCCATCAATAATTTCGTGAACTAATTCTATGTTGCGAATATAAATAGCCAAGCACACTATTAGACTCTATACCTTTTTAAAGTAATACCCCGTGCACAGTTTGTATTAATTATATTGCTCGTCCATAACCGGGTCACGTGCTACATGCCGTCACGTGACACCTCCCGCATATTTCCATTTACGACGCACCCAACTCCTCTCGGGGCTTGTATTTCTAACCATGCTGCCTATCTTTGAGTTTTTGGAAATGGCCAGAAGTTGCTAATGCCCTATTCTAGGTTTTATGATGGGTGCGGTAACAATTATATGTCCAGGTCCTAGATTGTGTCCGAAACAACGCTGATGCTGTGGGTTGGCGAATTATCATGGTATAACAGAATCTGATACATTTAAAGGTGTATGTGCGTTCCTTTCATAACCGATAGCAACTGAAATTTAATTATTGGTGCAAAAGTTTCTAATAACAGTAGGCTTTCGAAGCAACACATTAATTACAAGTTATTCCATGTATGCCGCAAAATATTATGGTCAATACACTTTACTGACCGCCAATTGTAATGGAAAATGGCCGACGAATATGCTTATCATCTTTTTATGCTCCTCTATTACCCTTAAAGCAATTCGTCAACTATGAAAATTCACTATTCGATTGCCAAGAGTCCCTATAAACTGCATGCAAGTTTTCGTGAATGTAGAAGCCACATTTCTTGAGTAATGTATAAATCATTGACTCAAAACGTTGCTCGGTCCTACTAGGCGACGCCATTTTTTATAACGAACGCCCATGACATGACGTTCGAATGTTGCTATGACGTCATAAATCGTGACGTCAGCAATCATTTTTCATGCTGAATTTATTGGAGAATAAATTATCTTTGACTATACAAACTTTCAATAAGCTATGTCAAAGCGTTCTGAAACTGTGGAATTAGTTCACGAAATTATTGATGGGCCCACGTACAGTTTAACGCAGGGAGGTAATCTGGTATTACATCGATGATTTACTATCAATTTTTTAACCGTTACAATCCGTGATCGGCGGGATTGAAATTGCTTTTATAAAGACAAGACATAAGAGGCCCGTATGATTCGGTTTATTTATGTGTGTCGCCTATAAACAATGCACAGCAATTAAATGTACTTTGTCATATTCACAGACGGGCCTTGCAGGTGTTAAATTAAATAGGTTGCAAATACGCAAATATACCGTTATGCGTATCACGTGACCGTAAAATTGGCTGTTGCAAGTATCAAGTCTTCTAACATGATATTTCATACAAAACTACAAATATGTTACATAGAACTTATGAACAAAACTTTTTTAAATAATGTCTGATGTTGCTGAAATTTCAGTGTGTATTAGGTAGATATATTTCATTTATTCGTGCAAAATTCCATACTTGTTGGTTTAGTAACTACAGAGAAATGTTTGAAAAACACGATTTTATTCTATCGCAAACTAGCTATACAACTGCATCATTAGGCGCTTCATATTAACCTATTTTCATGAAAATTGGAACTTGTAATGTTGACCAAAATGAAGTTGTAAAAGCTCGTTTTTCCATATGTAAAGAGTAAATTTCAGACAGTTTTTTTTCTTGTTTTCTCAGAATATGGATTTTGTACTTAGGACCTTCTCATTCTAAGCCAGCATTATGTCCCCTTGGGGATCGAGGAACAAGAAAGGTGTGTACATACAATAATTCCGTGTTGGTAAAATACATGAAAAATATGCCTTTGCCTTTCTCAGGTACATTATATATTTATAAAAAAATAACTTGTGTATATTCCATAACAAAAAGTTAAGGGTATATTACGCCTTTGCATTCCAATTATTGCAATCTTATCATATTACATGTGTTTTCTCACTATTGAATTTCTTTTGTTTCTTTTATGCATAATGATGATTAAAATGTATTACATTGGATTCAGATTTGAATGGGAACAGATATTAAATGTATCAATTTATTTCTATTGTATTTCTTCCTTTCATAGAATGTGTTAGGTCATACCAAAGCATTTCATCGTTTAGCATCCACGGAGGGATAGATTTGGATATGTTGGGAAATAAAAAATATCTGAAATCGAATTCTTTGTGAGAAAGGTGCATGCATTTTTCTGATCTCGATGTACACGAGTAATAACCATACAGTCAAATCGCAATCTTAAGACAAAAATACCACTTTAATCTTACTATATAAATGAGTCTTATAACTTCATTGATAAGACAGATAAGATTGACTGTAGACTCAGTCATAATTGCGGTGGATTTACTTTTGCATAGTTCACAGACACTAGGTCTAGGAAATAGACACATGATCTCAAAACCACAACAGCAAGTACATAGCAGAATATACAGTAAGAAGCCACATTCAGTTACTGTAAAATCATTTAATTTCAATGGGATGAAATTTCGTGGTTTTGGTAAAAATGACCATTTCCATGAGACTTTAATTTGTGGATATTGCGTTTTCAGGTAATAAATACAAGGGTCAAAATTATTGTTTGATTGGATTTAATTTGGTGGTTTAAGGTGAACCACGAAATCCACGAAATTTAATCCACCATGAAAATTAATGATTCAGTATTCTTTTATCCCATGAACATGTCTTATCTAGTGTTCATGTATTTATAAAAAAATAACAACACATAAACAAACAATTGCATTTTGTCTTGTACAGTCCAGTTACAATAAAAATCCGGTGACGCAGTGGAACAATCCACTAGTACAGTGTAAAAACAAGTATAAAGGATACAGTATAAAGTTCAATACCAAACTAAACTCTACCTATTCAAGCAATGGTTTTAATCTTTTGGGTACACATAAATGATGACCTCACTGTCACCATATCCTAACTGGACTATAAAATGTAAATTTCCTACTGTACGTTATGATAATGTGTAATGAAGATTGTTATAGACAAATGAAGGTTATTATCATAGACAAGCTTGGTATAATAATTATTAGGTCAACATTACAATAGAATGTCTGGTTTGATAAGGTGGTGTAGAAAGTTAGTGATAAGGTTGTGTCTCGATAAAACTTAAATATTATTAAGACATTGAAGCAGTTTTGTGAATGTTGTTTTGTATTCATTCCTACTTTGATGTCTGGAATTTCTCACTTGCTTTGTTTATAATTCCTATAGTCTCTGGAATTGTCACGTTTTGTTTATTTCTTCTATGGTGGCTGAAATTGTCTCCCTTTGTTTATTCTTTCTATGGTGTCTGTAATTGTCTCCTTTTGTTTATTCTTTCTTTGGTGTCTGAAATTGTCTCCCTTTGTTTATTCTTTCTAAGGTGTCTCAGGTTGTCTCCCTTTATTAATTCCTTTTTTCCCCCTTTGTTAATTCCTTCAATGGTGTCTGAAATTGCCTCCCTTTGTTTATTCCTTACATGGTGTCAGGAATTGTCTCCCTTTGTTAATTCTTTACATGGCGTCTGGAATTGTTTCCCTTTTTTTTTCCTTATAAAATTATGGTCAATCGGAACACCTTGGCAATATGACAAACGCCAATAATATTTATCTTACAAATATAGCAAGCAATGAATGCTGACTTCCGATTATTCTAGAGTGTCTGGAATTGTTTCACTTTGTTATTCCTTATAATAACGTATGGAATTGTCTCCTTTTTTTATTCCTTCTATAGTGTCTGGAATTGTCTGCCTTGGTACATTCCTTCAATGGCTGGAATTGTCTCCCTTTATATATTCCTTCTATAGTGTCTGGAATTGTCTGCCTTGGTACATTCCTTCTGTGGCTGAAATTGTCTCCCTTTATATATTCCTTCTATAGTGTCTGGAATTGTCTCCCTTGGTACATTCCTTCTGTGGCTGAAATTGTCTCCCTTTATATATTCCTTCTATAGTGTCTGGAATTGTCTGCCTTGGTACATTCCTTCAATGGCTGGAATTGTCTCCCTTTATATATTCCTTCTATAGTGTCTGGAATTGTCTGCCTTGGTACATTCCTTCTGTGGCTGAAATTGTCTCCCTTTATATATTCCTTCAATAGTGTCTGGAATTGTCTCCCTTGGTACATTCCTTCTGTGGCTGAAATTGTCTCCCTTTATATATTCCTTCTATAGTGTCTGGAATTGTCTGCCTTGGTACATTCCTTCAATGGCTGGAATTGTCTCCCTTTATATATATTCCTTCTATAGTGTCTGGAATTGTCTCCCTTGGTACATTCCTTCTGTGGCTGAAATTGTCTCCCTTTATATATTCCTTCAATAGTGTCTGGAATTGTCTCCCTTGGTACATTCCTTCTGTGGCTGAAATTGTCTCCCTTTATATATTCCTTCTATAGTGTCTGGAATTGTCTCCCTTGGTACATTCCTTCTGTGGCTGAAATTGTCTCCCTTTATATATTCCTTCAATAGTGTCTGGAATTGTCTCCCTTGGTACATTCCTTCTGTGGCTGAAATTGTCTCCCTTTATATATTCCTTCTATAGTGTCTGGAATTGTCTCCCTTGGTACATTCCTTCTGTGGCTGAAATTGTCTCTCTTTATATATTCCTTCTATAGTGTCTGGAATTGTCTCCCTTGATACATTCCTTCAATGGCTGGAATTGTCTCCATTTGTGAATTTTTCTTTAGTGTATTGAACTGTCCTCCTAAATTTATTCCTTCTATAGTCAAACAGGACACCACAGACATTACTGACATAACATGTCTCCGTGCAAATAGAGTGTCTTCCTTAATTCAACAGTTCTTAACAATTAAACAATGTGTAAGTGGTATCTGCAGTTTTTGAAAACACAATAAATAATGGAATGTGCTCCTCAAATAAGACATTTTGGACATCAATATGAAAGTAATGTTTGTTTATTATATTTTTATCCCTATTCAAAGGGGCCTTCAATTCTGCTTAAAATACACTTATCTTTCATGCGTACAGTACCGGTACATTCTGAACCCTTCTCGCAGTGCTGGGCGTCTGGCTGAGATGGTTCTATGGAACCAATATTTAACTAGTGATCACATAAGTTTCAACCTGGCTTCCGCCTTCGTCCAAGGTGGACGTCCTGACCAATGGACCACGGCCTCAGTTAAAATTATGTGCTACGCTTATTAAGCACCATCAGAAAATTCTGATATATGTCATCTATATATTGCAGGGGATGCCAGGATCTATTTTCTTAGACCTTGCGGCATCTTGTTCGATGGGAATCGTAACTTCTCAGTCATTTCCGTAACTGAGAAATATGCCTCGTACATAAGTGCTGGGTTCAAATTTTGGTTATGCCGTTTCCAGTAATGGCCAATCATCAGTTTTTCAATGCTATCAAGAAGCCCTTCAATTACCGGTCTCCTTTTAGGAGTTGATACCTTCCCAGGAGTAAGTACAGTAACCTTTTAGATCTCTTTGATTCAATCGTTTGATTCTCATGACCCACGTAGTCTGTGATAATGGCGGCTTCCCTATTATGTCCGAGGCACTTTCGTTAGATAAGCGCCGAGGAGTTCCGATTGGTTCAATGGCAGATTGAGACTATTTGCAGAAGATACTCCTCAATATGCCCCTAATGTTTGTTGAGGGGGTATATTGCTTCGCACATGTCTGTCGGTCGGTTGACCAAATGGTTTCTGTTCAATAACTTAAGAACGCTTCGCCCTTGGATCGTTAAACTTTACAGGGATGTTGCAACAGTAGATGATCCCTATTAATTCGAGATCAGTAGGTCAAAGGTCACTGTGACTTTTATCATTTTCGAATATATGGCTACCATGGGGGGTATATGATTTGTGTTTTACAAACGTCTCTGTTATCATTCTGCTTGATTATGAAGTTGAATCATTGGAGAGATGACATCACCTTTCTGGATGGATTGATGAACAAGTTCTTGGATGATATTCAAAAAGAATCTTAAGTATAAACTTAGAATTTTCTAAAAATCTCAAATTTTCCTTAAGTGTATCATTTAAAGCGTAAATTCAAGATAAGCAATTATTTACATTGTTAAGAAGCATATGAAAGAGCTACAATAATCACATTGGAAACATGGGTTATTCTTTGTTCCATGAGAAATATGTTCAGCTCAATATTTCAACTTAAGTCAAAAGTTTTTACTTAAGATGCTTGGTGAATACCAACCCAAATTTACATACCTCATTTAAGATATCTTGGTGGGGGGTAGGGGTGTAACGGTATGATACGTACTGTCAATTTTTCTAACGGTTCGGTATATAACGGTATGATACAATATTATCTAACAGCAGCTTAAAAACTACAATTTGTAAGTGACAATGAAATTTTGTTGATTCTATAACAGCAATTATAATGTTGCTATCAACTATTAAAACGAGTGATGCATGGTAATTGTACGTAATCAGAGGACTTTCAGACATTTTTGTTCTCTGAATATTATTTTGCTCATTAAAAAGCTTATACCGAACCGTACCGAAATTTGCAACTCTTGTACCGTGAACCGTGTGGGACTGAAGTCCGCGGTCTTTCGTGTATTGCGGAATACCGTTACAGCCCTAGTGGGGGGGGGGGCATAATTGGTTACAATACCACATGGAAATCATGTTATAAAGCATTATTTTATTCATTATCTCAACAAAAACAAATAACAATGCAACATGAGAGATATTTTAACAATATCACATTGATTACACCATGTGTAGATGAACACAGTATAACAGCTTTTCCTTCATGGTTCAGAATAAAGTAGACATATTAACCTAGGGCCATATTCACCATGTTGTAAGTCTAAAATTCAAACTAAGACTTTATATTGCCAAATGTTACATTCCCTCTCATGTTGTTATTAATGCACTGACTGATTTTGGTATGAAAGGGTATAGATGTTCAATGGGTAACAATAAATAATCAAATAAAATTTCACTTAGTTAAATCTAATTGCAAAAAAATGGCAGTGATTATAAATGCAGTCAATTTTAAGTCTTTATTAATGCATAAAGATGAAGACCAGGCTGACATCCGCACACTATATAATGTATCTTTGATGATTTGACATAATTCCAAAACAAAGAAAGCTCCATCTAATGCTTGGACAAAGGTACTCGCCTAGTTTTTAAGCTAATCCATTGAACCATGTGATAATAACTTACGGATAAAATTGGTTTAAACCATCTCTGCACAACAAAATTAACTGAACTAATTGTTTCCCATTTGATGCAGCTTACTTATCAAATTGCAGTATGACTTTACTTAAATCTTAACAACAATAATTCTCTACAATTCAAGTCCCAATGAAATTGTCTTTTTTACCAAAACCACAAAATTTCGTCTCAACGAAATTCAATGATTTTACAGTACTCACAATTTACAACCAATCCTTAGTGTATACTCATACAATGTACATATCTACATTTGTTAAATGCCCAACAAAAATGTGTTTTTTAACAAAAATGTGTTAACAACTTAAAAATCTATCTCAAAAATACAAATTTATCATCACTATGTTTCATTTCAACATTACTAAAATTCAATATAAAATGAATCACAATAAATGCATCAAAAACATATATACGGTACTAATGCAGAAATACCGCTACTCAGTCAGATCTGTCAGAATTTTTTTCTGTTTTCATAGAACTCTACCAGAACAGAAGGCCAAAGAAACATTCAGACGGAATTCAAATGTCATTTATCCCGAGTTCCATCAGAGTAATATGAAAACAGTGCAATATTCTGACGGAACTGAAAAGTACTGAATTGAAATTACTACAGTGATACTGTAAAATCATTTAATTCTTGTGGGGGATAAAATTTCGTGGATTTCGTGGTTCACCTTCAATAATGAAATCAAATTCCATCAAATAATAACTTTGACCCTCATATTTGTTACCTGAAATGCAACATCCACGAGTTAACGTCCCATCTAAATGGTCATTTTTTACCAAAACCATGAAATTTCGTCCCATTGAAAATAAATGATTTTACAGTTATTTGCCCAACAGGCTTGTTATGCATAAACCTTAAGGATCAGGTCAATTGTTTTGGAATATACCACCAGTACCACACAGTGATTTGTTTTTTTTATATCCAGATTGGATTTTCCATATCATGGTCCAACTCGGAGAGTACAACACTCGGCACATGTGCTTTAACTCCTAAACGTGTTTGTTCCTTACTGATTGCATCTCCAAAGTTAAAGGCAAACTGTTTCTTTCGTTCTTCTTCACCTGTCTCTGACTGATAAATATCCCTTGAGTACGACATGCAGATATACTGTAAGTCTGGTAACACCGCACACGCCTGACCGAGTTGATACAGCTTCTCAGATACCGTCGAATTCGCCGATACGTTTAAATACAACAAAGAAGTTAATTGTTTTATAGACAAGGTCAAGGAATCAAAATGATTGTCTGTTAGTGAGGCGTCTTCGATTTCTAGAACACATAACTGTGATTTCACATTTCTTAGCAGATGTAGCAATGTTCCCAAACATACACCTAGCCCATTCTCGCTAATGTCAATCTCCTTCAATCCTGCGGTATGATGCGACATTGATAAGTAAGTCATATCGTCCAAGGACAGACCACAACCAGCGAGCCTGAGGTACACTAAGGGCTTTTCAATATGGGATAAAATTCTCCGAAGCTTTGACTTCAACCTGTTATTACTGAGATCAAGACGTAACAAACATTTCATACACTGGAAGACGGTTATCATGGCATCAGTTGCCAAGTCATTTTGAAAAGCATTGATTGTGTTACACGATAAGTCAAGACAAGTCAGCTTTGTGAACAGACACAGCTGGGGACAGAGTTTTATAAACTGTAATGAACTTATTGAGTTGTACTTCAGCCGTAGTCCAAATAAATACTGAAAAATAAACAGGAATGATTGAATTGCACTCATGATAAAAACACATTTTACAGCAATTTAAATTGTAAGAAAATTAAATTGATATACCGGTACTTCCTTTTTGAAAGTGGAGTCAGATTTCATCAAGGTATTTTAAAGAAGTCAAGGAAATAGATTGTTGATAGATATAGGGGTGTCAACAGGGCCAAATTCAAAATCAGAAAAATCTTATGTGGCTTCATGAACATTTTGCTGAGCAAGATGCCTAAAACAATATTGTTAAAGAATATCCTTTCAAGCAGATTAAATTTAACATAATTTTGCCATTTCTTCAGATATTTTCATCGAATAATTTTTATTTTGATCAGAAGACATTGCTCTTTCAGAATGATAAATTCAGAATTCAATTTAAATCAGGAAAATTGACACCCCGGTAGATAACAATGAACAGCCAAGCATCCATGTTAGAAGCTTACCATCGTACTTTAAATACTTCCATTTATAGGTGAACACAAGTAATGTGGAATTGCAAGCAATACAGAAGTCCCCTACCTGGTTTTCAGGTTGTCAATGTCTCTGTTGCCATAGTAACCACATAAAGCTAGCTTGAAAACTGTTTGAGTTTTGGCAGGATCCAGATTTTCTTGACAGACAGACTGACAGACAGATTGACTGACGGACAGAGGGCAAACCTATAGTCCCCTCCAGTTGAAAACCGGTAGGGGCTTAATAAAATACTCAACCATACTAACAGGATCAAGGGTGTGGAATTCCTGTGTCTGACTTGGACTTTTATATCTGCTGGCAAGAATATACATACCTCTGGGTTGATTTGTTCCAACAAGATATGAATCTTCTGATCACCCATACAGGTAACATCCAGCTTTTCCACTACTAGACGTAATGTACTTTCCTTGAACCCAGACACCTTCAGTGCTTTACAAACCTCATACAGCGCCGGCTCCGAGGATATAAATACATCCAACTTCACATGAACTGAAATAAAAAATCAGACAAAATTAGAAGGGTATTTTACACAACAAGAGCTGTCACGGGACAGCGCGCTCAAATATTCTCAGTCACATCCTTTGATAGAGTAAAATTCATTTCTATAAGTCGAAAATGGGCATAATTTGGTCAAAATGCTTGATAGAGTTTCCTCCTCTTGGGTAAATGTTGGAGTCATGATGGTGAACAAGATTAATAGGCCAATCTAACAGATAAAATAACACAGTAAGGCCATCCTTAAAATATTTTTGGTTTGCCCTAACGCGACCCTTTTTAAGGTGGGTAGGTAGGTTGCATTTAATTATTTTTGTATGGAAATAATTTTTAGAGGAACCTGTAAAAAATTCAAGTGGATGTAGATATAAAAGGAAATAGGCTTAAAAAAGTTTGAGTAGTGGGCGATTTCAAAGAGTAGGTAGCGTTAGGGCAATCATACAATTTTTTAAGGATTGCCTAAGTACATAGTTGGGATCGTCTCAACAAAAAGCATACATTTTTGCACATTATAAAACAAAGAACAAACTTACAATAATCATCTGGCAGTGACTGGTCTGTAGTGAACCTCTCCAATCTAGAATGTGTCTCTTCAGGAGGTAGCAGTTTGATCGCTTCTTCATATTTCCGTATCATCATATTCTGTCTGGCTTCATTGTGAGCTAGCATACAGTGAGTGGCTAGGTAGTATGTTATAACTTCCGCTGTAATGTAACATCAAATATTGTTTTAGGTTATTTGCAACTAACTATGCTGATTCTCAAGTAAGGGGAGATAAAACAGACTTAGTACCATTTTTGGCAACTTTGGTATGTCGAGGCCGGGTATTGAACCTTAGCAGTCCAGCATTCAAAGAGGAGTGGACACAGGGTGTTCACAATAGCTCACCTTTAGGACGTTGCAATGATGTGAGCTAATAAGACTTTAATATACAGTACTACAATACATGAAACAAAATAATGCATTAACAAGGCTGGAACTGTTATAAGTAAGTTACTCAGTAACAAATAAATTTTCCAATAGCGATTAGCCTGTATTTAAAAGAATAGATGGTATACATAATTTTAGTTTATCCATACCTGTTGGATATCCTGTCAAATCTATACATTTCAGACGTGTGGAACATTTCTTTTTAAGAGTTTCCAAAAAATTATGAGCCACACTTGTCGTGTACCTCAAACCCTGTTTGGCAACTCTAGCAAGTTCAACATGATTGTGAAGAATCGCAAGATCGGTGTAAATCTGTGGTGTAAACTTCTGCAGTGACAATGTCTGTAGTGGCCATTTGGTAAGTAGAACATCAACGGCCCTCTCTCTGTTTTTTTCTAACGCTTGCTGCATTAGCACGGTACACAGTTCCTGTGGGAGTATACTCACTGCTGTCAATGTCATTGATGAGTCAAGCACAATATAATCTGCAGCAATCTGTAACAGTGGTTTCACAGTAAATTTTTCCTGGGCTTTTGATCTACACAGGTCTAGATTAAGGGGGTAAAGTGCTCCCCGGAAGTGATCATACCACTGTGCAGACTGCATGCCTGATAGAATCGACTGAAGATTTGAAGACATTATTCCCCACAAACCAATTTTGGTTTTAAGTCATCTGAAAGATAATCAACCACAGCTTGAAAATTTGTTATAGGCCTATTATATGAGTCTAGATATGAGATAGACACAAAAAGACTAGACTTCAATCGGAAGTATCTGACAGTTTTCGGCAGTACAAATCTGTATAGACTTTTGTATTTATGCAAAATTGAGCCATGAGGCATGACCATCACAATGAGTAGAAAGATCAGGATATTTCAACGGAATCGTGATTGAGTCATTTATGATGTCTGGGACACATGACAATGCCAAGTGACAGCATGATAATATTATATATGTGATACCATGCTCGACCATGTCAAATTATGTACGACATTTTCGAAAGAAAAAGTGTTTGGTAAATGTTGCGGTAAAAAAGATATATTCAAATGTCCCTTTGCATTGCCGAGCACCATATCGCAGTGTCGCGATCTCAGTTGTCTTTGGCACCCTGAGTATGCTACAGCAGCATTAACAAACCACATGCGATAATGCGACAAAACAGCCAACAATGCAAAGTAAAATTTTCCCAAATTATGTATCGTAATTCGTATGTCGGGTGTCTGGATGAGGGTCGTTGGTTTGGACGAGGGTTGATGCGCCACAATTCTAAACAACATGCTTTAATGCAAAGTGACAATAATATTGCAACAATGTGATACAACCCTCGACAATTATTATTTCTTCGGAGTAGAGTAAGCACTCATCGTGGACAACGGACAATGTGACGCGACACTGTGTTTTTTAATGAGACACTACCAAAACATAACGTGATATTTCTTTTGAATTTCAAAATGGCGCTTGACATTTTTGAGTGTTTTATCATATTGTCACTCCGCATTTTCGTTTTGGATGTAACTGCTATCATGGATCATTGGATGTCACTAACAAGATTCCATAACCCTGTAACCTGTTGCCGCTTTGTCAATTGGCCCACAAAACATACAAAAGATAAGCCTACTAAAATAGCAATGTTCATAAGGAAACATAACAACTTAATAAAGAGTCTGGACTCGATGTCAGTCACTGAATCAGTCAATATAACTTAATTTATAACAGAAAATTAGGCATACCAATCTTTGTTTTGTTTCTATTTTCACTTCAACATTAGTCACTTCCGGTTGAAGTTTTGCCCACGATTCCACTCAGTACGACATCTTTGCTGAAGAAACTTATGTCAACCTTTCAGCTACAATCATAAAGTGGGTACAGAGTCAACGCATACGTATTGATAACGATTTATATCGTGTTTACACCCCTTTTTGAGTTTGAACTTTTTTACAAAACTGTTGCTGCCGGTGTCTAAACACTTTTCTCACTGTAGTCGATTAAGTTAAAGCCCGTACCTAGTCCGCGGAGTCCCTAAAGTACGTAAAGTGACGTAAAGTGGCGTAAGGTAGAGTAAGGTGGCGTAAGGTGGCGTAAGGTGGCATATGTGTTGGGTTAATCGATTGATTCAATGTTACAAATGAGCGTAGTTCACATATTGAATAATTATGTTGATTTACTCACATCTGGACCTAAATATGTATGTTTTTTTCATGTAAAACATGCCACGTAAGGTAGCCCGAGCTATGGTTTAGTAGCGTAAGGTGCGATAAAAAGTATTTACTCGTGTAGATCTATATAAAATTCTTATAATATAAAGAATTAAATATATCTGGAACAAAATATGCATTTGTATAATTGTAGAACATTTCAGTAGTAATTAAGTGCATGCGAAGAAGATGATACTAGTAAAGTGCATGCAATGTATTTCAGTAAACTGGCGTAAGATGTGGTGAAGTAATTAAACCAATTAATATTTATTAAAAGCTTACTAGATATAAAATATACAGCTTTATTTTTAAATAATACATACTAATACATGGAAAATGTGCATTCGTTTGATGTAAAATATACCAATAATATGACGAGGTGGCAAGCTGTCGAGGCGTAAGGTGGGACAAATCAATGATTCACGTTTCAGTTGCGTATATACCAATACACTGCATCGAGGACTCAGTGCAAAACTATTGTAACTACATTAATTTATTTAGGCATGTACCGTAGTTTTGCATTGAGCCCTCGGCATATTCTCACAGAAAATCATTAATGAATATTTAACGATTTAGTATGTTATATATACATGTATATGCTTATATAAATTTAAATATAGTGCATTATTCTCATTATGCCTTTAAGGGTTAAGCGCATGTGTACTGGATGGTGACTTCACGTTATCCTTGTCCTTGCCCTGGTTGAGGTTCACATTCATTTAATATCCCTACAGATAATCAAATCGTTGTACACCACTATTTTATTGTAGCAAAGTATTTCTTTATACCAGATCTCCTAAATTTTATCTTGCATTTCTTTTCGGCAAGATGATACTGATGGGAGATTTAATAGCTTTGATAAAATCTGTTGTTATCATATTATCACTGTGTATTTTAAATACCGAATTGCTACTGTATATTTTACATACCGAATTGCTACTGCATATTTTAAATACCGAATTGCTACTGTATATTTTACTTACCGAATTGCTACTGTATATTTTACTTACCGAATTGCTACTGTATATTTGACATTCTGAATTGCTACTGTATATTTTACATACCAAATTGGTACTGTATGTATGACATACTGAATAGCTACTGTCTATAAGATAAAAGTATACATGTATATGACATTGTGCATATCTGGTTGATGAATAAAGATGTTTTTAGCTGTTCTGGGATATTATCGCATTTATGACTTTGGTTCAACATTTTGTTTTTTTAAATCTAGGGATCTGTTCTGTTTGTAAAACCTTTAGCCATATTGCATACAGTTCGTATCATCATTTATGACATGCCCTCTAAAGCTTAATTCGATAACAATATGTATACCTCGGTGAGATGAAACGACCATTGTAACGCTTTAAATATGCGATAAATATACATGTGCGTTACAGTAATTAATTGATAGGATTATCACTCGTATCACACCTTTTGATTAATCAGCGGGGTATATCTGTTGGGGTGATAATTTCATCGTACAATACAATACATGTTTGTGACACGCGCATGTCATTAATGATTATGTGGGGTTTTTTTGTTACTACTAATTGGTTGTATTATCACACATTTTTGATGAAGCACCTTGGAGAACAATATCGATCATCCTTTCTGCACCGAAAATCTGATATAGAAACATTCAACGTATTTTTTAATCATGTGGCGTGTAAGTTCACTGACAGTGAACTTGGAAAATTAGTAGTTGGATCCGACGACGAGGCAGCCCTTAGGAAGAGTTTAAAACGGTCGTTCATTGGAGCAACACAGATTTTATGTACAAGACATCTGAAAAACAATATAAAGGACTACCTAAGTAAAAAGGTCGGTGTTAATGAAAAAAAAACGAAAACAAATTGTTAACGGTCTGCTTGGAGAAAATGGCCTGACAAGCGCTGACGACTCCGTGGTGTTCGCCGATCGACAAAAGACCATTACAGAATTAATACACGAAAAAGCTGATGGGTTTATATCATATTTTGACAATCGGGTGGTGCCTATGATTAAGGAGCATGTCAATCTTCCATCCAGAATTCGACAAGTAGATTTTGAATGGACAAATAATAATGCGGAAAGTATGAACAATATACTGAAAATTGCAACTAACCATAAGGTGGAAGACATGACACCGTTAATATATAAAATTCACGTTTTAGTAACATCAATGTATAAGGATCTAGAAAATCATTAGTGGGGATGGGGAACTACAAACTTACGAAGAAGTACAGGAACCATCTCATAAGTGTAGACGTGTGGTGCAACAAGTCTGACGAGGATAGAGCCACTCTGCTTAACATGTTTTACCGAGACAAGGGCCGTTCTTCATCGACAGTGACGTCAACAAATGGACGCCTGACAGTTCCATGTACCCCAGGCGGTGCAAAAAAACCACATCAGCGTCGGCGCATGGCAGCCGAGCGTACTACGCCAAGAAGATAAACCGAATCCGTGTTGTATTATACAATGTACTTTGTGTATATTATATTAATCAAAAACAGTTCAAGTTGCGTATTTAGAACTTGCGTCTAGTTAATTTATATAGATCAGCCTCTTGTAAACTCACAAGAAAGTAATATTAAAGTATACTTTAATTTATGTTGCAGTTTTATCGTATAAAAAGCTATATATGATCGCTACATTGAACTGTTTCATCACTATTGTCGTATTTATATTGTGTTGAATGTACAAAGTTGTGAGTAAATAATGTATGTGTTATTATTATTGTTATCATCATCGTCATATTATTATAGTTCAATTTTGAACCCTGAGCCATGAACTTTCAGATGAGTCTATTTGTGTGCAGTCAAGGCTCAATGCTCGAAATCGATCTATAGTAGTAGTCGCAGTATTATTATTTATTTTCATTATAATTATTACTATTTTTGTTATTATTATCAACTACATGTATTGAATGTTAGGAAAATACTGAAAACAAGGCTGTTCGTTGTAAATACTTATGATAATATAGTTTTCAACACATTGAAAAAAGCATTTAATATGATTTTGTACTTATTTGATCGTAAATGTTTTGTTACAAAGATATAATTAAAACGAAACAATTGTAGAAGACAAAAAAGATGGGACCATGAAATCAGGGTCCCCGTCCCGGTCCCGGGTGCAAGAGTGTTTTTATATAATGGTTAATACCAAACTCTTGTAGCTGATGCTTTCAACCAGACTGTGTAATAAAAATTGGTGTATCTTTAAAGATGCCCTATTTCTTATTACATAGTGTGTATATTTTAAGAATAATCTGCAATGTTTATATACTAGGCCTAAAGCTTATACTCGTCCTATCTGTCATAGCTTGATCCACCTTACGCCGGCGTGTTTTTTTAAAATATACATTTAGAGCCAGCGGTGAATAAATCAATATAATTGATTTAATATGTGAAATATGTACATTAACATTTTTAACTTAATTGTATTTATTAAGTCTGAAGACAATCGTCGATCGTTTTCTAACCTTACGCTACGTACATGACCAAAGCTAGATTTATTTATATACCTCCGTGGCTAGATCCACCTTACGCCGGCATGTTTTACATAAAAAACATGCACATTTATAACCAGAAGTTAATAAATGATCATAATTGTAAAAAAAGTACATTTTGAATTAAATCAATTGTCTTAAACCATCTTATATTCAACCTTACGCAACCTTACGCAACCTTACGCCACCTTACGCCACCTTACTCCACTTTACGCTACTTTACGTACTTAAGGCACACCCCCTAGTCCGTACACTTCCGTGACCGGTAACTTTTCCTCCAAATTGTGTGAAGATGAAGTTAAAGGATAAAGAGATGAAAATATTGATTAAAGAATTATTTAAGATTCGTACAAGTTATAATTTCACTTGCTTACGCACTGGGACAGCTTTCAGGTTCGTAAAAATTTGGTTTTACGTTTAGACGGTGATACAGTATTTTTGCATCATTGACAATTCACCTGGGATAGTTCATTTGTTATAAATTTTATTTCTCTTCTAAAATTAAAGCAATTGATTGTCATGTCTATTTGTTGTTGAATTTGTATGATTCTGATATAAATAATTGAGATTATTGTTAATTATAGCCATATAATGCTTACTTACAAAAATAATGCATGTATGCATAGGTTGTAATTGCGCAGGATACATGTGTACTGTATTCTTAATTGTATCTTGACATGAGCACCAGTCAGTCGCATCCATGGCCCACAATCACCGGGGATGGCGGGATTTTTACTTTTGTGTTGTCAAAACCACAGCCATTCCCAGGCCCCTAACAACTAAATATTGTCCCCGGTGTATTGATTTTGATAAACATCTACAAGATTTTCCTGGCAGTGCAGGGGAAGCTGGAAGGTAAAAACATGACTGTCTTTTTCCCTACCAAATTGGTTGTCGACTTTCGGTTTCTTTGGAAGAGTTAGTAGTTAGACCTATAGAAGAAATAATGGCGTGATACTCTTTCTGGAATGTCACCTTGGTTCTTTAACATGCTCACTGTATTACACCAATAACACAATGTATGCAAATGATGCAAGACAGCTTTTGGGCTACCAATCCGTTAATCTCATGTTAGCTGGGAAAGACTAGCATTTCAGACATGATCAAGTGCAGTGTCTGTGATAATTAGGATGTTCCTTCAGACATAAGCAACATTAATTAGACATTTAGGAACAAAGATTTCAGACATCATCAAGTGCAGTGATAATTAGGATGTTCCTTCAGACGTAACCAACATTAATTAGACATTTACATGTAGGTACAAAGATTTCAGATTTCATCAAGTGTGGTAAAAAAAATAAGTCATTTAGAGTCTGGGAAGAAGTATGCTGAAAGATAAAGGTTGACAAAGGAAGTAACAGGAACTAAATATATTTTCAGACGTGACCTCAGAGGACTGGTTGTGGGTGGAGAAGATGGAATTATACGCATTTATGATTTGTCAGCTTCTATCCAGCCAGACAAACCACAGGTAGTGCAATTTAGTTTCAGGGTTTCATGTAGGAGGCTTTTTGTACATTTGAGGAGGCCAAGGTGCCTGAGCACTGAAGATAGAAGGCAGCTCAGGGTAAATTTGAGGCAGCCCAAATATCATTTGAGGCAGTCAAATTGGCCTCCTCCTGCGACCTTATGACAACCTTGAGCTGACATTAATTTTTTAAGGTCGATTGTGAAACAAGTTTTTTCCACTTTTATTAATCACTCTTGACACCTCACCCTCATGTTATCCATCGCCAAGAAAGTATGGCAAAAGAGAAGCCAGTTTCCCTTATACGCAGAGCATCTAGCGCGGGAATTTCTGGTACCATTTTTATTTAGTCTTTAGTATGACATGGCCTGGGATCGAACCTGGGACCTCCCACACTCAAAGTGGATGCTAATACAGGGTCATCATTCTATAGAGACAAATAAGCACCAAGGCAAAATATTTTCTGAGGTCTATTAAAGGCATTTTTTCTTTAAAACACATGGTTATTTTGGTTTTTTTTCTCAAATTTCACCATGGGTAACCATCTCTGTGTGGATACAGACTGATAAGTTTTTAAGGGTTGCCTGCAAGACTGTCCTTTGTCCTTCTTAAATTATTAAGCAGTTTCGATAGTCTTGCAGGGAACCCTCGTAATGTAATCATTATACTAACCAGTGTCAAATTTATAACACTACACACTGATACAACAACCCAGTGTTTGAAACAAAATATCTATTCCTCATAGATGAACATTTCTTTATCATAATAATGTCAGAAGAGATCAAGAATTTTCACATGGTACTGTAAAATCATTAATTTTTGTGGGCGATTAAATTTTGTGGATTTTGTGGTTCATCTTAACCGCGAAAGCAAATCTCATCAAACAACAATTTGAACCCTATTACAAATGTATTTATTACCTGAAATGTAAAATCCACTAATTGATGTCCCATAGAAATATTATTTTTTACCAAAACCACAAAATTTTGTCCCATCGAAATTAAGTGATTTTACAGTATCATATCTCAGAAGAGATCAAGAATTTTCTCATGGCATTCAGTGGTATAGATGTACATGTGTTTTATGGGACACACTGTATAGGTTTTTTTTCTCTCTCTGCTTGTAGCTTCTACTGGAGACAAAAGGCGGACCAATACAGACAATGGCAATCCATGATGTGACCAAGTTCTATAACGATGATCTGGTCACTGGTGACTCTGTCGGCACCGTTACTGTGTTCTGTAATCAACAAATACTGTGTAGACATAGCCTAGCCAAGGATAGCATCAAATGTCTACAAATTCATAAAGATCCATGTAAGTACAAAGTACTTGACCATACAGCAATGCAGGGCTTTCACTAGACTCTGAATTGTACAGAATATATAGTATATAATTCTTTTGTCAAATTGAGATTTAAATACAGCTTCTAGAATCAAATGAAAGCCCTGCATTGTATGTATTTATACACAATTATATGCTGTAATAACGTCAAATATATATTTTACTGTGTTAGTCCAGCAATAGATTTTATTTTAGCTGTTTTAAAGGTAATAAACCGATGTTATGTGATTATTTTTCTCCTAGACGATTTTAGGAAAGCTTTTTAAACAATTTTGCAATTTACCTACTGGAGTTGAGTCCGTTTAAGTTTATAAGAAAGTGATAAGCACAGTTGTCATTCTATACTTACACTCAGACTTTCATATCTGTATAAAAATCTTCTTCTTCTACAGTGGGTAGTTGCTGTATTGTAACAAGTGATGAATCTGGCTATATTTGTGGACTACTTCCATCCAAGGAATTATGGAGAATCAACATCAATGATCTATCTATATCAAAGGTTTGTCGAACAAATATCTTTGTGTGTTATCAGGGGGGTAGAAATGAGACGGAGGGCGGAAAAATTCATGGGCTATTTGAACATAATTGCTGGCTACTTTTTGTGATTTTCTTCTTTGTTTTTTAAGGGAGATATCAAATCAACCACCTACTTTTTAACATGTATCAGTACTATACAGTTTACATGTAAAATCATTTAATTTCGGTGGGACAAAATTTCTTGGTTTTGGTAAAAAAGATCATTTCGATGGGATGTGAATTCATGATTTTTGCAGTTTGATGGTATTAAAATTTGTGGTAGTAGGTGAACCACAAAATTCAGGAAATTTAATCCCCAATGAAAATTAATTATTTTACAGTACAATATATTTAGGAAAGATGTCACACTTCTTGCATCACACAGCTGATTTTCTCTTAATATCAGAGGTTATTGGCCAATCAGACAGGGATCAAACTGGATGATCTTTCTGTTTTTCTGTTTCTCAGCAATTATTCAGTTATATGGGGCGATTTCATCTTACCAGTTTTCCTTGACTTCCTGACCACAATGAACAATATCAAATAACACTATTGCCAAATTTTCATAGAATGGTATGACTTAGCATAGGGCTGTAACGGTAAACCGCGTTACACAAAACACCGCGGACTGCAGTCCCACACATTCCTTGGTCCAAGACTTCTAAATTTTGGTACAGTTCCGTAAAAGCTTTTTAATTAGCAAAATAATATTCAGACAATGAAAATATCTGACAACCTACTGATTATGTATAATAACCATATATTACTCTTTTTAATTGTATTAAGACAGGCTTCATATTGTCAAAATTCATTTAGAATGGTTGATAGTCACATTATAATAGCTGCTGTTAGAGAATATTGTATCATACCAAAATATGCCAAACCGTTTGAAAAATTGACTGCACGTATCACGCCATGAGGTGAGCTTACTGTTTCATTCCTTACTAACATGTACTGTGATCACTTGGTAAAAATGCAGTCTACTATTTTGTGCTTGTATATTTCAGTGTCCCACCCAGAAGATGGTTATCACATGTTTGTTATCCACTGAGCTGATCACACCGACTGGGGAGAGATGTAGTTATATTCTGGCTGCTGATGATAATAAACATCTACACTTTATACAACAAGGGGATATAGTGATGACCCTCGATACACCAGAAGTCATTTCAGCAGTAAGACCAATTCTTTTTTGTTTTTAACTAATTTCAGATTAAATTCTGTAAAATCATTAATTTTCGTGGGGATTAAATTTCGTGTTTCGCCTTTAACCACAAAATTAAATCCCATCGAACAATAATTTTGACCCATGTATTTAATACTTGTAATGCAAATCCACGAATTAACATCCCATAGAAATTGTATCATAATCTTTTACCAAAAACCATGAAATTTCGTCTCATCGAAATTAAATGATTTTACAGTATTGAATTATGAAGGTTCGTAATGTCATCAACAATTTAGGATATGATTCATATAGCAATGTTGAAGCATGCAGTAAAAGCATTATATTTTCTAAGTGCTATACATTGTATTTTCATTGATTATGATGTTGAACTTGACCACTAAATCTAATCCCCAGAAATAAATGTCTCCCAAATAGAAAACAAGAACTTTCCTTTCTGCTTGCAATGCAAAATTTATAAACCTCCAAAAATTGTATTTGACCAAATCCATCAAACTTTATGCCTACAAAATGAAGTGATTTTACGGTAGTATTAAAATGTAATTACAAATGTTTATTTATAAATACATTTCAATGGGACCTTAATTTGTGGATTTTGAATTTCAGGTAATAAAGTGGAAAATTATTGTTTGACAGGATTTGATTTCGTGGTTGAAGGTGAACTGATTTTACAGTAATGTATTGTGTTTCAGATGTGTAGTGGTTGGTTTATTGATACAGATAAGTTAGATGTTGGAGTGGATGGGTCGAGTATGAAGCCTCTGTCACAAGTGGCTCTAGGATGTATAAATGGAGCAATCTATGTCCTTCATAATTTCACGGTGAGTAATCCTATATAACTGTTACTGTTGAAGGGTTGAGTATGAAGCCTCTGTCACAAGTGGCTCTAGGATGTATAAATGGAGCAATCTATGTCCTCCATAATTTTACGGTGAGTAATCCTATAGTATGAAGCCTCTGTCACAAGTGGCTCTAGGATGTGTAAACGAAACTATCTATGTCCTCCATAATTTCACGGTGAGTAATCCTATAGTATGAAGCCTCTGTCACAAGTGGCTCTAGGATGTGTAAATGGAGCAATCTATGTCCTCCATAATTTCACGGTGAGTAGTCCTATAGTATGAAGCCTCTGTCACAAGTGGCTCTAGGATGTGTAAATGGAGCAATCTATGTCCTCCATAATTTTACAGTGAGTAGTCCTATAGTATGAAGCCTCTGTCACAAGTGGCTCTAGGATGTGTAAATGAAGCTATCTATGTCCTCCATAATTTTACAGTGAGTAATCCTATAGTATGAAGCCTCTGTCACAAGTGGCTCTAGGATGTGTAAATGAAGCTATCTATGTCCTCCATAATTTCACGGTGAGTAATCCTATAGTATGAAGCCTCTGTCACAAGTGGCTCTAGGATGTGTAAATGAAGCTATCTATGTCCTCCATAATTTCACGGTGAGTAATCCTATAGTATGAAGCCTCTGTCACAAGTGGCTCTAGGATGGGTAAATGAAGCTATCTATGTCCTCCATAATTTCACGGTGAGTAATCCTATAGTATGAAGCCTCTGTCACAAGTGGCTCTAGGATGTGTAAATGAAGCTATCTATGTCCTTCATAATTTTACGGTGAGTAATCCTATAGTATGAAGCCTCTGTCACAAGTGGCTCTAGGATGTGTAAATGAAGCTATCTATGTCCTCCATAATTTCACGGTGAGTAATCCTATAGTATGAAGCCTCTGTCACAAGTGGCTCTAGGATGTGTAAATGAAGCTATCTATGTCCTCCATAATTTCATGGTGAGTAGACCTATACAACTAATTGATTCCCTTCTTTAGATTACTGCTATTTTGTGTATCATGGTACAATATGTATGATGAATTGCTCTATTTAAGTGCAAAGTTGGAAGTAATATGAACATATGATAAACGTTTTGGAGCACTTTTCCTGGAACGTTGAAATGCCCTTCGTACTTTATTATTTGTTTCATTTTGTTGTATTTGTAGATAACAGAGGAAGAAGTGGGTAATTCTAAATATCATATTACATCCATGCTGAGTCATCCAACATCTAGTGGTTCTATAGACATGTTACTGTGTGCTGGTCATTTCAATGCATTACATGTCTACCATGAAGGAAAGGTAAGTACATTTTTGTGCATTTTGAATTTGAAAATAATAATTTTGTGAAATTCTTTGTGAAATTGGGTCATCCTGCATTTTTGCGGCAGGGACTTGGGTTTTTAATAACTTCTTTTGGTTGTATGTGGGCATTGCTCCATGTCGTTGTGTTGTTACTGTTGTCTGTGCTAGGCTGGTTAAGTTGAGTGCTTCCTTCGCTGTCCGATCTCCTTATATCTTTTTCACCAAATGCACAAAATTGCTAATCAAACTAAAATCCAATGCAAAAACTGTATCCATCCTTTTATACAAGTGCTTGCATTTTTTATCTATTTTGTGCTTCTGTCTTTCTATATGTTTAGCGAAAGTGAAATATTTAGAGAATTTCAATAATTTACAAAAGGAGCAGGTGTTTTGGACCCCTACCTGATTTGGACAAAATTTCTCTAGATGAAAGATATAAACCCTCCTGTTAAAAAATTGATATTTTTAATTTGACTTTCATTTTGTTTAGCAGCTTTGAAATATTTTGGGGAATTTCATTGAGTGTTAATAAATTTCTAAAAATGGCTAATAATTCACAAAGCAAATAATCTAAATTCAGATTTACTAACTGTATTGCCTGCAGAAATATCCACTTTATAGTATATAATTTGCATTTATCTACTATAAAGGATATTTGTGGGGGTAAAACTTTTATGGATTTTGTGGTTGAGCTAGAATACAAAAACTAACCTAACAAAGATTCACCCTCTGAAGTACAGAACAGATGGTTTCCCAGTCCAGGTATTGCAGTCCATGAATTGACGACCTCTTGAAATTGCATTTTAAGCGAATCCACACAATTTTCAATACTGTAAAATCATTTAATTTCGATGGGAAGAAATTTCTGTTTTGGTAAAAAGGACCATTTCGACAGGATGTTAATTTGTGGACTTTGCATTTCAGGTAATGAACATAAGGGTCAAAATTATTGTGCAATGGGATTTGATTTTGTGGTTGAAGGTGAACCATGAAATCCACAAAATTTAATGATTTTACAGTACCCACAAAAATAAGTTATTTTACTGTCATACAATCTGTTGGTTGACATCCGGAAGCTCTTGTTTCGCATGCGCAGAATTTAGCATGGAAAGGCTGATAGTGAACTTGTTTTTTCTTGCAGAATGTTGGAAACTTTGAAACTCCAGAATGGATTTGTTCCATGGATATCTCGTCCAATCAGAATGTGCCGGAAGTTATTGTTGGTTGTATCGATAAATCTGTACTTGGATTGAAATTACAGGAAACCTGAGAAAAGTGTCAGGTTGCTGTGCAACTTGTATCAGGTTGCTAGGCAACTTGTGTTGGGTTGCTATGAAACTTGTGTCGTGTTGATACGCAACTTGTGTCAGGTTGCTAGGCAACTTGTGTCAGATTGCTAAGAAACTTGTGCTGGTTGCTAGGCAACTTGTATCAGGTTGCTAGGCAACTTGTGTTGGGTTGCTATGAAACTTGTGCTGGTTGCTAGGCAACTTGTGTCAGATTGCTAAGAAACTTGTGCTGGTTGCTAGGCAACTTGTGTCAGGTTGCTAGGCAACTTGTGTCAGATTGCTAAGAAACTTGTGCTGGTTGCTAAGCAACTTGTGTCAAGTTGCTAGGCAACTTGAGTCAGGGTTGCTAGGCAACTTGAATCAGAGTTGCTAAGAAAGTTGTGTCCAGAAGATGTGGAGAATGGCGAATGTTCATTATTTGTTGGCATTCGACGGAGACAGTTTTATGTGCATTAATAAATTAGGCCAATGATGACCTTCGATTTCAAGGGCACTATGATGGCTATAACATTGTGCATGCATTTATACATGTATATACTCATTATGGTTACTGATAACAATAAACGTTGTACATTCTTGAAACACCTTGAAATCTCCAACATGCACTTCAGTCCTAGCAAAAGGATGATCCTTAAAGATCTGAAAGGATTTTAGTCTGGATTACCTTCCATTACTACTTTGTGCAATAGCATTGACAGTACATTGGATACCAGTTTGGTAAAATACATTGCAGGTTTCAAAAGTTTAGTGTCAAATGCTTATAAAAGGAAAATTTTACTGATGTTAGGAGTTTTGTTGTTTATATATTGGTCAATAAAAATGTCATTACATTTTGTAATAAATTTACTTAAATACTATAATAGTTTCTTTTGTTGTCTTCCAGAATACTAAAGTATATTTAGGTATAAAAGAATTTACCTTTCATGTGAAATATATTGAGTCGTAGATAGCGCTGGTTTTCTTCGATGTGTTATAGTTACAAACACTGTGACAATGTTTTACAAAGATTACCAGTAAGTGAAAACTGTGACTTCTAGAGTGTCAACAAGGTTTTTTCTTTGACATGACCTGGTGACCTTGTTTTTTACCCCAGATGACCCACTTTTGAATTTGACCTAGATTTTACATTGACGCAGATAGTGACTACATTTCATAAAGATGAAAACATAACTATAACCTCTAGCGTGCTAACAAGGTTTTTCTATAATGTGAACTAGTGACCTTGTTTTTGACCCCAGATGACTTAGTTTCAAACACGGCCTAGACTTTATAGAGACAAACAATGTGACCAAGTTTCAAAAGGATTAAGTCAAAAAGTCACCTCTATTGTGTTAACAAGATTTTTTCGTGATTTGACCTAGTCATGTAGTGATCTAGTTTTTTAACCCAGACGACTTAGTTTTGAACTTGGCCTAGATTCCAACATTGAGACCAAATTCCAAAAGGATAAAGTGAAAATTGAGACCTCTAGAGTGTTATCAGTCCAATTGGTGACAACCCATGACAGACAACGGGGTGTTCACAATAGCTAAAAGTTGAACTTACATACTCAAAGACCCTTTGTGTTGTAACTCAAACATGATGTAAGTCATTGTACAAAAATATCAATTTAATAAATCATTCATTATTAGTTACAAATCATAACAGAATTGTACAAAAAATATATTTAACAAGAGATGTTTGTAAAAACATGTATGCCCCTTGACAGCCAAATAGACATTGAAGTTCAAGGCTAATTACCGTTACTATGCACTACTGACCTCACATAAATTGGAGTAAAATACCAACATCCATTTAAAGTTTGAAGATCCTTGGACCATAGTTTATTACCAATTTTCAGAAACCATTTGTATTTATTCATTCAGTAAAAAGGTCACAGTGTAAATGACCTTTGAACTGCAAGGGTTGTATTCAATACTGATCTTACTTGACATAAAAATAAGGACAACCAATCAGACCTCACATTAATAAACCCTAAGTCAGTAATAGCGATATGATTTGCTATCCTTATTCTCCATTTAAATAAGATCAATATTGAATACCATCCCTGACCTCAAAATCAACTGGGGTCATCTACTGTCACCTAACAACCCCCAGGTCTAGAATGAGGATCCTGGGGTCATGCATTTATCAACAGAAATAATTCACTAATAGCCTACTGACTGAAATGTGCAAAGCCACAACCCTGTCATAAAAAATTGGAGGGGGTCCATAATTAATCAAATAATTCATAATTATAAATCACAACAACAATTACATGTACATAATTATTATGGCAAGTATTGCACAAAGTTTAAAATGTCTTTGATCAAACTACTTGTTTGAACCAAACTTTTGAACCATGGTCTGGGATTTTACACAGGTAATTGTATAGTTGAAAACGAAATAAAAAACAAAAACAAAAAAAAAAAACATTTTTTTTTTTGGAAAATTAATATTTAGAAAAATATAGATTTTCAAAGAAACAATTTTTTTTTCGTTTTCAACAATACAGTTACCTGTGGAATTTTGGTGCTGTGTGGAAACTTGATTTACTTTACAGTGATTTTGGTGTTTAAGCATAAACTGAAATTGCTGCACTGTCAATAGCATGAATTATCTTAGAGATATAGCCATATAAGTAACTTTAACCAAATTCCTAACAGACCGACTAATGATTAGTACCAGAGTTCCAGACCTTGGTTAATATAATGTCACAACATTGCGAGTATACAACATAAATGGACAGTTACTTCCATTACTTGGAAAAACAAAAGCAGTACAATATGTTTAGTAAAGTAGCACCAGTATGTCATTCAAATTATGCAGAGAGAAAAAACCCAGAGTATTATACCAGAGAGCTGGAGGTTAAATAAGTAGTTTAGCATGTTTATATCATTATTAGGAAAGCAAAATTTCAATGCAAGGCTGCCTTTCCTTATCAAAAATAAGGAAAGAGTAAACAATTTTTACTTTAAGAATATGCACAGACACTTTACTTGATAAAGAATCCAGAAAGAACCAAAATGCCCTCATATAAAAAGTCAAAGATTTTGATTTTTCGGTAGGGGTTGCAACATGAGCAATTTTTTTGCCTATTATACTAAATGTACATAGTGCTTCTTTAAAATAAGCTTAAAACTGTTGAACAACCTTAAAACAAAATGACAATTCTTACATCAAGAAATCAAGTAAAAAATCCCCTTTTTTCATAGGGCAATGCAACACACCTCTGCCAAAAATATGACTTTGTAGCCGCTTTGACAATATGTTGCATATTGCAGGATTTCTAGTAATTGTCCTTAAACATGTCAGTACATATCACTGGCATATAATGAGAAGGTTGTAAGTACTAAATTACACTGCATTATAATGCGCTTCTCATGAGCCTATTTACATGAAAATCTGAACTTATCATGGTGACCAAACTGAAGTTGAAACAGCTTATTTTACCATAAGTAAAGAGTAATTTTCTGACATTTTTTTTCTTGTTTTCTAAAAATATAGATTTTGTGCTTATGACCTTTCATTCTAAGCCAGCAATATGTATCAGTGGATATTTCCATACTGTAAACTCATTTCATTTCGATGGGACAAAATTTCATGGTCCCAGTAAAAAACCTTTTGATTCATTTGAAGATTTTGCATTTCAGGTAATAAATACAGGAGTCGAAACTTTGTTTGATAGGATTTAATTTTGTGGTAAAGGTGAACAAAGGAATCCACAAAATTTAATCCCTCACAAAAATTAATGCTTTTACAATATGAACAAAAATGGAATAATACTGAAAGAGATACACAGAATTTGTAAAAAAATGTCTTTCGTGGTAGACCACATGGATACCATGATACCGCACACTGTTAACTGGATGACACAGAGTGTGGTTGTCTCAATCTTAAACCTTCATCTTCTCTGGTCCTGGATGGACCGGGAGATAATAAACTCGTATTGTCATCTGTGTTATGTTGGTGAAGTGTTTCTGCTGGTCGGTTTAATAATCCTGAAAAAATATTCAACAATGAATATCTATCATTTAGGTAAAAAAAAATTGTTTTAAGTTGATTGTCAAACGAGTTCTTACAACCTTATTATTTATGCTATACACTTCATTCTTGATGGTGCCAATTGCCACAAGCCTTGTGACAAGGGTATTAGAAAAGAGAAGTCAGTTTTTCCTTTTTTGTGTTCTATTGAGGCAGTCCTAGTGCATAGACATTCAGTTTATACCTGCGTCATCCAATAATGACCTTTGGTTTAATAGAAGAGACAGAAAGTGTGTGTGATACATAGAGGATCTGGTGTGTGACACCGGTGAATTTTCTGCCATTGAAATTAATGCAAAATGACCCAAATTCGCATCTCTCCCTCCGTTTCACTGACATTCCGGGTGATTTTCTGTGGCCGTTTCCATAAGAAGCAATCCCTGTTATCCAAAATAAGCTGGAGAAAATGGCATGTCGATAGTTTCGTTTTCGAGCTACTGCAGGGATTCTGGAAGGACAACGCTATTTTCCATGCCTCAAAAGCTGACTTGACCGAAGCACACATACATTGTCAGTCTTCAGCCAGGGAAAGATAATTCAGAAAAATATCCATTAAACACTCTTAAAAGTAAGCATGCAGGTCATATTTGATCTACATTCATGTAATTTGGTCAACAATCAGCATTTTCCACATTAAAACAGTGCTTCAACAGACATATATCAAATTTTTGAAAAGGACTATTTTAGCATACTACGACCCGGAAGTACTTTCCACCGGTGTGACACCATCTATCACTCGTCAATTGATAAAACAAGAGGGCCATGATGGCCCAATATCGCTCACCTGATTATAAACCCTGCACAATTTTCACCCAAAGGAATAATTTGAACATCTTGGTAGAAAACCACAAGATGATGCTACATACCAATTATCAAAACTCTAGGCAGTCTAGTTTTAGGCAAGAAGATATTAATATGTTTTCCCTATATAAGTCTATGTAAAACGGTGACCCCCGAGTGGGGCCAATTTTGACCCCAGGGGCATAATTTGAAAAATCTTGGTAGAGGACCACTAGATGATGCTACATACCAAATATCAAAGCTCTATGCAGTGTAGTTTTAGACAAGAAGATTTTTATATGTTTTCCCTATATAAGTCTATGTAAGACGGTGACCCCCGGGGCTGGGCCAATTTTGACCACAGGGGTATAATTTGCACAATCTTGGTAGGGGACCACTAGATGATGCTACATACCAAATATCAAAGCTCTTAGGCATTGTAGTTTAAGACAAGAAGATTTTTATATGTTTTCCCTATATAAGTCTAAGTAAAATGGTGACCCCCAGGGTGGGGCCAATTTTGACCCGAGGGGAATAATTTGAACAATCTTTGTAGAGGACCTCTAGCTGAGTCTACATACCAAATATGAAAGCCCTGGGCCAAGCAATTTCGGTCAAGAAGATTTTTTAAAGTTTTCTCTATATAACTCTATGTAAAACTAAGGGCCCCCGGGGCAGGGCCAATTTTGACCCCAGGGGCATAATTTGAACAATCTTTGTAGAGGACCTCTAGCTGAGTCTACATACCAAATATGAAAGCCCTGGGCCAAGCAATTTCGGTCAAGAAGATTTTTTAAAGTTTTCTCTATATAACTCTATGTAAAACTAAGGGCCCCCGGGGCGGGGCCAATTTTGACCCCAGGGGCATAATTTGAACAATCTTTGTAGAGGACCTCTAGCTGAGTCTACATACCAAATATGAAAGCCCTGGGCCAAGCGGTTTCGGAGAAGAAGATTTTTTAAAGGTTTCCCCTATATAACTCTGTGTAAAACTAAGGGCCCCCGGGGCGGGGCCAATTTTGACCCCAGGGACATAATTTGAACAATCTTTGTAGAGGACCTCTAGCTGAGTCTACTTACCAAATATGAAAGCCCTGGGCCAAGCAATTTCGGAGAAGAAGATTTTTTAAAGTTTTCTCTATATAACTCTATGTAAAACTAAGGGCCCCCGGGGCGGGGCCAATTTTGACCCCAGGGGCATAATTTGAACAATCTTTGTAAAGGACCTCTAGCTGAGTTTACATACCAAATATGAAAGCCCTGGGCCAAGCGGTTTCGGAGGAGAAGATTTTTAAAGATTTCCCCAATATAACTCTATGTAAAACTAAGGGCGCCCGGGGCGGGGCCAATTTTGACCCCAGGGACATAATTTGAACAATCTTTGTAGAGGACCTCTAGCTGAGTCTACATACCAAATATGAAAGCCCTGGGCCAAGCCGTTTCGGAGAAGAAGATTTTTTAAGGTTTCCCCTATATAACTCTATGTAAAACTAAGGGCCCCCGGGGCGGGGCCTATTTTGACCCCAGGGACATAATTTTAACAATCTTAGTAGAGGACCCCAAGGTGATGCTACATACCAAATATGAAAGCTCTAGGCCTTACGGTTTCAGAGAAGAAGATTTTTGAAGTTTCCTTTTTGAAAATCTATTTTTAGCCTGTGTGACCTAGTTATGCGACGGACTGGAATTTTTTTAACAACTTTGGTAGAGGTCCACCCAAGGAACATTCCTGTTAAGTTTTATCAAATTTGGCCAAGCGGTTTAGGAGGAGAAGTCGTTTGAAAAAATTGTTGACGGACGCACGACGCACAACGCACGACGCACGCCGCACGACGCACGACGCACGACGGACGACGGACGACGGACATCTCGGTATGACAAAACCTCACCATGACCACATTGTGGTCAGGTGAGCTAAAAATCATATTAAACAAGTTTTGGAAATTTTATAAAGCTTGCCAATAATATTTCCTGAACAAGTTTAATATAAATATATTAATTGACAACCAGTTATAGATTCTTTATATCATATGACACAAATAACGCAAAATATACAAAATTCTACTGGAAAAACACATTATATCACATATGTGTAGTATAAGAATATACATACTCGCTATACTACATACAAGTTAAGTCATGTGATATAAGGATATCAGCGGGAGAATAAAAATCCGAGTTCATGGATGTGTCCTTTTCCCAAAAGAGCCTGGAAACACTTCCCTATCATAGGAAACAAATAAATAACATACCTTTACTTTTCTTCTTTGGAGATGCAGGTTTTCTATTGCGGAATAAGTTGATAATAGTTCTAGGTGCTGTATTATCCTGGTCGCTAGGCAACCAGAAATGATACCATGACAACAATGTCACAAAACTGATCACAATAAAATTCCACGATATACCAATCACTGCCGAAGTTATCGGCCAATAATATAGAAAATATCTGAAATAGACAAGGACAAAAATGTCTCATAAAGTGCAACATTTATGTAATAAACAACATTGGTGTTTCAATCTATGGCATTTAACAATATAGGTATTAACTATAGGAGTAGTATTATACTGTGGTACTATCTATCTTCCTTTAATGGCAAACCCCTTGCAGGGATGTAGACATTTACATGATAAACCGCAAAATTTGGTTTCAGTTCACAATACAAGCTACTTAATGTTGGTATGGTTTGGTACCAAATAAAGTATTATTTACCTGATGCCAGAAAATTGAGCAAATATTCTAAGATCAGCAGTATAGATTTCAGCTTTCATACTCTTCACTTCTACAACCAGACCAACTGATGGATTATGCTGCAAAACAATGGTATAAAGCAGTCAGGAAAGGTCCATAGAGACACCTCATCCCCCAATTTAGAGGGTCAGTATTCTATTTTTGTGACACATAACTCCAATACATTTGCTTAATTTAATTTATTCTAATTCATTTATGGTGGATTGTGAATACAAGTTTTTCCAACATTTATTAATCAATCTCAACACCTCTGAATTTCTGGTTTTATTACATTTACTTTCATTTGCTTCTCCTCACTCCTCAGGAGAAACTGCTGCTATGGTTTAATGTGCAGGATTTGCGGCAATTTCAGTTTGATTCCAGGTCACAGCAGGTTGTGTCAGTCCATGAAAATTTGACCAATATGTTGATTTTCCTCCACATGTGGAGAAATTGTTTATCCCAGGTGGAAGGGTAAGTTTCAATAAGTAATGACTGGTTAGAATACAGACTATACAGTTCAAGAAAACTGGTTTGATTAATCGACGAATGTATAGCTTGGCAAATTTAACACAAAAAACCTGACCTATTGATTAGCATAATTTAACTGTCGCTATATTGCCTATGTTTACAACAGCGATTGTACATGTATGTTTTCATAATCGGGGAGTATCACGAAGATGCTCGAGATATAATACAAACACAAATCTGAAATACCGATATTACACAATATGCTTGCGGAAATTGATTTATTCAAAGCAAGAACCTTGTAATATATTCCTGCATAAAGGTCAAGCTCAGATCAAAATAGTCAAGCTATAATATGACTGAAAAGGTGATGAGAAATGGCTTTAAACCTGAATAAAAAAAAAATATTAAATAGGCACTTACTGCATTGTCCATGAATTCTGGAAACAGTTCAACATGAAGGAATTGTTTCTGATTCATGTAACCAAACAGGAAGCATGGTGAGAACGCAAATGTCTCCAGAATCCTGAGTAGATCTGACTTGTATTGGACTGCAGTCTGAAACAAGATACATGTAATAATAATAATAACGTCTTTATTTTATGTGGATAACATAATTGGTAAACCAATTTTCATTACGGTCCACCTGTACAACCTCTGTAGAGCAACAATCTTCAGGAGCTACACATATTGATAACTGTTTAGAGGTTGTTGCTTTTTGGAGGTTAACTTTACAGTAAATAGCAACTTCCCAATACAACTACATTAGAGCTTATGGAACGCTCTTCATATTTGTCCTCATGGACCATATACCAGTCAAATTTTGAAATTCAACAGAGCAAATTATACTAGAATAAAATTTTATCCTTATACTTATTTGTTTTAGGGCAACATAAGGCCAAATGTGAAACACCTTTTTCTAACTTATTTTTTTAAATTTCTCTTGACAAATATTTCCTGGTGTTATCCATTGTCACATGTGATCCTTTTAATGCCGAGAGTGTCTAGCAAGGGAATATCTAGGTACCTTTTATTTTATCTTACGTATGATGCGGTCTGGGATCGTACCCGGAACCTCCACCACTTGAAGCAGATGCTCAACCACTACGCAGCACTTAATGGACTGTGTGAGCACAAAGCCATGTCATAAATGAAAGCACTAAAAATATTACTTATGAAACAAATCTGCAGGATTACTGGGTGAATATAAAAGTAATTTACTCACATAAGGTCAACTCAAGTCGTTAGTTAAACAGTCAACATAAGATGATAAATAAGAAACTAACGTACACTTACAGCTCGTGCCGAATGTTGCACCGTCTCTCCGAGTTTGTTATATAGACTTATCTCGATCATAAACATACCTGAATAACACAAACAATCATAAACATATACCTAAATAGCACAATCATAAACAAACCTCAATTACATAAATAATTTTAGAAAATTTCGGTTTTATATGAAACTTGTCATTGGTTGTGGTTTTTTTTCATCAAACCTTGTGTAATTTAGTCTATAACTATATTCCTGACTGTATGTTTTCATAAGCAGAGAGAATCAAAGAGAAACTTGATTATAATATGAATAATACAAACACAAATCTAAAGAAACAATACTGCACAAATTTCTCAAGGAGATTTATATATTCAATGCAAGAACCTTGTATCAGAATTGTGTCAAATTCTCTGTTTAATACCTGAAACAAAGAATTTTTAGTAGTGTTTAACGTAACTCACCAATTTGTCTGTTGGCATCTGACTCTGGTACATCAAGGTCTAACACAATTTTGTAGGACTGTCCAACATTGAACACCTGTGAAATACAGTAGGCATTTAACAGAATGAGGAACAACACATAATAACTAAAAATGTAAAATGAGACTACTATTTCCACCAAATATACATATCTCATTATATGATGATAAAACTCAAGTATATATAGCACAAAGTACATACTGTAATTCCTTTAATTTCGATGGGACAATTTTTTGCGGTTTTTGAACAGTAGCGAGTCGTTCAGTGCAGGCGATAAAAATTCACGTTTACGACTGTGAGCTAAGAATAGATGAATTTGCATACTCCGCGGGATGACTTCGAACTTTATCGCCTCATCTTTAGCCGAGACAGTGTTTATAATGTTGCGTGATGACTTAGAACTTTATCGTAGGAAGCTTGATAAATATATCGAGACAGTGATTGTATTATGTTATGCAAGTTAGGTTACCATCCGGTCAGTGATTAACGCTCACGTTTAAATACTGCGAGTAGTATAGGCAGTAGTGGCAATAATGTATTAACTAGATGCTGGAACATACATATGGCCTTAGGATGCCCTCATATGCTTTGTGACAGGAAAAATATTTTTCTGACGACAGGAACAATCCCTGTTCTTCCAGTGCCATCGGCGCTTTGATTTTAAAAAAGACCATTTTGATGGGATGTTTATTCGAGGATTTTGCATTTCAGGTAATAAATATGAGGGTAAAAATTATTGTTCGGTGGGATTTAATTTCGTATTGGAAGCTTAACCATGAAATCCATGAAATTATTTTAAAGCAACTACAAATAAGTATAGTAAGTATGTAGTAAAAAGTAATGGATCAAACATGAGTTCAACGATGATATAGCAAGGTGGGCTGCTAAAAGGAGGTCTCAGTAGCTCCTTCACTCCTTCACATAATGGGAGTAAAATATGAAAGGAGTAATGAATTGACTGTATTTACAATGAGCTTCAACCCCTACTAAGCTACAATTATTCAAATAATCATTATGAAACCAACAAGAAGAATTAAGGGAAAAAATAAAGTTGAAATTCTATATCTCTTGTGTACTGTAAACATATATGTTAATCATAAGTATTAAAATCAATGACAAATATACAATAATTTATACAGCAGTTTTTTGAGCATTTTGGGAACATGACCTATACCCTTGGGATAGGGAATTTTAGCGGCATTTGGTCCAAATTGGGAAAAGTACAATTTTAATTCCAAAGCCTAAAAAGTTGATAGGTATACAATAACTTAAATTGTATGTTTAATTTGCTGTAATTAAGTGTTATTCATGCTCAAGTTCAGTTGTGCTGGCTCTTTTTACAGGAATATTAATCATTTTCCCGTATTTCTTTTTTAACTCTGAATTGGGAAATTTGGACTTGAAATTGGGAAAAAAATATATGATTTTTACTTGCAATGGGAACATAGCCCATAATCGGCTTTAAATCACCCGAAAAAAACCTGTACAGTACCTTGTTTTTTCCTTCTTTCACTAAACTAATATTTGCAACAGGAAAGGAGCACATACCTATGCCATTTTCACAAACTCTGAAGAAATGAAATGTATATGTATAACACAATTAAATTAAATATGTGAAGAATTCACAAATTATGATTGAAACTGGTAATCAAATGCCTTTATACATATATTAATGTTTAAAGCATGAACAAAGGAATAATAATATTGTATGCATTCAGAATCTATGAAAAGTTTTCAATGTGTCAGTTTAAATTGGTAAAATGAGTGAATGTTCCTCATTGAATTTACTGTCAGTCCAAATCAAAATTTGTCAGTCAAGACAGGAGGACTGACAGTTTTCGCATAGCCTGTACAGTCAACCTATACAGTCCATATAGGCTGATATACATTTTTCCAGATTTCCCTTACCCAAATTTCAGAAAATTGGTTTTATCAAACATGCTGATATCAATTAAGCATGAAACATCTATCGGAATCCCAAAGTTACTTTCTGTTTGGATAACGGGAATTTTGGCAAAAGTTTAATGACTTGGGAGTTGCTCCATCTATTGAAATTCACATAAGTTTTTCTTTAGATATCAATAACGTTACCAGTACATTTTTAAACAATACAGCACTCGGACTCTGGTATCAGTCACTCTCTGAGGATCCAACCAACACTGGCAGTGGGGTAGGTTATGTAGATTTTTTATCAAACAGTTAAACTAAAGAATAATTTTCTACAAAATCAATATCATTTATGACAAAATTATTAATGTTTAAAAGAAAAAGTCTAAATAGTTTTTAGAAAAAAAACTTATACAAATATAATAATAATATGTAACCACGTGTATAATATACCTAAAGTGAAAGTAGACAGGCAGTTCCTGTGTAACAACGGGCACATAATAGAAATAAAAGCTTCCATACAGGAACGCTGAACACCACGATATAGCCGAAATGGTAGAAATAACAATTAAAATTTGTCTGACGATACTGTTCAATGATGACAAAGCATTATTCGCCCTATATTTTAGTGCGTTTGAAAAATTATTGACACTACTCATTTTGGAGTCCATTTTGAGACCCTGTAGACTTGTCTAACCGCAAATGAGCGGAAAGTATTTTAAAATAAAGAAAATATTTCAGAAAATTTAGATAATATTTAATATGATGGCATAAAACTAATTTTGAATGCACGCATGGCAATATGTAGATGTTTAATTTATGTGTAATACAGAATAAAGTCTTAAATAAGCAGATTTTTATACTTTCTGTCAATTAAATTGCGTTGGTGTAAACTATTTATTTTGTACCAGTCTACAGAAATCAAATAAAACACTATTTATAAAGTTTCTTTTTTACTAAAACGCATTTTATTATTTCCTATTTTCATTATAAAACCCATACTCACTGTTTATTTGTATAAATAAATGAATTCCACAATTGTTTAGAAATGAAACTCATTCGGATATGTTTTTCGGGTAACACTTATTTCCATTTGCTAAACCTTCCCTGCGGCCATGAGTATGAAAGCGGTGCAATATTTTTACATACCGTTGTAAATAGTCCCGGATTTTTGGTCCTATTATTACAAGTAAAGGGAACTATCTAGTTTTCCATTGATAACTTTTATAATATTTGTATGTTTGGAATATTTAAGAATTAATGTGGCAATAATGATTATTTACTGGGGCAATAATATGATCTAACAGGGGCCTTACGCAGGATTTTACTGTGGCCGTATGTATGAATTACTGTGGGCATACCAGTATTTAAGAATTACTGTGGCCATCACTATGCTGATGTACTGACCATATGTATGGTTTTTCTGGAGCCATATGAATGACTTTACTGCGGCCATTTTTATGATTCACTGTGGCAATTTTTATGAATGCCTGTGTCCATAATTATGATTTACTGCGTACACATATATGATTTTACTGTGGCCATATTTATGAATTACTGCGACCATCATTATGATTCACTTTGGCCATTTTATGAATCAGTGTTGGCCATATTTATGAATTAACTTAGTCCGTATGTAAACATGATCTGCTATGGCCATATTTATTAATTAACTTAGTCCGTATACATAATCTACTGCGGCCATATTTATGAATTTACTTAGTCTGTAAACATAATCTACTGCGGCCATATTTATGAATTCACTTAGTCTGTAAACATAATCTACTGCGGCCATATTTATGAATTCACTTAGTTTGTATACATAATCTACTGCGGTCATATTTATGAATTTACTTAGTCTGTATACATTATCTGCTGTGGCCATATTTATGAATTTACTAAACTTAGTCCGTATGTATACATGATATACTGTGGCCATATTTATGAACTAACTTAGTCCATATACATGATCTACTGTGGCCATATTTATGAATTAACTTAGTCCGTATACATGATCTGATGTGGCCATATTTATGAATTAACTTAGTCCATATACATGATCTACTGCGGCCATATTTATGAATTAACTTAGTCCGTATACATGATCTGATGTGGCCATATTTATGAATTTACTTAGTCTGTATACATAATCTACTGCGGCCATATTTATGAATTAACTTAGTCCGTATACATGATCTAAGGTGGACATATTTATGAATTAATTAAACTTAGTCCGTATGTATACATGATCTACTGCCCCCATATTTATGAATTCACTTAGTCTGTAAACATAATCTACTGCGGCCATATTTATGAATTCATTTAGTTTGTATACATAATCTACTGCGGTCATATTTATGAATTTACTTAGTCTGTATACATTATCTGCAGTGGCCATATTTATGAATTTACTAAACTTAGTCCGTATGTATACATGATATACTGTGGCCATATTTATGAATTAACTTAGTCCATATACATGATCTAACGTGGCCATATTTATTAATTAATTAAACTTAGTCCGTATGTATACATGATCTGATGTGGCCATATTTATGAATTAACTTAGTCCGTATACATGATCTGATGTGGCCATATTTATGAATTAATTAAACTTAGTCCGTATGTATACATGATCTACTGCCCCCATATTTATGAATTCACTTAGTCTGTAAACATAATCTACTGCGGCCATATTTATGAATTCATTTAGTTTGTATACATAATCTACTGCGGTCATATTTATGAATTTACTTAGTCTGTATACATTATCTGCAGTGGCCATATTTATGAATTTACTAAACTTAGTCCGTATGTATACATGATATACTGTGGCCATATTTATGAATTAACTTAGTCCATATACATGATCTAACGTGGCCATATTTATTAATTAATTAAACTTAGTCCGTATGTATACATGATCTGATGTGGCCATATTTATGAATTAACTTAGTCCGTATACATGATCTGATGTGGCCATATTTATGAATTAACTTAGTCCGTATACATGATCTGATGTGGCCTTATTTATGAATTAACTTAGTCCGTATACATGATCTGATGTGACCATATAAAAATTTGACTAATAAAACAACAAACCTCGTATAGAAATGTGTATATTTGAAGAGCTAGCCGACGATTCAGGTGAATTCTGATCATTTTTATTATAATTATGAATGTTATTTCATAAATTGACACACGTGCATTAAAATTACGAATTAAATATGAAATACAAACATACACACGAAATACGACAATTACACATGATTTACGGGTACAAGTACTTGTAAACTTATACTATTTACAGTGTATATATACTCGTACACCCTCGATGCCTCGAACATGTAGATGGCTCGAACTATTGTCCCGATCCGAAGGTAGCTCAAGTCATCGAAGTTTTACTGTATGTCCATGTACGGGGTATATCCAAAAGTAATGACATCGATGCTATAAATCGTACATAATGTCAGCAAAACCAGGAAGCTTTTCACACCCTAGTTTCAATCTAATTAGAATATGATGACCAAATTACACAACAATGCACAGAACACGGACTGACAATACACAGTGTGATCATTAATATATGGTAACATAAGTAACTTTAATAACTTTGGCAGATTTAATGATAGAGATGTGATTTGAGCTAATGAGCCCAAGATTTTAAAGTCCCATGAACGCTCAAAATCAGTCATATTTTGTACACAAAATGAGTGACTTATCGAGAATTTATTATGTTTTTATAAATATTGATTACTGTGCAACAAATAGTTGACTTACATAATATGGAAAATTCTGGCCTTTCATTCAGAAGTTTTGTATAATTTTATAAGTACCGAGTGCACACGAGCGTGAAGTTATTCAAATACATGGACGAGTACTAAATCCCGGTGTCCGCCACTATAGAAAGTTACAGTTAAACATACTGTTGTCCCTTGTTTAGAGTAGGTTTCATAATAACTTAAATGTTGTGGGTTGGTTTGTATTACTTATTCAGAAACATGTTTTTTTTCTATTTAACTAGTATGTACTACTTGTATACTGCACTTTTTCATGAGTTAAATCAGTCCATGGTTAAATATCTGTCAAAGCCAACGCTTCTTTGTGGCAGTTTTTAAACAGAATTGACAGAAATTAAAATATTCATGAAATATTTATACTTTATATTTTTACCCAAAATATCTAAGACCTGCCGTCCACTAGGACACGAAGGGTTCCCGAAGCAGAAATTCCCCAGATCGGGATGGTTCGGCATGTCCTGGCGATGTTATGGAACCCTTCCGCATCATTTCGCATTCAATCCACATCTTCGGGAAGCCTTCCGTGAAGCTTCGTAATCATTTTAGCCATCACGAATGGTTTCCGAAGCGGCAAAATGTTTCTAGATACTATCAGGAATGTCTGACCATTGGGTATGTATAGCTTTGAGAACTTGACAAGATCCTTTCAATTAGTGTTATTTAACAGCTGCTGTTTTGTCTATGTTTATTTCCCAATTATATCATGTATCTCGAATAAGTTAATTCATAAATATGGCCACAATAGATAATGCATACGGACTAAGTTAATTCATAAATATGGCCACAATAGATCATGCATACGGACTAAGTTAATTCATAAATATGACCACAGCAGATCATATATACGTACTGAGTAAATTCATAAAAATGGCCACAGCAGATCATTCATACGGACTAAGTTAATTCATATAAATGAGCACAGCAAATCATTTACGGACTAAGTTAATTCATAAATATGGCCACAATAGATCATGCATACGGACTAAGTTAATTCCTAAATATGGCCACAATAGATCATGCATACGTACTGAGTAAATTCATAAAAATGGCCACAGCAGATCATTCATACGGACTAAGTTAATTCATATATATGAGCACAGCAGATCATATGTACGTACTGAGTAAATTCATAAAAATGGCCACAGCAGATCATTCATACGGACTAAGTTAATTCATATATATGAGCACAGCAGATCAGATGTACGTACTGAGTAAATTCATAAATATGGCCACAGTAGATCATGTATACACACGGACTAAGTTAATTCTTAATATGGCCACAATAGATCATGCATACGGACTAAGTTAATTCATAAATATGGCCACAATAGATCATGCATACGGACTAAGTTAATTCATAAATATGGCCACAGCAGATCATTTACGGACTAAGTTAATTCATAAATATGGCCACAATAGATCCTGCATACGGACTAAGTTAATTAATAAATATGGCCACAATAGATCATGCATACGTACTGAGTAAATTCATAAAAATGGCCACAGCAGATCATTCATACGGACTAAGTTAATTCATATATATGACCACAGCAGATCATATGTACGTACTGAGTAAATTCATATATATGGCCACAGTAGATCATGTATACACACGGACTAATTTAATTAAAATTTGGGCACAGCTAGTAGATCATATATACGTACCGAATAAATTTCTAATTATTGCCACTGTAGTAGATCATGTATATAGTATACGGATTGTTCAAATTGATAAAAATGGCCACAGTATACATCTTCCAACGCAGTTTGTCGAGTTCAATATAATATTAAAGTACTACAGTATTCACGCTATTTACCTTCACAAGCATGATATTAAGACCATATGATTTGTTATATCTCGATAATATTAAATATAACGTGTAGCATTTTAATATATAATACTAATTTATCGTCACTATTAACTGAGTGGTGACAATTGAGAAGGGTAAAAGTTACAGTAACACCGGTCAATAACACAGGTTACTATTCTACTAACGCACCGGTAAATTCCATAAATATGGCTTTTCATACTCATGGAAATAAGTAAATCCCATGTTTTTCCGCCATTGATTTAGGACAAAAATTTTCATGGTTTTGAAATCATGTGGCGTTATTTTGAAAATATCTGTTAATTTATTTTAATTAACGTTGGTTGTGCAAATTCTGTAGTTGATCACGATTCTAGAGGTATGAGTTTATTGTCACATATTTGATCTAAACGACAGATATTTCACAAAATTTGTTTAGATTTCCATCCCCCACCCACTGTTTTCTCTGCGTAAAAGAAATACATTTCTTACAAGATGTTGAAACAGCTTGTGTTGTTGATGTTTCACTGACAAATTTTGTTAGACTTAGCTCAATATTTATCACAGATAACTGTCATGAGTTTATTGTAAAGAAAATGAGTGTTGTGCAGTTGTTGTCGCCTAATTTTACAACAACAATTGTTTTGTTAATCTCTGACTTTGTGACTAGAGAGCTGGTGTCTGTTGCCTAAGAAAAGTGCTACATAGCGCTTTCCAAGGGAGGTAATCCATGCCTTCTATATTTGACTGAAACGGAGTTCACTGAATGAAGGCGCTCGGTTGCGATAAATATATTTGCTTAGGCAACAGCAAGGATTTAAATACATATAAGGATTTGAAACTCCCTATACAATACACTGACGAGATTAGATTATCCTCGCCGTAGAAAATATCGTCTGCTTATAAACTGATAAGAGTATGCTCAACGGGGCGCAAGGAATTTAATGAGCGTAATCACTAATAAGCGGAAAGATAAAAAGAGCGAAAAGGATTTTCACGGCATTATACAGCTTTTTATGCGATCGCTAATTTAATGTGTAGATCTACGTGTTTTATTACGTGCGTTTATTTATTGCGCGGTGATTAATAATAGATTATTGAAATGATTCTTTTTATGAAACCTTTCCGAAATTTTGGCCGAAATAAATATAGATCTAGTTACGTTTTTTCTTTTCCAACATATTTTTGCAGATAGATCTAAGACATTTTTTTTATTCTCCTGAAAAGTTGCGATTGTGCATTTATGTGGTTTGCCCGTGTGGCCGATGATATTCTCGTCATAAATAATGTTTAATTCTGCCTAGCCATTTTTTTGGTTTACTTCTAAGCAATTAAATTACCAGTGCTGTATCCGCGCTTAATAAATTCATTAATAGGCCCGCGGTGCCGGGGTATTTGACAAAGGTGTTAAGTACTGCCTTGTGTTTGGTACCTCTGGAACGTTAATCGTTAATTGATAGCCCTGTGTTGTATGATAATTAGCTATTGATCAGTACAAATTGTTAAGGCAATTAACAATTTAATTTCAATTTAATCGTCCATAATTTTAATTATGCGATAATAACTCCACGCGTTCTTTTTAAAAAATGCCGATCTTTTCACGAGTATTCACGTGGTACATTAGTAAAAAAAACACAATAGGAACGAATTTAATATCATTTTCCAAAGTATCCGTCATACAGTTAGGTATTAAGATTTCAAATCCACTAAATAATAAATTATGGCTTACGGAAAAAGTGATTTTGTTGATTTTGATAACCTTAATTTGGACGATCTACTTGGCGAGTACACATGCAGTGAAATAGATTCCGACTACGAAATTACCAGTAAACCATCAGATGTAAAAGTGAAATAAAAAATATACCAATGTAATAAATGTGATAAATCTTATTCAACTATTTCTGGATTGCGGGGACAGTTTACACAGTGGGGTTCCAGTAAGGACCAATATACAACCAATCAGTATATGCTCTCACCATCTGTCACATTTATACAGTAGGCTAGCTATGATTGTGATCAGTAGCTTATTATAAAATTTGTTTGATATTAATTAATAAACACATGCTGTGCCAATTAAACACTATGAAAACTGATTAGATCAGATATAGATCAGGCATTTATGGTTGCTATGGTGTATGCACATGAGATGAAAAGATGCAATATTGTGAATTACAAACACAATAATGTTACATAACTAACTGGTTGCGTGTAAGTGTATACATGTAATGTTGATACAGGGTTTAGAAAATAATATAATTATCGAAAATAGGAAGGTGTGTAATATCTGTACTTGAAACCCAGGGGGTCACGTGACTACTAAAGTATATGAAACTGCTATCCTCTGAAGTTCTCTCTCATGGTGATAGTGTGTGTAAGTTTTGTTTATGAATAAAAACCATTTTATTGCTAAATTAAGTGCTGGTTCATTCATTTTGGATTGTAAACCATCAATATGTAAAGTTACATTGCAACATTTCTAGAGCAATACCTGTTTTGCATGAGAAAACTTTCGTTTTTTTGTACACTCTCGTCTATATATTAGATAATATTGCTTGAAGCAGGTTGTTGCTCTATGGAGGTTGATCCCAGAGAAAGCTAGATTTCTATATCAAGGGATATTTTACACCAATTTGTCTTTATTGGATGCCATTATACTCTTATTTGAGTCAATTTGGACACAATTTATTTCACCATTAAAAATGAACGATACCTTGAGAAAATGAACAGAAAACATATCCATTGCAAATATATATCTATTACGTACACATACAGCGGGTAATTAATCTAAATTATGCACATTCAACATCACTAGATGCGTTCAAATTTTATCACCTCTTCACTTTGAGGGTCTCGGCCGCCATTAACGATTTTCATCGACTCTATTTTTTACAATTAATTGTGAACAGTAACAAGCGAAAATAAACAAATTAACACATCCCTGACCAAGATACATGTATTAGGAACAAATGTAGCAGGTAATTGATTTAAATACTGCACCCAGCACTTCACAGTTTGCACTGCAACATTATGACAAATTCTAATTGCCGCCATTTAATTCTGTTCGCGGCGGGCCGATTTATCAAGAAATTTAAAATGCACTTTATTTTGGTTTTGACGCGTTAATCATGACTAATTCGTGCGGGTTTAACTTTAATAATTACTCAAATATGTTCTGTTACAAATAAAACACACAATATAATTAGTAAATATGTGTTAACTTGTAAAAACGATGTTTCAGGCCGCTTCGTTACGAAATTTCAAAATGGCGCTGATTCGATCTCCCGAGGCGAGGATAATCGGGAAGTTCATCAACATTCACCTCCATTTATTTATATACCTCCGTGGCAACAGACACCTGGTTTGATTTTTGGTGTGAGATTGGGGAGAAACTTTACAATTGGGGACTGTCCTCCAGTATTGTTTATTCATGAATGTATGTCAGACTTTATCGTATTCATTGAAACACACATCAGGGAAGCATCTGAATACTAGAAGTGTCTGTACAGTGTACATGGTTCCGAAATGACTAGGATAGTAGATATTATACTGGTCGGCGATCAGTTCCCGATGGCTACTAGTATCCGACATTTGATATTTTTTCGTATTTAGCGTAGCTCTAAAATTAAGATATTTGGTATGATTAAAGAACTTGACACAAGCAACATTTGTGTGTCAGAAAATTTACAATTCACGGAAATAAAATAAAAATATCAAGAAATACATGCAATGAAATGATAGTCGTCACCTCTTTCCCTTGGGGGATCATCTGTTTACGAAAGATGTGCATGTGCGATGAAACAAACGAGTTCATCTATAAATAGCCACGGGTTTGCCAGAGTTTTTGACAAAGCAAGGTTTAGCTCCACAACAGGTATGAGTAGTATCGGCGATCCATACAAAACTCGATGTTAGAAAAATATTGACAAAAACGTCATCATTGACGTCATTCTGTATGACGTCAGCGATTTTTACATGTCTGGTAAATTTTGGGACGGTCCGACAAGATGTAGCAAGTTTACAAGACCGAGTGTCCGGTAAAAATACAAGTCAACAATGTTCCCATTCGCGTACATCGCCAAAAAGTACGTGAAAAAACGGAATTTAGCTCATCCGGAAGTTTACATAAAACCAATTCGTTTGCGCGTGCGTAACAAGTGCTCGTTTGCACACGACCCAAGCACTGTTGGTCTACGTCTATTTTTAGAAACATATTTATAACGACACCTACGATTGGTTCAATGCGTCCACGTGGTTTAATCAGGGTCAAATTCACACATGTTGCATGCAATTTGTAAACAAACGTGACAATTTACCGTAAGGCATAAGATGGTCGCTCGCCGCTAGCTAGATATCCCATCGTATGATAGTAAAAAGTTTTATAGTAAAGCAATATTCTGTCGATATCCATTGATTGCCGCTTGATTTTAGTCGTAAAAATAAGTATTTTTACGCTGTTGGAAATTATGCATTCGTCCCCAACCATTTTCGACCCAAATGTAAAAAATACGTAGACTATTATATTTTCTTTCAAGTTTGAGTACTTTTAACTAATTTAACCCCGTTTTTTTTGTCTGGCAGTGGCGAAAACAGTTCAAAACACCCCTGCCCTCAAAAAGGAATGGAAACACTGGTCAATGACATAGGCCTATATGTAATTAATTTGTTATATTGTTTATAAATTGCAATTAAGTAGTGAAATCACTCAGATTTAGTTTTTTAATTCCGGTCCTGTAAACTTTGGTTCGGTCTGGTAAAACATTTCAGTTTACCAGACCGAATGTCCTGTAAATTTCTTGGGTCTTTCGTGAAGTCTGCAACTCTAAAAAGCTATATTCAGTCAACGGGAGATAATTTCCTTTTAGTTGAGAGGGTCAAAACGGAGAAAAGGGGAAATTAAACCTAATTAAATGTGAAATGTCGGATACTGATACTCTACATCTAATTTACGGCCTGAAATAGTGACCCCTTATTCGCCCCGAATTCTGCGCACTGTATGACGTCACAAATGTCAAATTGCGATTATAATATCGGTCTTGAGCTCAGGATTACAAAAATGTAAGTTATTTTGTTTTAACCCGTTTAGTTTTCGAGATAATGCCGAAAAACATGCAAAAAATGTCGGAAACTGGTCACCGACCAGTAGACTCTGGGTAACTGCTCGGCTTTAACACCATATTTGTCTTTTTTATGCAGATGGAGAATTCAACTCAGAAATACCCTGGCATTACATCGCCAATCAGCCTGGAGGGTCCAAAACCAGGTGATCTGAAAATGACGAAGAAACTTGAGGAAACAATGAAGCCATTTGGTGTGTTTGAAAGTGAGGATGAATTAAATCATAGGTCAGTAGGCAATGTAGTAACAATATATAAATATTATTTGATATTGACCGTTCCTGTAATTTTATGTACAGCAGGAAAAATGTGTGCATCATTTTGTATATGTAACATAAAAAATTATGTTTATATGATGCAGTGTTGATGGTTAAATCTTGAAAAATCGAAACCATGCCAGGTGGACTTCTATTCAGTCTTGCATATTTAAGAATTGGGTAACTACTAACTACAAACAGAATTTTGACATTGTATTGTCTTTTGTTGTCACAGAATTGATGTATTGAATAAAGTGAATATGCTGGTCAAAGTGTGGATACGAGATGTTAGCAGGAGAAAGGTAAATCATTGTATATATTCAGGGGTGTCAATTGTTCAGATTAATCTGGACTTCCTGATTGAGCCATGCTTTCTGATCAAGATAAAAGTTATTTGAATTTTGATGAAAATATGTCTTGAGAAATGGCAAAGGTGTTGTCAATTAAATCTGTTTTGAAGGAATTTCTTAATAAAACAACTGGTTCAAATATGGAAACAATGTGGATGAAGGCCTTGTTGTCAAAAAAGATCTAATTTTCCTGATTTTTAAATTTGGCCCTGTTGACACCCCTTATATTTTGTTTAATTTTGTTGATTAATAATTGTTCAAGCTCATTATAGATTAATTACAATTGTACATGAATGGACAATATAATTATGCCATGTTAAGCCCATTTTATATTAACATGCAGATGATGGGTTTATCACACTTATTCACAGCAAAAGTCAAGTCTACTTTCAGACATGAGACATTTAGAGACAACTGTATGTTTTAATTTAACCCTTATTTCCTACTAAATGGTTTTTCCCAGCTCAAGACTGAAGTAGTGCTACCTATTTTTACGACAGTTGGAAGTCAATTGTTTTGCTGAACTTGTATTTGATACTGTTGATAAATCCATTTGAATTTCTTCAGCAATATATTGCTATGTTTTCCAGAATAACATACCAGAAAACAAGATTGATTCGTTTGGAGGCAAAGTGTGTACATTTGGTTCCTACAGGCTTGGCGTGCATACCAAAGGTATGAAGCTTTTAATATTCAATGCACGTTATAATTTTATAAGACATGTATGTATTTATCTATGCATTTATCTGATTAGCCAATGGCCACCTAATTTGTACATAGCAAAGTTGTGTCTTTGTTCAATAGTAATAATTTTGCAAATTTATGTATTTCAATAAAATGTATTCCTAATTCAGTGCTTGGTACTGTGCTTCATACAGATAGTCAGGTCTCAAGCCTCTGACTTTCTAGTTATTATTCAGCAATTAATTAGAGGTTTGTTCTATTTAGTTGCTTCAATATATGTTTAGGGTTTTCATCAGGAGGTGACAGGAGGCCAATTTGACTACCTCAAATGATATTTGGACTGTCTCAAATGTACCCCCAGTTGCCTTCCATCTTCCGTGCTCGGGCACCTTGGCCTCCTCAAATGTACAAAAAGCCTCCTACATGAAATCCTAGTGAAACTGTGATGTTACAGTATTGATGGCAAAATAAAAACAAATTATTGACTTTCAGGCGCTGATATTGATACCTTGTGTGTAGCACCTAGACATGTTGACCGCTCAGATTTCTTTTCCTCATTTGTTGAACTTCTGAAGGAACAAGCCGAGGTCAAGGACTTAAGGGTAACCATTTATATATCATATATATCATACTAACTTGCACTTAAACTTAAAATAAAAAAGCATTGAATTTATGAGTTTCGCATTATTTTTCTGTTCTTTCATTTGAGCATTGGAAAAAATATGTTTGGACAGACAGGAAAGGTTGCCTATTGAGTTAGTACTACAGAAAGTTTCTGTGCTGTGGACCCCTTTTCAAATCATGAGGTCTCCAGTGTTTAATGCCTTAAACTTGACTGAAGGCAATATATACTGAGTACATCTAGAAACGTGTAAAATGTGCACGTGGAGTTTGTGCGTTTAGTAATTTTCTTGACACAAGGGTACGTTACACGGGTACGTTACCCGATCGATAAAATTTGGACAATAGCCAAGTTTCTGAATTACAACGTTACGTAGATCTATATGGATAAAAAAATTTAAATATAGTGAAAACCCATGGTTGTAATGTCAAAGAAAGTGATATAAATCAATCGAGACTACTTCACAGCGCGTAACGTCATGTGACCTCATCGCATATAAGGTGACGTTACTGACGTGACGTCATCATTTATACATAAATTTGGTATGAACTGTTTTATCACGATATTATATTATGGTCTAGGGTAAATTTTAAACATCGTTAAACAATTATATTATACCTCTGTAGCTCAGTTGTTAGCCCGCTTGTTGACAAATCTGGCGACATGGGTTCAAATCAGGGTGGAGATACACATATATGCCTGTCATATTCCAGCGGAAAGCTGACTGGCAAATAAAGGCTATGCTTCAACCTTGGCATGAGACAGTATATGCCACTGTATGTAGATTATTTTACAACATACTCAAATATGCATTGTTAAAAAGAAATGTTAAATTAACTAGGAATTTGTTAGGGAATTTGTTTATGTTTACTGAGTTTGTCATTATTGAAGTACCTTAGTTAATATTTTGAATGCTACCATTTCAGGCTGTTGAAGAAGCATTTGTACCTGTCATTAAGATGACATTTGATGGCATTGAGGTAAACTATTCCTTTGTTTTAACTACTGGTTAACAGTAAAATGGCAATAAATAAAATCTCTGATTGATAGAAATCCTACAATTTTGTTCGTGTTGAACAGTTGTTCGATGTCTTTGCCTTGTCAGGTATATGAGAGGCTTTTGTTCTGCTAAAATAAAGCTTATTACCAAGAAGTAAATTAATAAAATCTGCGAAATTGAGAAAATGGTAATGAATGAAATATCTTTGACAATTGATAGAAATCCCTCAAGTTTCTTCGCGTTCATACTGTTCTGAATGCTTTGTTATTTTTCTCAGCCAAATTTACCAGTGACTTAGTCGAGATTTAAAACATTGAGCATTCCTATTTTGTAGATAGTGTGAGAACTTAGCCTAAAATATTAGGGATGATGGTGCATAAGTGTTTGTTTTTGTTTTCACAGCTTGATATGTTGTTTGCACGGTTGGCGTTGCCAACGATTCCTGAAGAAATAGATCTCAGAGATGAAAACTTACTGAAAAATCTGGACCAAAAATGTGTTAGAAGTCTTAATGGTGAGTTAGTTGTGCATTGTTAATGTAGAATAATAGCTGAGAGGGTAACTGTTGACTATGAGAACTTACTTTCACCAGGAACTAGCATCTTCTCTACATGTCGTAAAAATTGACATCCCTGTCATGAACATTGGAAAACAATGTGCATTTTCTTCCACGTGGCAAGATGTTGCTGGTTCCTTGTGAAATGGTAAGATAGCACTAGTAAGGACCTGTAAAGTAAGGTACAGTCCATGAAAAGTGGTTCTGTGGGTAGGCTGTTGAATTTAGCTAATTGTTGGGAACTGGACATGTATAAACATTGGAAAAGTAAATGTATAATTTGGTTTACTTCAAAAGATTTTAAACGAGTTCTAGTATATAACATAAAACTGATGTTGTTATTATATTATAAGATATGTAGGGATATCCTATTAACTTAGTCTACGCATTTTATCAGGGGTTTTACTAGCCTCCAAAAGTCAAAATGACTCCTGGCTGTCAATTTTTAAGAGTCACCAAGATATTGCTAGAATATTTGTATTATAATTATAGAACAGTCGACTCTTCACCTTGTATTTTATACAGTCAAAATAGGTACTTTTGTCAAATTCAAGAGTCAAAATTCAGTTTTAAGAGTCAAATGAAAGCCCTGTCTATGCTGTACAAGTCATCTGTATGTATTTGAATATATTTTCAGGAAGCCGTGTCACGGATGAAATTCTTCATTTAGTACCTAATGTGGAAAACTTCCGAATGACACTTCGAGCAATTAAATTGTGGGCCAAACGTAAGATATAAACTTGTTAAGCTATGATAAATTTATCGTTAAAAATGTAAATTTGGGTCCAGAACATGCCTACTGGATAAAGGTTTAAAAATGTAGAAATATTAACTAAATTTCTAATTTAAAAAAAAAAACTAACATTTTCCTGCAGCAAAAATTTTTGCCTACAAAGAATGCTTCAAAATCATATTTCCGCATGCTAAATGTCATTTACGTTTCATGTGTTATGTCATCTTGTCTATTATTCTATTTTCCAGGACGCGGTGTGTATTCTAATTCACTCGGGTTTTTGGGCGGCGTGTCCTGGGCAATGTTGGTTGCTCGTGTTTGTCAGTTATATCCAAATGCAGATCCTTCAACATTAGTGCAAAAATTCTTTATGGTATATTCACAATGGTAAGTTGTTTGTGGAATAATTCTGCTGGTAACTCTATATCAGGGTTATATATTATAGATGTTTTAAATTCAAAAGGGTCTGCAATTCTGGAATAATAGGAAGTTGCTGCCCTAGAAAAAATGAATGTTTAATAGAAAATAAATTTGTTCCTTCAAAAAATACAAAGTTCTGGTGGTGTTATGAACTTATGGTTACTAGACAAATTCAAATGGTAAGTTTAACTTTATTCTAAATTCTGTGAGTTTCAGTTTAGAGATGTGTTCTAATTCCACCCAAAACAGGCTTGCATCTTATTTTCAGGATTGGGTCATATGTCTCAGTAATGTATACATGTACAACTTTTAGGATGGTTGGCATGGATACTGTGAAATCATGATGTATCAAAATGCTTGATAAACTCCCGGTTAACTAGTGTTTCGTGTAATTTATTGTATGTTTCCCATGTTTCAGGGATTGGCCTCAACCAGTTTTACTACGAGAATTAATTACGGAAAACAAGTTGAGCTTCCCAGTGTGGGACCCTAGAGTAAGTCTTCATTCATTACATCATTGCCTGATAGATAATTTATCTACCAAAGTATTCCAAATTTTCCCCATAGAGTCTTTCTCAACTTTTTGACATCTTTAAAGAATAAGTAAATGTTCTTTTTTCAGCTTTTTCAGTCACCTCTTTTCCTCAAAAGTGTAAAAAACTGTTACATAATACTCCATTCAAAGCCCCAAAGATAAAAAAAAATGTCTAGAAAAAGCCTCAAAGATAAACAAATGAACATGTAATAAATCTATGTATCTTGCATCAATAAATAATTTTTGCTTACAGATAAATCCTGCAGATCGTTTCCATCTAATGCCAATCATCACGCCCGCATATCCTTGTCAAAACTCTACATTTAATGTAACCAACTCTACACGACAGATCATGATGGATGAATTCAAGGAAGGTTAGTAAACTCACAAATTCCCTTATGTTCTGTATATGGGGTTAAGTTAGCAACAAAGAAATTTTAGCCAATTTCACAATTTTCCATTGTAACAAATAACACTAATGAATACTGTAATTGACTGAAGTTATGGTCATTTCAAATTGCATAAGCTGAATTCTATATGCAAAATTCTAAAATAATGTTGTTTTCCCCCAAGTTTGTGCATGAGAATGACAACATGTTTATAATCACCGGGCCTGGATGACAAGTTGAATCTGCCGTTGTGCATAACTGAAAATTGTTGAGAAATGGTGTTCAACCCAATAAACTGAATCAAACAAACAATCTGTTTTCAGGTTTAGAAGTAACTAGTGTATTATCTAAAGCTGGTGAAGACGGGGACTGGAATAAATTATTTGAACCATCAAACTTCTTTCAAAAATACAAGTAAGTGAGTTATGTTACTTAGGCATGCTAATGGAAAATAGTTTTACTTCTTATGACACTGTTATTTTGTTACCCATATTTTACACCTGATCTTATAAATAAATAGACATTCCTCACATAGACTCTGTATGCATATGATTCTGTCTTAACATTGGTGTCAATATTTCTGATTCATCCGGAATTCCGGATTTATCATTGCTGAAAGAGCCGTGACTTCCGAGCTAAATTTAAGTTATTTGATGAAAATATCTCTGGAAGGGACAAAGTTATGGTAAATTTGATCTGCTCTGAAAAGTTTCCTTTTAAACATACATTGCTAGATATAGGAATTATGTCATTGAAGGCCTTTTGTTCGGCAAAACTGTTGGGCCACATCTGATTTTCCTGATTATCGACTTGCCCTGTTGACACCCCTGCTTAAGTAACACTTGCAAAAAGACTGTTTTTAAGTGTTCAAAGAATTATTAGTGGCTAAAAATCCTTTTATCAGCAGCATTTGTATATCAATCCTTATTATGTTTCAGGCATTACATCGTATTAACGTGTTCAGCAGAGGAAGAAAATAGTTACTTAGAATGGTAATTTAAAATTTTACTATTTGTTTATTTATGTTTGAGCTTTTCTTGGAGAGAATCGCCCTTTACTATTATTTAATGTATTAGCCATGTAATAATGTTTGAAATTAGAAAAAAATGAATTCTGTTATAAATAATTGAACTATATACTGGTTAAGTCAGCTTAAAGAAGGAAGGAGTCTGTTTGAAAAGAGCCAAGATAGTGCTTTTGTGTACCACAAAACTGTTTCGTCCTACAAGTAAGTTTAACATTGAAAATCTTTCTTGGGAAAAATAGGATTAGTACATGCTTACAGTCTATTGGGATTCCTCATTTCACACAATTGTCTCTTCCCATGAAGTCAGAGGTTATTGGCCTGTGTAGTTGGGGTAGAAAATGAATGCCCAAAGTGCTCATGACTGTCTCAGTTAAATACAAACAAACTACAAAGAATGTGATGCTATTGTTTGTTATTAACTGCCATTTACTTACTGTTTGTCAGTCACTTATGCCTAGGTTCCAGTGAGCATTGTTTTGCCTCAGTGATGTTCTACCGATTTAATGACTGCGAAGGCACAGGGAAAAAGGGCCCTAGTGGTCTTTGGGAAGCTTCAAGCAAGTCATTAGAACATTTGTGAAATCCCTGCTCCCGATAGCTCCTTAAGCCAATATATTTAAACCAGGAGTATTTCGACGAGTTAAAAAATGCTCAGTGGGACTAAGGCATTACTAGATATCACTCACTTACTGTTGTGTGTATTTCAGGCAGGGTTTTATAGAATCTAAGATTCGACTGCTGGTTGGTAACTTGGAGAGAAATCCATTCATACAGTTAGCACATGTCACTCCAGAGTCATTTGGTCCATTAGATGAAAGGTTTGTATCAGATCAATCAATCAATCAATCAATCAATCAGTCAATCAATTAATCAAATATATCTATCAATGCTATGCTATCATTATTTGGTATTCTGTATATGTGATAAAATTGGATAACCTTTTTCCTAGTGTATATTTGTGCCCCTCCCCCCACCCCACTTCAAACTTATTAAGTGTTGAGTATATAGCAATGGTGCTGCCCATCTGTATGTAATGCAAAGGTTGTGTGTTGAACTGTTATATGTATCCATTCTCATGTTTTTCTCAGGATTTTGAGTGTAAACAACTGTCTGTTTTGCAGAATATTTCCTCTGTAAATTGAAAAAAAATTCAGGACTTTAGGATTTTCAAACTTTCTTTTATTCATGTTTTCAGTGACGGCCAGTATTTATGTAAATGGTTCATTGGTTTGCAATTTAACAAGATAGAAAAAGCAAATGTTGATCTCACATTTGATATACAAAGTTTTAGCAATATTGGTAAGTACTGTTGTTCAGATGAATTAATTTAGTTGATGTTGAATCATTTCTGCCTGAAAATTGATTGACTTATCTTGCTATTCATTTCAAATGACAAACTTTATATTTATTGATGAATATAATAATTAAATTATCATGATGAAGGTCTATGTTGATGGAAACCAGATGATAAAATAATTGATATAATTAAAAAACTGCGGAATTTCATTCTTGGATGAGTAAACAAGCTTTTTTTGTGACCCAATATTGTGATAGATGTTTTTGCTTCAACAACTACATATAGAAGACTGGACTGGTGTTTTTCGGGCTTATGTCTGATTTCCAGTTTCTGAATCCTGAAATTTTCCTTCTTTGTCTATATTGAAAAGTAGAATTTCAGGCTTGAGAATGACTGCTAATTACCAGGCCAGTGAAGACAAAGACTCTATTTTCATTGTTCTTGAAAACCAGATGAGCCAGCATTGTTTATTTTATCGATATCTAAATAGTTTACTTGTGTTACCTTTTACAGTTCACAAAGGAGCAATGCATATAAAACTGTATAAAGAGGGTATGACGGTGGTCATCAAACATGTGAAAAGGTATGGTATCATCTTATCAATTTTAGCTCCACTATTTTAAGAATAAGTCAGTTGTAAAACCCTGTATTAGATTAAAACTTGCGATGAAAATCAGTTTGGCTGAAAAATATTTGTTACAAATGAGATATTGTGATGAAACTTTTTGTTTAAGAAGCCTATTGGAAGAACCTGCTTTGGAATGAAATAGGGGCAAATTGGGTTTTCTGCTGTAAAATTATTTATTAATATAATTAATGTTGATGTGACAAAATTTTGCGGTTTTGGTAAAAAAAGCCATTTCGATGGGACCTTAATTTATTGATTTTGCATTTTGGTTAATAAATACAAGGGCCAAAGTTAGTGTTCGATGGGATTTGATTTCGTGGTTGAAGGTGAACCACGAAATCCATGAAAATTAATTATTTTACATGATTTTATAGAGTATTTAGGTATCTTACAAATCTGGAATAATTTGGATTTGCTGCGTAAGGAAAAATTATATTTTCTGCACAATATAAAAGTAATTTGGTGAAAAAAAAATTGTTATTTCAGAAAAGAGTTAGATAAATATGTACCCACACATGTTCTGATGAGAGGTGGAGTTAAAAAGATTAAAAAGGTACAATTTCACTATATTCTTGATCTATGAAATGTGAACGTTTAAACAAAGGGGTTTGACACAACTAAAAATTCAATATATATTCACAAAGTATAGACTGTTTTTTTCTGGTTTTATGCCTAAAAAAATGATTTATCCTGTTTATGAGAGTCTGTCAGCTCACATGTATATAAATGAAGTTGAATTTTTTAATTTTGCGAACTTCTAATGCTCCATATCGGCATCAGTGTACACAGAATGTGAATAAATTTTGACTAAATTATGTGGTTTTGGTAAAAAAGACTTGGGATACCTTATCCACTAAAGAAATTATTAATATTTGTGGGTATTTAATTTTGTCGTGGGACCATCCATGAAATTAAAATCCCCTCGAATTGTATTCGTGAAACATTCATTTTGATCTGATGATATTTACCTCAATTTATGCACACATATGTATTTCTTTGTGTCAGGATGTTCGACTGAGTGCAGGTAATCTACAGAAGTTAGGATCATCACAGGATCAAGGGAAGTCATTATCACATAGTAAATCAGATACTGAGTTATTACATGAGAGAAGCACAGACTCTAATCAAACATCAGAAGAGGGAAACAACAAATCCACATTAAATGGAGATGCTGATGGAAAGGACCACAGAGTAAGAACAATAGTTACTTTTTGGGGGTTTTTGACAACAGGGGTGTCAATTTTCCGGATAATTTCGGACTTGCTTATCCCGAAGCCATAACTTCTAACCAAACTACAAGTTGTTAGATAAAAATACCTTGAGAAATGGCAAAGTTAAGGTCAATTTTATCTGTTTTGAAGGTATTTCTTAAAAAAAAAAGAATTCCTAGATGGAATCAATGTGGTTGATTGATTATATTGCGTATGATTTTCCTGGTTTTGAATTTCCTCCGTTGACACCCCCGAGTTAAGCAACTTGGAAATACTAATGAATTTGATAAATTTACTAACTCATCCTGTAGTGTATATTTTTGGCCAAAAATTTTTGGCCTATCAAAAAACTCTTATTTAGAATTTAAAACCCTGTATAAGATTTCGGGCTGGGAATTCTGATTCGATGAAGAGGGGGGGGGGGTCGCAGCTTACATGACAATTAACAAAAAATGTTGATTTTCATAAGTCAACAATTTTACTTTCGATTACAGCAGCCACTTGCATTATGTTGGGCATTTTGTCAGGAATTTGGTTTGGACGGTTTTTGCCCTTTGTGTGAGACATAATGCTTTGGTATGGGGGGTCCTATAATTCTAGAATATTCCGGAAATCCGGATTGGTTGCATTAGAAAGAATGATCTTTTCTGCACAAAAAAAGTTGTTTGATGAAAAAATTCAAAGAATTGACAAAGTTATGGTCATTTGAAGTTCCACAATATGTATTTTAACAATTGAACTGTATTTGAAGCATGTATTTGAAGGAATGTGTGCTTATGGCACCGAAACTTGTCACAAGTTTTGACTTGTGATTAGGATTTGACATCATGCTTCAGTAGAACCCCTATGATATCCAAACTCTCCAAATTTATTTACGAATGTATTTTCAGAAGACACCAGATCCGATCGTGATAGAGGATGATGCTGACCTGAAAACATCGGTACAAAATTCACATAATATTGCTCTCAAAAAAGCTGCTATACAGCAGGTATGTCCTATGTACCGGAAATGTCATGTTAACTGCATGCTGTACATGGGAGATACTGGTTAGGCCCCGCCCATCTTTGATGTGGGGGTATATTGCTTTGTTCATGTCTGTCGGTAGACTAAAATGGTTTCCGTTCAATAACTCAAGAACACTTTGCTCTAGGATCAAACTTCACATGGAGGTTTTCCAACAATAGTAGATGACCCCTATTGATTTTGAGGTCATTAGGTCACTGTGACCTTTACCATTTTCGACTATTGGGCTGCCATGGGGGCATACATCTCTTGGGTCTAGGTGCCCATGCCTGGCTAGCTGAGTAGGTAGAGTACTGGACTGTCACCTGGTACAACCTAACACTATATCCAAAATGCATGGCGATGTACTCCTGATTAAAATAAATGATCTTTTGGAGGCATCGGGAAGAGGGATTGCACATATTTTCTAATAGCTTCCAAAGGTTTCCCATAGACCACAAGGACCCTTTTCCCTTCTGATACTCATTTATTAAATTGTGAATACATTGCTGAAGCAAAAATGCTCAAGTGGGACCTAGTAGTGTTTCATGGATATACTTGTACAGTGTTTGGTAGAGGGCATTTCTTCTTGTCTGTCTTTATCTTGCATAACAGGGCTTTTTTCAACGGTAGGGGAAGGGGCCTTTTCTTAAAATTTGGGGAAAAATAATGGATTTTTTTTTTAAAAAGGGAAGAAAAAACTTGATGTAAATTGGATTTTAGAAAAAAATTGCATGATTTAACCGAATTTTCCTGAGGGGAAGGGGCCTATAAATGGCCCCTGCTATAGAAGGAAAAAAAGCCCTGCCTAAGTGCACGTACTCATTATTCACCGGATATAATGTAGATCTCATCATGTTGAGCATTGTATCATTGATGTAGATCTAAGGTCCACAATGTGCAATCAGAAATTATAAAAAATATGCAACAGACAATACAACAATGCCAGCTAGGTAAAATAATCTTTATAAACTTTAAACCAATTTACTTTCGCAAATATTAGCTTTCATATTTGGCCGATCGTCGGCATATTCATGACGACAAAGTTTCGCGTTTTGAAGTCTGTCATGATGTCTATAATATTATTTTGAATACTTTCGCAACTACCTAATTTTGTGAATTTCTACCACTCGCAAACTTTGAGAAATTAAATCACGCGAAATAATTTCTTGGTTTACAGTATATCATCCCTACATACTGAATTGTAGAATACTTAACATTTATTATATAATGTTTATGACATATGTAGATTTATACTATTTCCCCCTACAGGAGACAGTGGGATCACCTATGCATGTAGATTGTGGTATGACTAGTCCAATATGTAAGAAGAGAGAGGGTTCAGCTACTGAAAGTCATACACCTGTCAAACGCTCAAAGTCTACAGATGAATCTCAGGTATAATCTCTAGATAACTGTCTGTCTTCATAGAACTGAAATCCTAGATATTGAGTAAAGACCGAAATATTTATTTATGGTATGAAAATAATCAAGGAAACTCCTTGAAATTTATTGAGACTTAAGGTGGAATGTGGGCCATGCAGAGTTCCCTGGTTCGAATCTTAGCCTGGGCACTGGAAATTTCAGAAAAATCTTTTTAGTGTTTCCCACCCAATTAGAGAGGAACTGGTTGGAGACCCAGTCAAGTTAAAGAACCAAGGAGTCTTATTCAGATAGAGCTAGGGCCGCCCGCTCGGATTTCTAGTATCGCACAACATTCAGTCTAACAAGGAAGCGGATGATCAGTGGTCAATTGGGCATGGAATTAAACAAGGCCCACACACAATGATTGTCCGAATCTGTCTTAAAACCTCAGTCAACACAAAAACAAAATATAAAAAACTTTGACTGTTGTCTCCAATGTTCTGTATGTGATTACTTGCAGGGTAACTTATCTCCAATGCATACTGACCATAATCAAACATCAAAGAAAGATATATCGTCCAATGATATGTGTAAAACTGTACATGACGAGTTCAAGGAACCAATGCAGATAGAAGAAAAAACGATTCCAGTTTTATTATCAGGGGGTAAAGCTATTGAGAAAGTTGTAAGTATTTGTTAGTGGGCGTCGTCATTTTTAACATGGCCTATATCTTGACTAAAGTATTGATACTCTAGTGTATGACCGTTAAAGGAACATGTTAATTGCACATAAAATACTGTCCTACAAATGAAACTTCAATAAACATAAGTGTACAGAAATGCTGCATGAGAAAGAAAGTAATTTTCTGCAAAAAACAAACGCTGAAGTTTAAAATTTTAAGTATTGAGGTAATCGGCATTCAAAATTTAATAAACTAGACTTTCACAATATAGTTTAAAACAGAGTTTTTGCATATGGATGTGTGCTAATTGCACTTTAGGACATTTCTGTGACATCTAACATTAGTTTTTTCTGCTAATTTTCAACAAAAACAAAAAACTTGGTGATTTGGCTTTATTATTACTCCAGTTACTGCTTCTATTTTTAAGAGCTTGTGCATATATCGTCAAAAAATGCTCTATTCTGCTTGCTTGACTGTATTTACTCAACTCTCCTATATGTTGAATTCTGAAAAGGGAGATCATTGTAATTTCTTTACTAGAGTCTACAAGGTTCTTGACTTTCTGATTATGTTTATTTAAATATTATGAAATTGTAAAAAAAAATGTTGGCCGTTAACAAATATGACTTTATTCCGCACTTTTAATCTTTTGTAAATGTTTAAAATGTTTAAAACTACAATATTGTTAAATGAACACTGTAATTTATTCATCTAACATTGCACATTTCACCTCATGTTATGACTTACAATGTTTTAATCCTTGGTAGTCTGATTTTAAAGAGTCTGCTTCAAGTTTTATATTAAGGTCTTGATGGGTTTGATTCTTGTATGCAACATCCCATCGTCTGCACTTGCTCCTTTTAACCATTGGTCTAATTTCTATGAAACTTCACAAACCTATCTCTGCATATTGTCTGGAATTTGAAGTCTGGTTATTTTGGCTTGATTATAGCCCTTGTGGAAGACATCCGCTTTTGTGTCAAAGGCATTTTTAAACCATTGGTCTAATTTATATGAAACTTCACATGAATACTTGTTCCAAGCCTATCCATGCATATTGTCTGGAAATGGAAGTCCCATAATTTATGGCCCTTTAGAAGTTATGGCCCATTGTGGAAGACATCCGCTTTTGTGTCAAAGGCATTTTTAGTTCTCATATTCAATCATGCTAACACATGTGTCGGGATGTTTCTGGGAGTATTCATCACTTTTGGTGAAAACTCTTTGTTTTATTTGTTGTTCTATAATCTAGTTCTATATACTACTGCATGTTTATTCTATCACTGTTGATCTACTATAACCCACATTTACTTGCAGGCGTGATGGTTGCATGGAACAAGGGGAGATCACTCATAATCCAGTCCTCGCAAGATTACACACATTCAACTAATTCTCACCAAACAAGCACACACATTTAAGCATGTTGTTCTTATTAAGATACTGGTAGACATAATGCTACCTTGGGGAAGCAATTTGCCTGGTATTTGGGCAGTTATGCCTGTGTACTCTTTAATGCTAGATTCATTGCAGCGATTTGCCTGTGCACTTTATGCTACTTTGGCGCAGCAAGTTGTGCAGTGAAATAAGTGTTATACTGAGTACTAAATGTTACAATGTGGCAGCAATTTGCCTGTGTACTTCATCATATTATGCTATATTGGGGCATTGTGTACCTAATGTTACATGGGGGACAAAAATAGCCTGTTCACATAATGCTACATTTGTACAGCAATTTGTGTGTTAAATGTTACTTTGGCGCAGCAATATGCCTGTGTACTTAATGCTAAATTGGTACAGCAATTGGACTCAGTACTAAATGTTTCATGGGAGCAGTAATTTGCCAGCTCACATAATGCAAATGTCTGTTTAGTGATTTTTACATTGGGGCAGCATTTTGCCTGTTGACATGTTGCTACATAAGGGCTGCGCATTGCCTGTGTGATCCTGTTAATTATATTGACTTTAGACCTCAATACTTCTGATTTGGTTTATTTACCTATGTTTATATCTCTTTGTGTCGCAAACTGTCTTTGTACATATTTCATACTTTCATACATCTTCTAACAATTTCTATAAATAGGAGCTATACAGGTCTTCAAATTATTAGAAATTATGTGTATTGTGTAGCCATAACTTATTAACTGGTCCTCGACCTACAGTCATGAAACTTACTGTGCTGAATATATCTATTCCGGAAAAAAACTTGTGCCTTGTCAATGATTAAGATTAGTGTTTATAGTTCACCTTGTACAAGTTCATTATATTCTACACTTATGAAAACAAAATACTATCGTTAAATTAAACACAAGAAATTAGCTGTTCAATTTTGGTAATGGAAGGGTTGAGGACCATGTTAATTTGATGAAGCTACGCATGTAAAAACATATCGACGGTGCCAAACCAAAATCCTGTAACTGCAAGAAGACCAACTTTTCAGGAGATAAAAAAACGTATTTACTCCGTTGAAATAATACTGACGATGACACCGTACCTGATCCTATTTGGAACCAAAATCAGCCCCGACATGTACAAGAATACGTTGACTTGTACTAAATCGGAGTTTGTACTGTCTTATATGGTATTTTTGACGAACCATTTTGAATCCAATAAAAATACGGTATTTTGTCACCTGACTGTTTTGAAGTAACGCGATTGGCTATTTAGATGGCGACTAGACAGAAATGCGCAGGAAATTTATGCGTATGCTGCAAAAGAAGTTTTCGCGCCAAAATTGAGTTACGGGGTTTTGGTTTGGCATCGTCGATGTGTTAATGATGCTGTTGTTTTGTCAATTGCTCATTCATCAGCATGATATTCTAGTGTATATAATACTAAAATAACAAAAGCTTTAAAAATCTATATATCATTCATATTATTTAGCGTAACAGTTTGCCCAACATACCATTTGATGGTAGTTGTGGAGCAATTTGTTTTTATTTTGCTTGAATCATCGAAGTTAGAGGAGCAATGATAATGAATTAAATGGTTGCCATGGCTGCCAGGTTCACAGATTATTGCTAAAGTGTACATATTGCCTTACAGCTGTGTTGGCACTGTATATTTACATGCTCAGCTACGTAAGGCTGGCAATAACAAGTCGGCGTGTTCATTGTGTCATCAAAGTCTTGACGATTTTGAGTTATACTGAGATGCATTCGCACTCTGTTCTTAATATTATTTGCCAGTGTGCAATGAAAGGTATGATATCCTTGTTATAAATTAAAGACTGCAATTTATGGTGATTTGTCAGGGGTTTTGTGAATTGGAAGAGCAGTGAAACGTGGTTATGTCCATATATTATTTATGCCATATTTATGCTTATTTCACTTTAGTTTGCCTGCTTAGGCATCTGGGTACTGTTTTATCAAAGCATTTACGGTAATTATAAACTTACGCTCGAATTTGATTTCTGTGTAATTAGTAAACTGCTACAAATTCTGGTTAAGCGATATGTAATATCCATAGATAATTGATTTAGTTCAATATTTCAAACAATACATTTTCCCCATTTGTAGATTCAAAAGCGTTATAAGGAATTTAAATTAGAGCGTAAGTTTACGATTTCCGTAAGGACGTTGATAAAACTGTGCCCTGTAATCTAAACCATTATGGATCACCATATTGCCTCCTGGCTTTGTATGGAATAATTTGTTAAATGAATAGTATGTTAAGTGATTTAGTGCTAAGCCTTAAAATTTGTTTTCATTTTCATGTGAGTTATGTTGCCTTGTAGGCAAGGAAACGTCGTCTCGCTAGTAAAGAAGTTCCCGACTTAATGAGTCCACAAACCCAGAACGCTACATCCAATCAGCCTCCACCAGCTAAGGTAGCTAAACACTCCATTAAAATGGTTCTTAAAAGATGACCATGTAGCCTTGTGATAGTATGGATTGTCTCAAACTAAATATTTTGGCTAGCAGACGACAGGCTGTGTGTGCTACTGTACTGGGCTAGCAGACAATAGGGTGTTTGTACTACTGTACTGGGCTGGCAGACAACAGGCTGTGTGTACTACTGTACTGGGCTAGCAGACAACGGTTGTAGAACTAGGCTAACAGACAACTGATTTAGGGTAACATTTTAAGTGTGTGATAGTGTATGTGTATGCAGAGGTGCAAGGCACATTGATTTGGCCCAAAAGTATATAAAATTTGTTACATCATTATTAAACAAATAACTGACTCGTGTTTAATAATGAACATTTCTTTCCTATGAGAGACAATTAATATAATATTTGTTACATCAATTCATATCTTCATTTATGGACATATTTAATAAAGGTTAATTGTATTTTTGGGGGCCAAACAATTTGCCTGGTTCCTGTGTGTGCATGCATGCAGTGCGATATCACACATTTGAATATAAAAGTTGTACTGGTGTACTTACTATAAATGGTTTGATAATGATGTGTTTTGTGTCTATATGTTAGGTTGTTCAATGTAATTGTGTAATTCCAAGTCTCCTGAAGAGTTTGCATCATCCATCTTGTTAGGAGAGTTATTGATATATTTATAAGTTACTTATAGCTCAAACAAATTGACCTGACTTGTATGCAACAGCTTTGTGTGCTAAATAAGTGTTTAAAGTACACCTCATACATATTCATAGTACTCAAAGTTTTGAATAAAACTGTCAAAATTAAATTATAAACAAGGCTGTTAGATTATGATAGAAGGCGGAAATTAAACTTTTAACCAGAAGTCAAACGTTTTAAAAATCATCCTTATAAAAGGATTGAGGACCAGGTTAATTTGTTTGCACTATAGGCTATTGCTGTTTTCCACTGTCGGCTGTTTGTATCCAGGGATCAATGTTCAAGTCCCATGATCATAAAACTTTCCATGCTCAACTTACTGCTGGGCTCAAACTTCTAAAGGTTTTAATCATCTAAGGTCTTGTGAGTTACTGAAACTTTTATATTAGATGGATAGCTTTAAAGAGAGCAGTATAGTATTTCCTAATAAAGTGAAGGTTAAATCATTGTCTTGAAAGGGAGATGAGCATGAAAATACCTTTATAATCACTGGGCCAAACCTCAGTTTTTCATACCAGCATGTTGTTTATCATTGTTAAAACATAAACATCCTTCTTTTTTCATCAATGACCAGTCATGTTATTGATTTACCCACAGTGTAGGTCATGCATGGTATCAACTTGGCTATATACACTCATTTTGAAAACTTCAACCTACCCGACTTGGTCTATACACCAGTAATATTGGTCAGGGTAGGTTAGTAACTAACCTACCCTGACCAATATTACTGGTGTATAGACCAAGTTATAGACCAAGTTCTATTACTAACTGTGAAGTTATTGAGCAACTATTGTAAGGAAGTGCCGCGTTTTGCTACTTTTGTTGTGTTGAGCTGTGTGCCAAAACATGGGTAACATGTTTTATTTTATATCAAGTCCACAGGTAACTGCATCATTGATAAAGAATATGATCTATTGACGAGGAAAATAAACTTGTCACCACCTCCAAAAAGAAAGAATAGAAGAATATGAACTTAAGAAGACAAAATAATGTTTTTGTAACATTGATCATCTTTTAGCATCTTTGATTGTATGAATTAATGTCTGTAAGAGTTGTTTTTCTGTATCAATGATGCTGTTACCTGAGATTAATTAAGTCTTGTATCATTCTTAATAATATTAAATATAAAAAATATGTCAATTAATTTGCAAAATTGTTAACAGTGACTTATGTAAAGTTGCATAAGTTGTCAATTAATTTGCAAATTTGTTAACAGTGACTTATGTAAAGTTGCATATTCGTTGAGTAATTGCAAAATTGTGACTTATGTAAAATTGCATATTTGTTGATTAATTGCGAAATTGTTAAATGTGACTTATGTAAAGTAGTGTATGATTGTAAATATCATTTATCCATGTCATTTCATCATTACCATACACATTTCTGTACATAAAGCCTACCTGTGCTGTGTGATTGTATCATATAGAGAGATCTGTACATAGTTGTAAATATTTATTTTAGTACATTCAACACTCATAACACACCCAACAGTAGTGTTAGTTTAACTTTTTATGATGAAAACTGTAAATAAAATATACCTGTACATTGTTGTTGATATATTAAAACTTTACACATTTTGCGCTGGTGTTTTTGTGTGTTGTTGTTGTTAATTGTTATTCATGTACTGCAGGACCACTTTGACTCATGTTTAAGTATGAATGCATGGGTGAACGACTAAATGTTATCAGGACTTTTCAGGAACTTAAGGATTTTGAGTGTCCAAAAATGGTCTGTTTTTCAGGATTTTTTCTTCGTTAATTGACAAATTTTAAGGATTTCAAGATTTTCAAAACTTTCTAAATTTTACCCATGTGACTGAAATTTTGCCAGATTGTTAGTGATGTTTTCTTGCTATCTTTGTATGATTTTGGAGTATATCTGTTTAATAGGAGGTTAAGCAGTTATTGGTTATCTGTGCAATGTATTGTATGTTTGTGTTAAACTGATTATTTACATGTTTTAATACATAGAGTATTACTGCAAATGACAGCAATGTGTATGACAAATGCCACATTTTATTGCATCCTCAAACCACACAGAACATGTTGGGTGTTTTATTTTGCTGATGGTGGTCTGTTTGCCTGTAGACCTAATTGCTTCCAAATATCTCAAGAATGCTTGTTGCTGGTTAAAGATGACCCAAACTCGAGAAAAAGGGATCCAATCGTATTGATGAAGCAAAAGCTAGGTTGTAGGTTATGTCTGGTGAGAGGTTAGCACTTTCATTTTGTGTGTCAGGGGTCCTAGATTTCCATAATAATCCAGATGTGCTGCCCCTCGTAAACATTTTTCCTTTCTTTCATTTTCCTTTCCTAATCCTGAAAAACATGGGTCCCAGGTGGGGAATAAAGAATCTTTTTATTTTTCGCCTCGCTGTTGTTGCAATTGATCGACCATTTTCGCCTTTTTTATGAAACCATTTATTTCAAATGTCTCATTATGCTCAAGGTTAATAGCCTTGCTTATTTTAAATACAGTATATTTGAACATCAAAATTGTAAATAAAATTCATAAGATATGTATGGACATGTATTTTCATGTAGCAATTTTTATATGTTATTCATATATGTCTCGAGTTGATCTTTTCACTGCCAGCCTATGATGAGAGCAAGACCCAGATTTGCAAAGCTTCTTCAATATTTTTGGGGGCAAAAAATTGACTAGTGTTGTAACAATTCTTCAGAAAAACTCTGGATTTTTGTTGACCACGGAGAAAGTTTACTATATTTTTTTATTTTGAAGGAAAAATGTGTTTAAAAAAGAAATTTTAAATTTGTGGTTCAGAATGAGTTTTTTATGGGGGGGGGGTCAAGAAGCTCTGTGAATATGGACTCTGGTGTTCTGTCATTCCTGAATGATGAAATAATGTGCCTAGTTAACCTTATAAATGGCATCATCATTATTTGGTCTTGATTCTCATTGTATTAAATATTGACTTCATTCTTCAGGAGCCTTATTCACCAATCGTTGTAAGACTGAAACTCAGACTTAAAATTTGCAATATTTATAATCACTGCCATTTGTTTGCAATTAGATCTAACCATGTGGACTTTTATCTGATTACTTGTTGTTACCCACTGAACTTTTATACCCATTTATATAAAAATCGGTACTTTTATGATTTTATAACAACATGAGAGCGAATAGAAGATTTGGCGATATAAAACCTAAGTCCGAGTTTTATACTTACAATTTTGGTGAATAAGGTCCTAGAAGTTCTATTCAGTATGTATTATTATATTTTTCTTGTGAGTCGGGCTTAGGCCTCAGAAGATTTGAGAAAAATGACAAAAATAGAATTTGAGCAATTTGCTGAAATAAATTTAAAAAATCCTCTGTGCTTCTTTTGTCTGGACACTGCTCTGAATATTAGGGTATCTAATATACTGCTGGCTTAGAATGAGGCGGTTTTAAGAGCAAAATCGACATTTTGAGAAAATAAGAAAAAATTGTTCAAAAATTACTCTTTGCCTAAGGCAAAACAAGCTGTTTCAACTTCAGTTTGATCAATATGACCAGTTCTGATTTTCATGAAAATAGGCTCATAAGAGGCACTTTGTAGTGCAGATTTCAAATATGTATTAGTCTTATAAGGTCGTAAGTAGTATGTTACTTATCATTCTAAGCCAGCGATATGTTTGGTTTAGAATACTACTTTGTATCACCCTGTCTTGTGAAATACAGGCTCCCAGAATTACTAGTCAAGATACACAATGTATTAAATCTGTATACATTCCGGCCACATTGTTGCACTAGTGACCTTGGCTCCTAACTTATTTCAAGCTATTACGCCTCTTCCACATCTTATATCAACAAAGGTTCTGTAAAATGTTTAGATGCCGAGCATAGCCTTTATTTGCCAGTCAGCTTTCAGCTTGATATGGCAGGCATTTGTGTGCCTCCACCCGGGTTTGTACCAGGGACGGGTCGCTGGATTAGGCGACAAGTGCGCTAACCATTGAGCTACGTAGGCTTATACTCACTACAATAGGTTTAACCGTTGTAGATTGTCAAATTTTAGTTTGATATACAGCATATATTGTATTTCTAATGAAATATGATTGGGCAGCAGGCTTAGCCTATATTAGCTCTCTCTCTTGTGTTAATAATTTAATATCTTTCCAAACAAGACTTGATATTTGCAAGAAAAAGTGTATTTTTGTTTTCCCCTTTCATATAATTTTGGTTCCACAATTTATTTTGTTTTACACAAATATCCAGTCTCCACGTCTAAATTCTAATACATAACTAATTTATGTACATACATGTATGTTGTTAGTAATACATCATAGTTAAAAGTAATACAGTGGTTCAGAATCAGAAATTAATGTGTTAAATCTAGATATTAGATTCATCAATTATGTAAACTGACCCTAGCTGTGACCATGGTCCAGTTAGTGGTTTGGGAGCTGCATTTATTACTCGGCAAGCAATGGATCGAGTCATGGTTGCAACAGGTCATAATTGTTAGTAAGTCAGTTTAAAACACAATTTAAGATACTAGTACCATGGTCATAAAACAGAACTTTTCTTATTAAATTCTATGCAGGTTCCTCTTAACAAATCTTTCCTTTGGTGCAACAAGGTTCTATCTCTTTATATAGCTTTTAGAGCAGGGGTCAAACAAGTCCGGATTTCCTGCATCAGAGAGAAGAAGCTTTTCTGAACAAAAATAAAAGTTATTGGATGAAAAAGTTAAAAGAATTAACACAGTTATGGTAATTTGAAGTTCTAAGCTGAATTTTAAAGATAAAACAATGTAGGGATAGGTGCTTATTGCACCCTAAACATACTTCCAATTTTGTTTTCAGGATTGGGCATTAAGCCTCAGTACATTTTAGGACCCCTGATAGTGACATACAACTTTGCTGCTTCAAAGGAAAAAATATTTTTTGAATCTGAACAGCTGTATAACTTTAGACTACATGTATATTGGGTGTCTATGTACATAGTATAATGTGTTGTGATTTATATTTGTTGATCAACATTATCTCTCATTGTTCTTGTATCTGTACAATATTGAAAATGTTATTCTATTTTAAACTAAAATAAAATTGGAAATTTAGACAACTTATTTCCTTGGTGTTTTCATTTCTAGTAATTTTCAACCAGAGGGGACTGTTCGTTTGCAGTCAGTCAGCCAGTCCATCAGTCAAGATATCTGGAACCTGCCATAAGTTTTCAGATATGTTTTTGTCAGAAATATGGCCGGGGTATACTAGTCTGCCAAATGGCAACATCTCTAGTTACATAAAAAACAAAACTCTAAAGAAACTTCACAAATGTTTAATGGAGACACACCAGAATGCAAATGATATAAAATATACAGGGTATAGCACTTAAGAAGTAAACTGAATAATTGGGTAACACATAAGCAGTGGCTGTAGAATACACCTGTTAACATAACCAGACCCTGTGATTATAAACATTGGAGTACATACGCCATGCTCTAACTCATACTCCGTACTCCAATTGCAGCATGTTCATAGTTACAATAACTGCACTAACTTCTTTACTACTGAATGGAAACATATTGAATATTGGGGTTCATTTTCTTAATTAGACCTTGCTACAAGTTGGTGTTGGTTTTGATTCAAAATTCTAAAATAAGCTGTTTTTCAAGGTTGAGCTTGGAGTATGGAGTTTGAGTATGTGAACATGTTTATAATCACTGGACCAGAGACGTGATAATGTGCTTCCTAGTGGCCCAATTGTGCACTGTTCAAAACTTTCAAGGATAGGACTTGAAGTATAAATCAGAAAATTCAGTCTAGTTTGCCTGCAAACTGTATTCCAAGATATCTGGCGCTTTCCATGAAATGGCTTGCTCCAAAAAGTGCTACATAGCTAAAAGTTTATATGCTGCGGACAGCAAAGTACTATTGAAGCAGTACGTTGCACATAAACATGCTCAGCAGTGTTTCACTAGCAAAGTGCTGAGTAATGGTATGTTCTCAGCAAGCACTGCTAACTAGTAATATGTCCTTGAATAGATGTGGTAAAGTGCTTGATAGTACTATTTGGTAGCATTTTGGTTAGGCAGGTACTTGATAGCCACACATATGCCAGGAAACGCTTTCAGAATTTAGGATTTCAACCATTTGGAACTACTTGTCCTAATCACTAAAAGAAAATAGTTTTCCTTTACACTCTATAAATAATTGCCAGAAAGGTTGTTTGTCCAAATCAACAATTACTTGTCCCAAACAACAGGACAAGTGCTAATTTCGCAGACTGCATTTTGCTTAGCAATGAATGTCCATGCACAGTAAAAACATCTTTGGAATTAACCGCTTCATACATATCAACATACTTCAGATCAAGAAAACACACTGTGACAGGCCTGGTAATTTTCAGGCCTATGCCTGATTTTAGGTTTTTGAATCCTGCATTTCCTGTCTTTTTCATATTGAAATACAAAGTTTCAGGCTTTGAAAGTGGGATTTTCAAGCTTGACAATGTTTGCTAAAAAACCAGGCCTGAAACATGTGGAGCTGCCTTACAATGTTCATACACAGGTACATACACTGTAACCATGTAAAGATGTCAGTCACGCCATGTTACGTCTACCTCATCTGTACGAAATCTGTAATGTACAAAAATCTGTAATGTACAATTAAATGATATCAAACATGTGATCAAAAATCAAATATTATTTGTTTCCCCTTCCCCCAACCCGGTCAATTAGGGTTGGGCAAGTAGGTATGCAACACCTATTTTTAGCTTGACTTTTCGAAGAAAACAAGAGCTATTGTCCTAGCCTAGTCATTTGTTCAGTTTATTCTTAAGCTTAATTTCTGGAAAAATACAAGTAGTTTCAACTAGAAACTTGGCATCGTCATTTACCATAACAGGAGGAGTCTATACTGACAAGGTTGATAACCCTGTGACCTATATTTATTGAATTATCTGCCCTTATCTACCTGTTACTATCAAAAACGAGAAAGTCAAGCCTCAAGCACTCGTAGGCAATGCTCTTGTTTCAAAAATTTTTATATTGACTGTTTTGCCTATGAGCTTAACTACGAGGGGTGTTCCAGAAATAATAGGACTTTTCTCATAACTTCTAACTAAATGCTTATACTTTAGTAAAATTTGTCTCATATGCTTTGCAATGTATGCTCTATATACTGGTAACAACAGAATTTCGTTGTTGCTAATGCTGCTCAAACAAAGCGTTGTCATAGAAACGATGCAACGCAAAGGCGGGTCACACTATTATTTGGCATTACTATCCTTATTAAAAATGAGAATATCTCAATAACCACTTGATAAATATTAACGCCTACTTGTATGTCATTACGTGGATGACTTTGACATGCGCATGCAAACTTTCGAAGAAATCGGTCCGTGTTTATTATCATAAGTCAGTGATCATGGGAACGTATCTACGCGCGTCATGGAGGAAAATGACGTCAACGCCAATAAACAGAAACCGCGCGATTGTCAAATAATGGTATGCATTTGGAAAACCAACAGTGCTAACCAATGAAATAATGAAATGCATGTAATGTAGTGGCATTACGCAGCCACTTGTGTTCTGTTGGCTCAAATTGTTTACAGATCGCGGATTTATAAACTTACAAATAAGCACAGGTGAGGTCATAGAAAATTAAGTTGACGTTAATAACACTGTTTGTACCCTGATAGACGCTCCAATGTTTGAGTAATTTCTAACACCATTGCAAGACATTTGTGTGAAAAGGGGTACGGAAACACATTTAAACAATCGGAACAGTGTTATTAGATCTGTTTAGAAAGTCAGGATGACTATAAACAAAAATGTATAATTTTTCTCTGTGTTAAAATACTGTGCTTGAAATGCGACGTCATAATAACGTCACGGTGCGACCCGCCTCCTTGATACATAGCCTTTTTAATGTTTAATATGTTTCTTATTTTTCATCCAATTTCTTTGATATTTCGCATGTTTGTCAGGGAAAGATCGAAATTTAATTATATACAATTAGTTTTCTTAATTTCTGATTTGTTGTGCTGCTATGAAAAAAGTCCTATTAATTGTGGAACACCCCACGTAGTTCTACTGTTTTGATAAGCATCAATTTGGAATACATGCCACGGTGACTAATAAAATTTCATCCTGTCATACCTTTTTTGATAAAATAGAAAATAATTTTTTCACATACAGATCAAAAACAATTGTGGGTAGGGGATTCTTTGTACGTGTAGGCAGGAAAAGGAAAACAAACAATCAATATTTCATTTTTGGCTTAACTGAGATAATACAACAAGAGGGATCATTTAACTTCTATTTTTAGAACACCAGGCCCCAATCTCCAGAAGCAACTCATTCTGAGCAAGATGTAATCATAAATATCAGAAAATATCTTTACATAAATTTCAATGTAAGGCTTGACTGGAATTGGCATCACTTTACAGAAATTACATTCTGAGTTGATTACATCATCTTTCTAAAAGTCGGAACTTCAAATTTATCTAGAATTCTAACTCTGACTTTAGCAAAATCTCAATTTGAGATGAAATTTCTCCTTGAGATGCTTCAGAAGATAGGGGTCAGGCATCTCATCTAGAGGTCATAGGTACTGTTGACCAGTGACACTTCAATAAGAATTTTTGAAAAAATCAACAAAATTCACAGCAACTAGAGATACCTTTGTGTACACCATGTATCCTCTAGAGGAGTATTCTGTCCTGATTTATACATCAAATATCCAGCTTGAGCAATCATTGCACCGTTGTCTATACAAAATCTACAAAAATATAAATTATACAATTTTAAACCAAAAAACTCACTTATCCAAGTTCTGGTTATGATGCAGAGTTGGTAAAAGAACGAAGAATGAATATACACTATAATTATACAAACTGGGGTTCTAAAATTATGGAATCCTGATTTTCCTGCACTAAAAAGAATTAACTTTTCTTGCAAGTAATTTGGTGAAAATATTCAAATAATTGACAAAAGTTATGGCCATGTGAAAGTTTATCAGCTGAATGATGTTTGAACGAGTTTTGGTGTGGGGTTCGTGCTAATTTCACTTGCAACAAAATTGCGACTCATTTTCAGGATTGGGCATTATGCCTCAGTAGAACCCCTGTATAAAGTGTTGAATGTTGACCCATCATGTAAATTTTTGGAATTTCACACGTAAAGTGTGCATACGATAGAGATTTTTTTTGTATTTCATACTGCGTAATTTTCGAAGGTAGGAAAGCGATCCATTGGCATTAACGATTATGCAAACATGTGTTAATTTTCGTAGGAAATTAAATTTCATGGATTTTGTGGTGCGCCGTCAACTAGAAAAACAAATCCCATCTAATAATAATTTTGATCCTAGTATTCATAACCTAAAATGCAAAATCCACGAATTAACGTCCCATTGAAATGGTCTTTTTTACCAAAACCACAAAATTTTGTTTCATCAAAATTAAATGATTTTACAGTACCTTTCATCTGTAGCATATAACAACGCTCCTCTTTCCTTGGCCATCACTTCCATCATTTGTTGTAATCTTTCATTACCTGAAGGTAAGAACAAACAATTGTGCACATGGTCAGAATTCAGCGGCTAGCTCCAAGTTAAGTGCCTGGGTATTGTTTTATCAATGGACTCAAGGAAATCATAAAATTACATTTAAATTTTGTATATTTCTTTCATAACTGCAAATTGGGGACAGATATAAGCAAGCAAGCAAGCAGTCTTTATTTTACGAGGCTAACATATTTACAATAATGCAATCTTCCATATGGGCCAATATTGATTGTAGACTTACATTAACTGAATCTTGATTAGTATTACAGCTCCATTTATCAGGCGTTATTATTGTAAAAGTATTACAAAGAATTTAAATCTGATCGTAAAGTAAGATTTCCGTAATTTTTTGGATAAAGGCAATCTGATCTATCCATTCATCAAAGCGCTCTTGACCTTTGATTAACTGACCTCAAAATCATTCAAGGTAACCTACATTTGATGACCAACCTTCACGTAAAGTCAAAGCATTCTTGTTTGGCCTGCCAACTGACAAACAAACCAACCAGTAACAAGACTGCGTTCAATAAACGCTTATGCCCCCGTGGAAGCCATGTCCATAAAAAGCTAAGTCAATCAGGGGCCATTATTCAGTTAAAATGTTTGATAGTGTTACATGGCTTTGAACTATAAGGGGCTTATGATGGTAAACGAATAATGCCACATTTGAAAGCAGTGCCTTGATCGACTTCATGTGTGATCTGGTAATACAGATGTTATGGTTCTTTGTCACTGCACTTCTCCAAGTTGCCATCTATTCATATACCAAGTTTCAAGTCAATATGTTTAATAGTTTTGAAGATATACTCAGAGCAAAATTTGACTATAAAAAAACACTAAAGGGGAGATAATTCAAAATTTAAGACAGACAGAGTTATGGTTCTTTGTCAATGCACTTCTCCAAGTTGCCATCTATTTATATTTCAAGTTTCAAGTCAATACGTTAAATAGTTTTGAAGATACGCTCCTGTCAAGATTTGATTCTGAAAATACTAAAGGGGAGATAATTCAAAATTTAAGACAGACAGAGTTATTGTTCTTGGTCATTGCACTTCTCCAAGTTGCCATCTATTTATATTCCAAGTTTCAAGTCAATATGTTAAATAGTTTTGAAGATATACTCAGAGCAAAATTTGACTATAAAAAAACACTAAAGGGGAGAGAATTCAAAATTTAAGACAGACAGAGTTATGGTTCTTTGTCAATGCACTTCTCCAAGTTGCCATCTATTTATATTTCAAGTTTCAAGTCAATACGTTAAATAGTTTTGAAGATACGCTCCTGTCAAGATTTGATTCTGAAAATACTAAAGGGGAGATAATTCAAAATTTAAGACAGACAGAGTTATGGTTCTTGGTCATTGCACTTCTCCAAGTTGCCATCTATTTATATTCCAAGTTTCAAGTCAATATGTTTAATAGTTTTGAAGATATACTCAGAGCAAAATTTGACTATAAAAAAACACTAAAGGGGAGATAATTCAAAATTTAAGACAGACAGAGTTATGGTTCTTTGTCAATGCACTTCTCCAAGTTGCCATCTATTTATATTTCAAGTTTCAAGTCAATACGTTAAATAGTTTTGAAGATACGCTCCTGTCAAAATTTGATTCTGAAAATACTAAAGGGGAGATAATTCAAAATTTAAGACAGACAGAGTTATGGTTCTTGGTCATTGCACTTCTCCAAGTTGCCATCTATTTATATTCCAAGTTTCAAGTCAATATGTTTAATAGTTTTGAAGATATACTCAGAGCAAAATTTGACTATAAAAAAACACTAAAGGGGAGATAATTCAAAATTTAAGACAGACAGAGTTATGGTTCTTTGTCAATGCACTTCTCCAAGTTGCCATCTATTTATATTTCAAGTTTCAAGTCAATACGTTAAATAGTTTTGAAGATACGCTCCAGACAAAATTTTATTGTAAAAATACTAAAGGGGAGATAAGTCTAAGTCCAAAATTAGGTCAAGGTGAAGGTCAAAATGGAGTCGGGTGATACAGGCGTGTAGAGAGTGGTCATATACAACATCCATGCAAGTATGAAAGCTTTGTAACAAGCCATTTTAATGCTAGAAGAAACGGTCAATTTGGGTTAACCAAGAATTTTACCTTTCAATAAGTCTTAGTCCAAAATTAGGTCAAGGTGAAGGTCAAAATGGAGTCAGGTGATACAGGCGCGTGGAGAGTGGTCATATACAACATCCATGCAAGTTTGAAAACTTTGTAGCAAGCCATTTTAATGCTAGAAGAAACGGTCAATTTGGGTTAACCTGGCCGGACGGACGAACGGACGGACGGACGGACGGACGGACAGGTGAATTACTATATGCCTCCCGATCTATCGATACGGGGGCATAAAAAGATGGTGTACACTGAAGGCAAAATGATAATGTCCATATCTATATAGTAAAGGGTTAATGCAGAACAAACTATCAACCACTTACATCCTACACCTCCTACTATCATAACTTCCTGTGATCCACAGTGAGCCATAGCACGTTCTGTGATCTCCACTAACATAGCAAACACCGTCTCTTGTAGGGAGAAACATAAATCTTCTTGTGTATACTCTCCACTCTTCACTAAACCTGGTGCTTTCTCCTGTAAAATCATGTCATAGTCATACAGTGAGAATAATGTTTACATCTAACCTAACTAATTTTCCTGTTCTGTATTTTGATAAGTGCCAACTTAAACACAACAAATATCGTCCACTCACGGCCATAACTCTGGCAAAATTCATGTGAACTAACATTCCGTATAACAACATGCATAACAAACTTTGGTACCAAATTTGAAATCTAACCACTGGTTAAAGAAAACAAGCACTGATACACTTTTTTACTTCCATCTAGACAGACGTCAAGCATAAAATCAATATGTCACTCCCAATGTATGATAAAGGCATAATTGAGGTAATAAGTACAAGAAATATCACTAAATGTGATGAATAGAATTAAACCCCCCCCCCCCAGAAACTGCATGTCACAGAGAGTTCATTAGTATCAGACTTCTAAATTATGAAGGGCTATTATAATGGGCTGTAACTCCCTAAAGATTTATCAGACCCACATCTGTCAACAATATACACAACTAGACTTGGTACTGATCAGTCATGCAAAGTTTTTATGAAATACAACCAATGTTTACAGAGAAATTGGGCTGACAAAATTTATAAGTGTAAAAACAAAGGGCCATAACTCCCTTAAAATTTATCCAACGATATATACGAGGGTATATCCAAAAGTAATGTCACTCCTATCGTGGTTTATTTGTTTATAGGCCGATATGCATAAAAACGATATCAAAATGTGCAGTAGTTCAATTCTGATTAATATACAACGTGCTGCATTATTCGATTATCATAATTGGATTATATGTACATTTAAAATACATCTATGACGTCATATCGCCGCACACGAAAATTACGATTTGTTTTCATAATCTTAACAATTTTCTTTTATGTGTTTTTATAAAAAAATAATTCTCGAAAGCAGACGATACTTTCGTGACGTGATGAAACAAATGTTTTGTGTCTGCTGCTAAAACTTCATTGACGTCAACCTATTTTGAAACTCACTATCTACTTTCAACGAACTGACTACTTAGTGAAAACACGGCAGATTTGTGACAAAAAGACGCTGCGCGTAGTAATGCACTTTTCCTATAAGTTATGAAAGTCACCTACTGAAACTTATCGTAACACACGAGACAAACGTTGTCTCGTGTACATGTAGTATAAGCTTTTATGGGACATGTATAGCCAAATCATTATCAACATAGAGTGATATGAACGGTTTTTAGTAGATCCGAAAAGAACACACTTGAGTATTTTTAACGCCGTATTTTCAACTCAACGTTCAAAATTACGATCATTATGTGGTGAGTTTGAGGCTATCTAGAGGACACTTAAAAATAATTCGAATTCGAAGAGAGTAAGTGTCGGGTGGGTTGCACATTTTAAAGACCGTGGAAATGACTGCATGATTTGGGAGTCGTTAGAAATCACCAGACATGAACGATTGCCGGATGAGTAGGCGTCAGCAAGTAACGTCATTATGACGTCGTTGACGTCGGACTTGCGGCGATGTTCGTAAGTACGCCTCATATAAATGTTCATATCTCAAGAACTACTCTTTGCAGTGTTGCGAAATTTGGTCATCGAATTCAAAATAGACTGAAGTTACGGTGTGAAAAATTGCGTAGTTTTACTGACATTATGCATGATTTTATAGCATCAGTGACATTACTTTTGGATATACCCACGTACAACTAGATTGGGTAATGATCAGTCATAACAAATTAGTAAAAAAGGTATAGAGAAATAGCGCAGCATGGACAAAATTTTCACGGATCAACCAACCAAGCAAGCAAGTAACAAACCAACAGACCGACCTCAAGCATGACTCCAATATAGCCTTCACATACTTTATATCTGGGAGTATAATAAAGGATGTTAAACTTGATATCTATGCATTATATAATTACATCTAGCATATGTTCATTCAATAAAGCCTTACCTCAATATACGAGAGAAGTCCAGAAAATGAGACATCCATACCTTTAACAGCATATGGCAACTCTAGAAATTTCTTCCCTCTGTTGAAAAAATATAAATGTTTGTTTAACAAACAATGTTACCTCCCCTGTTTATAATATACTTATGCTATCACGACATTCAGGACCTTTCATGTGACTGCTTTTCTGCATAAAATAATATGAAACAAATAAACGCATATTTTTAAACAAATAACCTATAATAATTTAATCATATGAGTAATACTTGAAATAAATGGGAAAGCACAATTAATAATAAGAAGTTAATGTATTTTGATATGGATGCTACATCAATGCATTTTTTTAGAAAAACATTGCATGTTAAACCTTAAACATATTCAGTGACAATAATGATATAAAAAACTTACTTCTTAGCTAACTGTTCAATATTATACCCTGGACTAGGATCATTGGACAACTGAAAAGATAACAGAATATAGCATAAGACTGAGACGGACCACATTATTCATAGCAGATACTAGCGTGATCGTAGGCAAGTGTAAGACTACAGTACTGGTTCACAATTTCAATACCTCGAACATTTTGAAGCTAATACCATAGACGCCTTGAAGAAGTTCTTCCGTCTTGGCAAATAATGACAAACCAGTACACAGAGTCAATATATAACAGAGGTTTGGGTTTAATTTAATTTGTTTCACAATACAAATCATTGCTTTGATACATTAATTGACACATACAATGTATGTTGCTGAAGCCATACTTTAGTCAGACAACTGTTAAGTTTATATTTAGCCAGTGGAACTTTAACAATCTTGCAAAATTGTCTTTTTTTTCACGGCTTCAACAAACTACACATCTTCACTGCAAGTTTGAAAATCATATCCCAAACAATCACAAGTTAAAATAAAATAGAGCACTACTTACTTTTAGTACACGAGCAAATCTATCGAGACAATTTCCTACAGCAATGTCTATTGTCTCACCAAATATTCGGTACTTCTTTTGTAGATAGGCAATGACCTAAAAGTATTGTACATACAAGATACCGTACACAGAACACGCAGAAAGAGATTTGAGATGTATTATAATTATCCTCTATTCACAGTTATATATATCTTAAGGACAAGTTAAAACCATTTTGTATCAAGTAAATAATTTGCTCTAAAGTTCATAATATTATGCTGATTGACAATAATTTTTTACAGCTTTAATTAAATTTCTTTTTAAGACATGCTCAATACAAACAATGATTTAGAGAAAACTTGCTGAAATATATAACAATATTGATCTTACCTGTGTATTACCACCGCTAACATACAATACTGTCGGGTTTTCAGCACCAGTTATTAATCGTCCCATTTCAATATCTTACATCAAGTTAAAGAACTCACAATACAGTATTGGTTTTCAGAAACATATTTGACATCTCAGTGTTTTTAGCTCCCTGCGATGTCAATTTACAATTTGGTCAGACTGTAGCAAAATTTTGTAGCCGATGCCCTAATTGTCAGCTGTCATTCAACCTACCATGGCACTTCTCTTAAAACACTATTCCATCTCCCAATACTTACATATCACTTCAATCGATCAATATAAAACAATTCTTACACAAATTAAGCTTACTGTACATGTATTAATAATATCAAACAAAACGAGTATCATCAATAGTAATTTGTATGATCTAACAACTGGTAGGGGTAAATTAAAGGATACGTCCAATACAATGATTAACAGCTACAATAGGTTTGTTCCATAGTTGAGCCACTGTTCTAGCTACAAGAGCTGTTGACACCAGTGGAGCTCCCATTCCAGGTCCTGAAGTTTAAGGCATATAATTATGATTATCAGGCAACCCAATACATAAATGCAGTCAATGGTAATGTAGATCAAGATACCAACGTTGTCAGTAACGAAGATCAACTACTCACGACATTAAATCCTGGTTGAACAGCAAAAATCAGTACAGAATATTTGGGGATTCCTCTTACTACTTCTCTGATTTGGCAAAACAGCCACTTCAGAAAACTAACCTTTGTAAAAGGGTACCTGACATGGAGATGATCTGATTGCATAGTTAGTATCACAAAAGATTCATTTAAAATTCAACCTTTCAGAATAACTTTAAATCACCAAGATTCTGAGATACGGGAATTAAATGGATGTATGTTTTGTTCACTTTCCCATTTTGGCAAAAAGTGAATTTCCTTATCAGACAAGTATAATATTTACCATCATTCTGCATGGTAGAGAGTTGCCAGAATGAGAAAGTGAACAAAATGTAATAATTTATTTAATATTATCATAAGTGGTAGTACAGTACAATCTGTCAACAGTGGTACTTTGTACAGGTGCCACCGCTCTACAAGACCTTGGCAGCTACATACTTTTCCTGAGCTGATAAGTACAATTAATTTAACTTTTCCAGAGCAACAACCTCTGAACAGCCAATATTTGCAGCTACCAAGGGGTGTTGTTCTACAGAGGTTTAATACTATCATAACTTTGTAAAACCATGAGTCATAAGTTCAGTATTTACCTTTTGTGTAACATATAACATCAATGTCCTCAGGCTTCAAGGAAGCTTCATTCAATGCTTTATGTAGAACTTCAAGCGCTACAGCTTGGTGATGTTTGGCTGTATCTCTCGGTAAAAATCCTGGAATTTAAAATCAGATTTTATAATCAACAAAAATCAACAAAACACACACCTTATGTTGTCAAAAGCCATAGTCCACCCATGGTTATGAGAAAGGTGAAAATTGATATATTCCACCAAGGTGGATTAATCAGATGTGCATGATTTCTCAGGTGTCCGTAGCCAAAGCAAAACTCTACAGAGTCTTTTTATTTAGTTACCTCCTGTTCAATTAAAATATATAAGGAGGAGATTACCTCCCATGGGAAGCCTTATGTAGCGCTTTGCTTAGGCAGAACTATGCAATGAAAACAGTAGACATACTTTTGTTGACAGAACAATCCATACATATTCCGCGAGCACTCTTTATTGTATTGTTTTACTGGCAAATACATTATGGAAGAAAACAGCTTTAACGAGCAAGAAGTAGCATACCTTGACCAGGTGGTGTTATGTAGGTATCTCTAGGATTAGACAACACTTCTCCATCTTTGATTATACCGATACCAAGCTTGTTGGCGCTACCTTCAAAACCTATCGCAATCACCATCCTTATAATCTAGGTCTGTCCAGATACAATATCAATTTATACCAGCTATCTACAACAAATATAACATTAAAATTGAAATCAGGGCACTTGAACCAAAACCATGAGTAGCAGTAATATGTTTACTGGTAATAAAGATCATCCATCAATTTAGTTATTTACTCATCTGCCATGTATGTTTAATGTATCAAACTACACGCATATGACTGGTCACCAAAAACAAACTCATGATCCCCTAGATTAATGATACTGGTTAACAAAATGTGCCTAGCAATTGACTGTCTAATGGGTGCCAGGCTTAAATAGCAGACATATATGAAGATAAATTTAAACAAGCCATCGTTATATTTTTAAAAAGATTGTGTACTTCAATCAGTCTGAATCCACCCATGATAACTGGACAATTAAATCCCACGCCTACTCCAAGACCTACCATTCAACTTACTAGATGTCTACTACATACTAGCTTACTACTGTAATCAGTAATTGAGTTAGGAAGCATTTGCAATGATTTGGTTAGCCCAGTCGAGCAGTTGGAAGAACAGCACAAACAGGGATGTGGGTTTGAATCCAGACACATTCTGCCCTTAATTCACTGAAAGTGGTTTGGAGTTACATGTAGCTTAGCATGTGTTTAAATGGCAGTGGTTTCAAACCTTATTTGAGTATTTCAAAATCTTACACTTAAATTAGTCTAAATAGACAACTAATTCAAATTTGGCATGCAATGACAACGTCCTCAGTTAAACATATATGTACATTTAATTCAGCTACTCTCTTTAAAGGGTAATGTATTACAATCAGTGTATTATGACACTCAGTTAATATACATGTATCCGAAAACATTTATCCGAAAGGTAACAACTTCAATCAATCAAAATACAATAATCTTAATGACACAACTTGGTTTAAGAAAATGAAACAACATTTTGTTTATGTACTGTTTCTCTTTATTGAATTAAAGGGTGTATGCTATCTAAATGATTAACAAGCAACATAGCGACTAACTAAATCCAAAAAGCGTGTTTACATCCACCCACTGTTCCGGACAGTCCGAAAACGGCGTTTATTATGTACCGAGATCGGGAATAAAACCCATCTGTTCGGAATAATTTCCGGATAAACGCAAAAATTCTTGCAGACGCTCACAGTGACCAATATTATAAAAAATACTAAAATGAGTTGTTTATGTAAAGTGGACTCTAGTATAAAATAAGAAGTTTGTTGTGCTCATCCGCAAAAATTAACTTGCGTAAGTTTGTTTTTAGGCCTACATGCATGAGTCAGAGAGCTTTATAATTATTATAATGCTATGAACGCAAGATTCATTGCAAAGTATACATGTGTGGACATTAGTACGTTTTTCAGTTTCTCAGATAAAGACCACCTTAGTGGACATACGTGGGGTTATCCAAAAGTTCGTGGACTTTCGTTCTAAATGTTTTATTTTAAGTCAGATCAGTATGAAAATTACTATACAGTGACATCAGTCTATTACAAACAATAGCCTCAAAATATTTTTATAAAGTACCCTTTGTATCAAGAGTAACACGTTGCCATAGTAACACGAAAATGCGTTAGCGGCGCACTGCAGATCTTTTCCAGTACAATGCGTTACGTTATTGCCGATTGTTACAGTGTTTCTTCATTTAAAAGTACAAAAATGCCTCCTGATGTTGAGCAATATCATACCGATATTTTGGTATAATTTAAAGGTTATATCTTATATATTCGTCATTTTATGAATATGAGGGTAAATGTTGTCATATAAAATTCAACGTAAAATATGACGTCACAAGATATCATTTGCAGTCGCAAAAGAATTCAATAATATATAGAGCTAGGGGAACCCGAGCGGAAGACAAGAATTGATTGACAAATTACGTATGAACCCCTCGACGTTGTATTCAATTGTTTTAAAGTGCATAAATAGTTAACAGAAAGTCAGGGTGATGTGAAAGACGATGCATGTTAATAGGTACTGACCGACGTTCAACGAATGAGCGTTACGTTGGTTAAAATCGACAATCATACGTATTAGAGAGACAAAAATCCACTTGTAGCGATAGAAACGACACAATTCAGTACACATCGACAGAACGAGTGTATTTGCATATTATAAGCATACAGCTGATATCGGGAGACGAAAAACAACTAATTCACAGTGTTTAAGAGCTTCAGGAAATGATTATTTGAGAAGGCGACGTCGTACGTCATTTCTGAGCGTGCGCCGGGTATGCCTACCACGCATGCTTACAAATGCTCTATTTATGTTATTTTTAATCATATCCGTATGATATTTGGTATACTTGTACAATATAAATCAATTTTACAGGGACCACAGATTCGTAGCTTTAAATTAAATGGTTTTTGAATGAGAGCAAAAGTCCACGAACTTTTGGATAACCCCACGTAACTTGAAATTAGCTAAGCCGCGTGCAAGAAAAACCCAACAATTGATTTCATTCTCCCAACGAACAGTTACCGTTTGTAATGGACAAAAGCAAACAAATAATTCTGGCCGGAGATTTCAACTGCCCGGACATTGACTGGGAAAATCTAATAGTCAAATCAGGAGCTGCAGAAAGAGAAGTCCAGCAGTCACTCCTAGACCTATCAATTGAACATGGACTAACACAAGTGCATGACCAACCGACACGAAACGGAAATACGCTTTACCTTGTGTTCACAAACAACCCTTCACTAGTGAAGTCTTCAAGCTCTATACCTGGCATCAGCGACCATGCAATGATAGTCACTGATATTGACATTTTACCACACTATGTTAAACAAAAACCAAGAAAGATACATAGCTTTAAGAAGGCTGACTGGAGAAAAATACAAGAAGATATGTCACAACTATCAGATAACATCATAAATACCATCAATACTAAGGACACCAACGTAGAAGAACTGTGGTCAACATTCAAAACGACAATAACCAACTCTGTAAATGCGAATACTCCATCAAAAACATGCAATAAGCGACAATCTTTACCCTGGTTCAACCATAAACTCAAAAGAATGATAAAAAAGAAAGCAAGACTATAAAACCAACCGAGGAAGACCAATCAATGGAACGACTTCCGTACCTACCAAAAGACATGTAAACGTGATTTCAAACTGGCAGAGACAAATTATATCAATAATACCATCCAAGAAGGTCTAGAAAATAAAAACACCAAACCCTTCTGGCGTTACGTAAAATCGAAACGCCAAGACAACACTGGTATCTCACCCCTAAAAAGATGGAAAGCTTAGTGAACAGCAGCAAAGACAAAGCACAGGTTCTGATGGAACAATTTAGTTCAGTCTTCACTAAAGACACAGACCCAGAACTACCAAAACTCAAAGATCAATCAACTACAGCAATCCCTCCCCTAGCAATAAAAGCAAATGGAGTTGAGAAGTTGCTTAGAAACATCAATGACCACAAAGCTATTGGACCAGACAATATACCCAATATTGTTCTTAAAAAGTGTGCAGCAGAACTAGCAGGCCTAACAGAAATACTCAAGCTCTCTAAAGACACAGGCCAACTACCATCAGATTGGACGAATGCTAACATCACACCAGTCTTCAAGAAAGGGGATGTCCACCTCCCGGCAAATTATAGACCAGTCTCGCTCACTTGCGTAACATGCAAAATCATAGAGCACATAATATGCCGATACATCCTTTCCCATCTAGAAAATAACAAAATACTCAGTGATTTACAACGCGGCTTCCGTTCAGGCTACTCTTGTGAAACCCAACTACTGTCTACCATACACGACTTACTGCAGCGGTGCGACCCCAAAGAACAGATATACATGGTCATCCTGGACTTCTCGAAAGCCTTCGACATTGTACCCCACGAACGATTCCTACACAAAATGAAAAACTATTGCGTGAATGGACACATCAACGACTGGCTGAGACAATTTCTTACCAGTCGCCACATGCAAGTCGTAGTTGAAGGTGAACACTCGGTTCCTGCCACAGTTGACACAGGAGTACCACAAGGCACAATATTGGACCAACTCCTATTTTTGTATTATATCAATGACCTACCGAAATGAGTAAAATCCCAAGTGAGATTGTTTGCAGATGATTGCCTCCTGTACCGATCCATCAAATCATACAGAGACGACATCCTCCTCCAAGCAGACCTCACAGCATTTGAAGAATGGGCTAAAACCTGGGGTATGAGGTTCAACGCCACTAAATGTTACATCATGAGCATGAATAGTAAATCAACACACCTCTACTCTCTCGACAACACATTTCTACAACAAGTCAGCCAAGTCCCAATCTTGGAGTAACACTACCAGAAGATATGAAATGGGACGCTCACATCTCTAAAATCACTAAAAAGGCAAATTGTACCATCGGATTTCTTAAACGTAACCTCAAATACTGCCCCAAATCATGCAGGAAAACAGCGTACCTAGGTCTCATAAGATCAACACTAGAGTACAGCTCAATCGTATGGGATCCACACCTATCAAAAGATATTAACAAACTGGAAAAGGTCCAACGCCAGGCGGCAATATTCATATCCGGACACAATAAATCAAGAGAAAAAGACTGTGTCACAAAGATGCTCAATGATTTACAACTTCCTCCACTCAGTGATAGGCGAAAGAAGAATCCACTAATATTTTTCTAAAAGGTGGTCATGGGGCAGGTCCCAGCTTTTAGTTCCCTAGACTAAGAAACACAAGACGTATTAAACCTAAACGCCACACAGGTTTTGGTGGAAAATCAGATAAGGAACAATTATCAGTGCTATAAAACTGTGCAGTGCAACACACAATTATATAAGAACTCATATTCCCCTAAAACCATTGTTGATTGGAACCAACAGGTGGACAGCATAGTGTGTGCCACATCTGTGGAGAGATTCGAAACAGCTCTATCCCATAGCGATTAATTAAGCACTCTCTCCCCGACGTGTACATGCCGGAAAAGGCCCTACGTCGTACATATTCAGATTCAGATTCAGGACTTCCTGAATATATATATTTATGTTCCGTGAGTTTAGACGGCTATTCAGTGAACGTATCCACGTTTTAGATAAGTAGGATATTGTGTGAAAGTTCCTTGAGTGGGTATTGATTTCCATTGAAGTTCTGTGCTTTGTATATCACAAAAAACGTATTCATGAACAATATGAACCGTTCAAAAATGAATAAATAACTGTTACGTTAATGACGTCACAATAAAGCATGATGTTATGACGCCATAGCTATCCGTACGTCATAACGTCGTTGCCTTGCTTACAGCGTTGTTGCTCTAGACAATGAAGTTATGTTTAAAAAGGCGGCTAAAAAAATAATTATTATAAGAAGATTCAAAGGAAAAGAAGAAAACAGTGAAAGGAAAAAGAAGGAAAGGTAAACGGGGAAATTAGTTTTTGTGTGTGTGCGGAATTTTCGCTGTTTCTCTACAGTTTTTCTTTTAGATCTTCTTCTTCTTCTTCCATGTAACTTGCAGGGCCCACTCTGGGGCATTATCGCAAATGTTAGAGACAGAGGTCTACATAGATAGATCTATACAGGGAACCATTCGCCTAACCAGTTTTCCTGTGTTTTATCAAACTGCACTGCGATTGAACACCTTTAACCCTTACAAAATGCCCGGATTAGAGAGGTTCCTGAACTAGAGTGTTTTTCTTAGTTTAGACATAATTTAAAAAAAAAATTAATTCTATTCAATTTTAAAGATGTAGATCTAGTCCTACATTTACTCTGTTTATTCTGCATGAACTCAGTTGTAAGTTAACTGACAATAGACAATAGCTAGATCTAGGTGTTTCAGAAGGTTCTAATATATCCTTGACAATAAAAAGTACATTTGAAGAAACAAGTTTATTTTGTAAGGTTGAAGTAAAACTAGGGGTTCTGCTGTATTAACTTGTCCTTACAAGAGTAACCATCAATAGCTAAACACGTTATGGGAATTGACGCTGCAATTGAATTGTGTCTAATTTTCAATGAATGGTAGATTCTATCACTGTTTCAGGTATACATTATGTATACTAATGTAGTACACGCATTCGTCGAGTGAAATCTACATTTTAGACCGTAATTTTATAGTCTCCCAACAATGACTGTTACATTAAAAAAACAATCAGTAATGCACCAGTTAGTTGCATCCACCCCCGTCCGGGGATGTGCGGTGGATAGCCGGGGAACCGATCGCCAGCTTCCCCCGCACTGTCGTGAAAATGTTGGGAAGTTTTACACCGAACCAATACCACGGGGACAGTATTTAGTTGTCAGGGGCCTGAGTAATACCGCAGATTTAACCATCAGCTGTCCGTCGCAGGACAACCAAAAGTAAAATTCCCGGCCCATACCCGGGTTGGGGGACCGTGGATGCAACTGACGTGAAGCTTATCATTTTCTTTTGATGATTTATCTCTCTTATTACAAATACAGACGTACAAAAATTAGCAAGCCAAATAGCTATTAAATTTTGAAGAGCAGACATATTTGTTTCAGAAAAAGTCGAGGTAAAGACAATCTAATGATATTCAGAATATTGTAACGACCATGGACACCAATTGTTGCCCACGACTTATCAAGCCTGCATTGTTAAAGGTGTTAAAGTAGGAATACAAAATTTGCGTACAAGTAACATTTGCCCAGAGGCACAAATCATGATGTTATTGAACATGGATATGATATTTTTTAATATAATCACTAATATCTTTTACAATTTTTCATCTTTTAACACGGAGCGTAAACATTATGGATTAATAATATATACCACAGCTTTAATTAAAATCTCATTGTATTTAATTAATTGTTAGATTTATTAAACAAGAAAGTACATTTTCGTTTCAACCATATGTATTTTTTGATAGTCTGTTTCAAGGTATTAGGAAGTTGTATATGTGTGACAATTGCTATTTTTTTATTATTCACAAAGGGAAGTAACTCTTCCAATTGGGATTTATCGTCCCAGCTTTTATCAAAACCCAGTACTCTCCCCTGATTTTCAGGGGAAGTCACTCGGTACAGACTTTAAACAAGTCTGACAAAGTGGCCTCCCTTAGACGCTCTTTAAGGGGAAGTAACTATGTCGCGACTAAAAATAAGCTGGCCAGTGTTGCCTCCCTTTGATGCTCTTCAAGGGGAAGTTACTCTGTCGCGACTAAAAATAAGCCGACCAGTGTTGCCTCCCTTTGATGCTCTTCACGGGGAAGTGACTCTGTCGCGACTAAAAATTAGCCGGCCGCAGTGGCCTCCCTTTGATGCACTTCAAGGGGAAGTAACTCCGTCGCGACTAAAAATAAGCCGGCCGCAGTGGCCTCCCTTTGATGCTCTTCAAGGGGAAGTGACTCTGTCGCGACTAAAAATTTGCCGGCCGCAGTGGCCTCCCTTTGATGCTCTTCAAGGGGAAGTGACTCTGTCGCGACTAAAAATTAGCCGGCCGCAGTGGCCTCCCTTTGATGCTCTTCAAGGGGAAGTAACTCTGTCGCGACAAAAAATAAGCCGGCCGCAGTTGCCTCCCCTAGATGCTCTTCAAGGGGAAGTAACTCTGTCGCGACTAAAAATAAGCCGGCCGCAGTTGCCTCCCCTAGATGCTCTTCAAGGGGAAGTAACTCTTCCGCGACTAAAAATAAGCCGGTCGCAGTTGCCTCCCCTAGATGCTCTTCAAGGGGAAGTAACTCTGTCGCGACTAAAAATAAGCCGGCCGCAGTTGCCTCCCCTTGATGCTCTTCAAGGGGAACTTATGTCGCGACTAAAAATAAGCCAGCCGCAGTTGCCTCCCCTTGATGCTCTTCAAGGGGAACTTACTCTGTCGCGACTAAAAATAAGCCTGCCGCAGTGGTCTCCCCTTGATGCTCTTCAAGGGGAAGTTACTCTGTTGCGACAAAAAATAAGCCGGCCGCAGTTGCCTCCCCTTGATGCTCTTCAAGGGGAAGTAACTCTGTCGCGACTAAAAATAAGCCGGCCGCAGTTGCCTCCCCTAGATGCTCTTCAAGGGGAAGTAACTCTGTCGCGACTAAAAATTAGCCGGCCGCAGTTGCCTCCCCTTGATGCTCTGCAAGGGGAACTTACTCTGTCGCGACTAAAAATAAGTCGGCCGCAGTTGCCTCCCCTTGATGCTCTTCAAGGGGAAGTCACTCTGTCGCGACTAAAAATAAGCCGGCCGCAGTTGCCTCCCCTTGATGCTCTTCAAGGGGAAGTCACTCTGTCGCGACTAAATATAAGCCGGCCGCAGTTGCCTCCCCTTGATGCTCTTCAAGGGGAAGTAACTCTGTCGCGACTAAAAACAAGCTGGCCGCAGTTGCCTCCCCTTGATGCTCTTCAAGGGGAAGTAACTCTGTCGAGACTAAAAACAAGCCGGGCGCAGTTGCCTCCCCTTGATGCTCTTCAAGGGGAAGTCACTCTGTCGCGACTAAATATTAGCCGGCCGCAGTTGCCTCCCCTTGATGCTCTTCAAGGGGAAGTCACTCTGTCGCGACTAAATATTAGCCGGCCGCAGTTGCCTCCCCTTGATGCTCTTCAAGGGGAAGTTACTCTGTCGCGACAAAAAATAAGCCGGCCGCAGTTGCCTCCCCTTGATGCTCTTCAAGGGGAAGTAACTCTGTCGCGACTAAAAATAAGCCGGCCGCAGTTGCCTCCCCTTGATGCTCTTCAAGGGGAAGTAACTCTGTCGCGACTTAAAATAAGCCGGGCGCAGTTGCCTCCCCTTGATGCTCTTCAAGGGGAAGTTACTCTGTCGACTAAAAATAAGCCGGGCGCAGTTGCCTCCCCTTGATGCTCTTCAAGGGGAAGTTACTCTGTCGCGACTAAAAATAAGCCGGCCGCAGTTGCCCCCCCTTGAAGCTCTTCAAGGGGAAGTAACTCTGTCGCGACTAAAAATAAGTCGGCCGCGGTTGCCTCCCTTTGAGGCTCTTCAAGGGGAAGTAACTATGTCGCAACTAAAATTAAGTTGGCCGCAGTAGCCTCCCTTTGATGCTCTCCAAGGGGAAGTAACTCTGTCGTGACTAAAAATAAGTCGGCCTCAGTTGTCCCCCTTTGATGCTCTTCAAGAGGAAGTAACTCCGTACTGACTTAATGTAAGTCAATTTTAAGTAAAATGTGTAAATAAAAAATTATTCAACATTTTAAAAAACCGCACAGGTAACTGTATCATTAAAAATGAAAAAAAAATGAAAAAATATAATATATATATATTTTTTTATAGATTTGATAGATATAGTTCAATTTATGTGAAACAATCCTTCATCAATGCTATCGATGACATGCCAAATGTCGACACTTCACAAATGAAGGCCAATTTTGTATTTCAGCTGTCGTCCAAAGCAGACCTCACCGAACCGAAGACGACGAAGATGTTGTTTGAAACTCCGAATTGTATGCAGATGGATGAAGAAGATATGTGCATTCGTTGTGTGTTTCTTCTGTCCATGTTAAGACTGGAAGTAGATAACCGGAAGTCGCCACCATACCGACCTTCGAATCACGTGACAACTCTATGATTTAATGTACATGTATTGTTCTTTTAAACATCAATAAACTACTGAAAACAAATGTTCGTTCGATTTTATAAGTAGAATTCATGTTCGAATTGTACTTCTAGTACATGTGTATTACGTTTGCATGTTTACAAATGAACTAAAGCGATGTCACGTAAATTAATTTTCTCCAACTATACCAGTTCCTGATACGTCATATCCGTTGTCGTAAAACATGGCCGTTGCACAATCTTTGTTATAGGATACCCTCAGACAATTTGAAATTATCTCATATTCTCTCTTTTTGTGAGGGTATTCGTGGTGTTCTTATGCATCAGTCATTTGCATCCACGGCCCCCATACCCAAGGTGGTGAGCCGGGATTGTTACTTTTGGATCGTCAAACCCCGCCCATCCACGGCCCTGCGGGGGACACCTAGTGGTAAAATCTCCGGTATTTCCGCGGCCAATGACAACTAAATATTGTACGCGGGGTATTGGTTCGGAGAAAAAAATCCCAACATTTCCCCGGTAGTGCGTGGGACGTTGGAAGGTAAAAACACAGCCGTCTTCCAGGCTATCCACCGCCTGGGGCTGTAGATGCAACTGACTAGTGTCTTTCACATATCCCAGGGATACTACCAATAATGATATTAACTTACCTATATGAATAGCAACAACAATAACAGGTTCCATTGGAGGCACCAAATGATGTCATGGATGGTATTGATGAAGCAAGATGAAGTTATCCGATCCGATATCCTAGTTGTAACTTGTATTCACTTCCAATGCGAGAAATCTAAGGCTCGATCCAAGAGCGCAACAAACCAAAGTCATTAAAAACTTAAAATGGTACTGATATATACACCCTGCTTGACGCTCAGCAAAGGTACTTCAAGGTAGCTGCTGGTCGACCGGTGTCTGAATAATGTGACTGACTTTATAGTCTCCGTATGACTGTAGTTCTTTTGACAAGTGAGAAAACATACTATCATAAAATCAAAATTACACTGTGTCGAAAGGGAAAAGAAAACCCATCATCCACCAACTATGGCGTACATTAGGGTCAATTTAACAAGACCTGTCCTAACTTAGTTAGACCAGCCCTAACTTCAGCCCTAACCAGGTAAGGGCTGAAGTTAGGTCTAAATAAATAAATCCTAAATGTACACCAGTGACAAGAACCAACAATAGCGGATGATAGTGCAAAAATATGTTTTCATGATAATAAGCAGGGAATACCACGAAGGCGCTTGTAGTTGTTATACAAAATGAATCTAAGGGACCGTTACTGCACAATTTATTCGCAAAAAAAATGATTTACTAGTATTCGACACAACAATCTTATAACATAATCCTTGCATTAAGGTTTGGATCAGGTCAATTTCTCCCCACTAGCGTATTACCGAGCATAACCTCTATTTGCCAGTTAGCTTTCCTCTGAAATATAGAACGAAGTGTACGGTACACAAATTTAAGTATAGTAAAGGAAAACAACATTGATGGTGAAAGAAAAAAACCAATAATTTACGACGACATTTTAATTGATAAACAATATATAACATGAGAAATAACAACAAATATTCAGTATGAAACACAATGTCCATACGGAATGATTACTAACATCAAAAATAAGTAATCAAAGAAATACGTAATGAAATACATAAAGACACCCGTTTGTATAACTGAGTAAGTAACAGATAAATGCTGAACATGTACATGTTGGTAGTCAATAACCCCTTTTTAAAATGGGGGCCTTAAATTATACACACATTATTTTTTTAAAAAAGCCGACTATTTCAGTTTTAAAAGCACTGGCAATGACACAACACATTTGGTGTAGCGTTTAAATTCTTCAAAGCGCGCACATATTATTTCTTATATACAAAAAATGTACCACCATTTGAGTACAAATGCCAAACATGTGGGTAGAAAATAACCCCTTTTTTAATTGGGCTTATATACGAGTACATGTAGTGTTCATTCACATTTGCTATTAGTAATATGCCAACGATTTCAGTCTTTCAAGCACTGGCAAACTAGATTCTATCTCTGAGACTAATTTTACATTTTTAGCATTTTACTGTCATTTGCGTATATTATAGCTGCTGAATATGTAGGAAGACAATACCCCCTTTTTAATTGAGAACAACAAATTAGTGTTCAAACACTACACTTAATAAGTTGTCATCTATTTTAGTCTTAAAAGCACCATCACATTATCGATATAGGTCCGCGTTCACATTTCAGCCTCCAATTTATCCAAATCGAAAGTAACACCGTTACATTAGTTTTGACAATCCTGAATCTTCATAAAATACGAAGAAGAACTTCATTTCAAACATTTTGTCGTTTTTGAGTCTATATTACTAAGCGATAAACCTTGATATTCACATTCAATCTTCAAAGAAGCCTTACACAACCCAGACGAGTGACCAAGTTGTAAGTTTTCTTCTAACGATTTCTAAGATACATTTGACATTTTATAATGGATTAGAAATCATACAACAGACTATCCAGTCACCGCCTAATGGTCTCAAGTCTCCCTCGACAATATTCAGGATTTTGATCTCACCATTAAATCTACATATCGGTGGTTTAGATGGGGAGAGTTATAGAAGGATTTGGTACATAAGTCCTGATTTATCAAATCACATGAATTCCGAGCAGTTTTCAGTTTCGCACACAATTGAAAAAAAGTCGCCAACATTTCGTTCAAGACTTGGAAGAAGCTGAGCAGAGTGTATGAGTGTTTGTTTCAATCTGCCTATGAATTCCGAGCTGTTGACAAAATCGAAAACAAATCATCAACATTTCGTTTGAACGATTTGGATCAAGCTGAGCAGAGTGTATGTGTGTTTGTTTCTATCAATATCTGCCTCACATAACCCCTGAACCTCACATAGAAACACTTACGTGTGCCAAGAACACAACACTTTCAGCAGTATCAAAATGTTGAACATATACAACTTTAACACGTAGTATAACTAGTACTTCACTAGAACTGGCCACTATTTTAACCCTGTGCAAACCACTTACCATTGTTTTCGCATTCTCATTTTTTGTCTTAACCGTCAACGTTTCTTTTCTATTCAGAAACCGTTTCAACACTATGGGTTAGAACTTTGTCGGTATTCACCATCCCAACCCATACACCCATCGGAACTGAAGCACTCGCTATGCCTTTCATGATTCACTCACTTGTTCAAATTTCATCATATTTCACCGCAAGACTGTCAATGATGTTCAATAGTTGGTAATCTGTCGCTTTTGCCACTCAATGATTTGGTCATCTGGATTTTTGTGACATTTTAAACCATTATTTGGAGGAAAAACTTTGTTATATCTGCAATAAGAGTAAAACAAACATTAGTTTCATAATATAATAAAATTTATCTAACAAACAACGTAAAACCTATGTAAGAGTTGTTGTTTTGTGCACAATATTAAGGAGACACGTGCACCTTTTTATCTAACGATCGAATTTTCTCCAAACATCTTAAAAGTACAAATTGAATTTTGAATTTTCGTACACGCACGCTTGGTAGCACGGTTCTCCTTAAATACCATTCAAATATGATAGTATTAATAAGTTTTACATCGGTATAGCTTGGCTAATTTGACCTGAGCCTGACAATTATGCAAGAATATATTACAAGGTTTTTGCTTTGAACAAATCAATTTCCGCGAGTAAATCGCACAATATCGGTAATTCAAATTTGTGTTTGTATAACATCTCGAGCGTCTTCGGGATACTCTTCGATTATGAAAACATACAATCGGTGTTGTAAACGTAGGCAATACATCGACTGTTAAATTATGCTATTCAAAAGGTCAGGCTCGTGTCAAATTGACCAAGCTCTAAGTAAATACAATTCGCGAATGTTTTGGTCCGTAATCAGGCTGTTCGGAATCTAATAATTTATGCACCATACATATACTGTGTTTGCAGTAAATGAACAATTAATTCCAAAGGGACACAAAAGAAGGAAAGAGGTGGCGTCGGAAGATGATGGATGGCACTACAAGAATCCGCGGATGATCCAGGAGTTTGAAGACAGGAGGGGTATGTTTGGTCCGTTTGATGAATGGTAGTAGGGTGCTAGAGGAATGTTACATATACTATGAGTATAAGGAATCTATATAGTGTTAATGTATTGATCTACGTACCTTATCCAATCCCCTTTGCAGATAATCCATGGCAACAGGTCAATTTTATGATGCAATTCCTTGGATATTTCTGGACTGATTAAAATGGGAGTTCCGGCAGCTTTACCACGTGTTATAAGCGTATATCCGCTGTCATAACAACATTGCTGTACTGCAAGAGTTGCTGTACCCTGAAACAAAGCGGACCGCATACAGACAAAAGCACCCGGCTTATAAACTAAGTCCTTGTGACTGCTTGCGTCTAACCATCGTACATTCCGTTCCGTCTTGGCGTCATACACATCCTTACTGCGGACTCTGGTCAGAGGAAACACACACGGACAAGCTGGCAAAGATGAATTGTTTATAAAGTCTTGAGCAAACTTGTGATTGCATCTCATCCATTTACTGCACACGTCTTCGTCTGAAATAGACAACAACACTATGTGAGTATTCCGTATGAAACTAGATCATACCCTTACATTAAATATGAACAGCAGCTGATCTTTCGCGAAAACTTTAGTAACTGTTACGTCGATCAGTTTAGTTTGGTATGACTTCCCGGGTGGCTTCGATAATTGTTTGGTCCCAAAAACTAAGTTCAATCTAGTTTCTCTAGTACGGCTTTCGACTCAGTCTAGTTCGAATCTGGTGGAAATTCTATCGGGTTATGTCTCATCCAATAGTGAAGTACTTATAGGACCCACCATACCAAACCCAATGATAGAAATACAGAAACCTTCTATATTTTTTTTATTCTTGTCATCATCTTGAAACAAAAGATACGCACATAATGGGGGATTTGGCGATTGGAAAAATCAGACATGAGCAGACTTTGGTATGTGTACAAATAACACAAAAACACAGCCTATGTTTATGTATAAGATATTACATTGATAATTTCGGAACTACTATAAAATTACATGTACTTACCAGGTTCTAAGAATTCTTGTTCTGGCAAGTTGACTGGTGGTACAAAGCCTTTCTGCTCCCATTTATAAAACTCACTGATTGTACTCGAACTGTCTTCATTACTTGTTCCTGAAACATACAATTAATAATTATACATTTAGGCCAACTGTAACTTGTTTGTAGAAGGCATGACCAAGCGAAATTCCCTTTCTTTGACATTCGTACATCTATATTCTACATCATTCAAAGACTTGTATGAAACAAGTGGCATGACGAATGTTATAATAAGTAAAGGTAAAGGTAAAGTGTTTGTTTATTATAGTGTCACCCCTATTGAAAGGGCCAGCCAATTTGACTTATGAGACACCTATTTTTCTTGCGCACAGAACCTCCCGAATGCCTTCTCATATTGCCAGGTGCCTGGCAGAGATGGGCCTACGGTAACCATTCTTTAACTAGATGGCGGCTCACCAACCAGTCGCATCAGTACTAACCCAGCTTCCGCCGGGATTCGAACCTTCGACCTTCCGCTCCGGGGGCGGACACCCTAACCACTAGGCCACGGTTGTGGTATAATAAGTATGTTGATGCCGCATTACTTGTAACATACCCGATAGGGAATCTTCTAATCCGGAGATTGAGATTTATACCTGACCAAGAAAAAATCCAAGTAATCGCCCTAGATACTAAGTACCTTCAAGATTTGACAATCAAGATGCATTATTATGATGAATCATCAGTAATATTGGTGTAATTAGTTTAAAAAGTCTATTAAGCATATTTTCATCACCTCATGAAATATAGATATATCAATTTACATAATCAAAGAGATAGTTCGATCAAATAATAACATCAATTTAATTCTGTGCAGCACAAATTAAGGAATTCTGTACTGCACAAATTAAGGAATTCTATACTGCACAAATTAAGGAATTCTGTACTGCACAAATCAAGGAATTCTATACTGCACAAATTAAGGAATTCTGTACTGCACAAATTAAGGAATTCTATACTGCACAAATTAAGGAATTCTATACTGCACAAATTAAGGAATTCTGTACTGCACAAATTAAGGAGGATAACTCTTCTTTGCTTGTAAATCTTAGATATAATTGGATTGACGCACATCAACCATGGATTGTACAGATAGACGTTTAAACAACAGAAAGTAAAAATGATACCATATACTTATAGAGTTCATGGTTCCACAGATTTTGTTTTATTATGGTGTTATTATGGTGTTATTATGATGTTATCTGATCTATTAGTTTAACACTTACACCTGTTCAAACTTTCTGGAATGCTTGTGATGTTTAATTCCTTTATTGATCAAGAGACATCCAAGTTATAAAACACTTCCATCAATTTCTTTCACTTTGATTTAATAATTATGTTGGTTTTCAATTTTTATCAGTGCACGTTTCATTAAAAGTGATTATCTGGCAAATCAAACACGATATCAAATCGTACATTGGTTCATTTGTAGCTTTAAGCAATTAATATAGGAATAAGTTCTTTTTTATCTAGGCTTATACAAAGTGCATTCGAATTATATGTACCAAGTGCTAGGTGTGGAACATTCTCGGCATTTCTTGCAAGACTACAGGACTATCGTGAAAACTCGGCCATTTCCGTTTGTCTCCGGTAAAAATATTTCAAAAGCCGAGGTGATCAGAATGGACTTCCGGGTAGAAACACAAAAAAACAACAGGCAATGCATGTTCAACATGACAGGCAGATAAGACTACGAGGCACATTACAGACCCTTGCAATGCACGCTCAATAAGTAGGTTAATTAAATTTAAACACAAATGTCAATTATTTCAATTAATGCGTCAGAACAGAAAGACCTTGTACATAATTAGAAACACGATGAACACCGTTGAGTTCAGCTAATTGGTTCAATTAAAGGTTTTTGTTGTTTGTTCTATGTTGTTCCCAGACTTATGTGACTCAGACTCAGGTATTTGACTGATTTAGTCGATGAGTTTGTGCTTCCGGTCATGAAAAATCGGATTACCCGTATATCTTTGCATCGATACCATATTTCCAGAGTGGCTTAGATAATTTTTTAATATGATTTTATTATTTTATCATTTTCACATAGAAATGAAGTCAGATTTCATCTAACTAATTAGGGCAATTTTAAGTTGTATTAAAACGAACTCTGGAGCAGGTATATTCCGTTCAATATCAACATCTGGAGCCCTCGGGGGCAATGACTGCCATGTATGATGTACCCGCAATGGCAACGTACGTAGTGATAAAGTGCATCCAAATAAAAACTGATTTTATTACAAAATTATCATCTTCAAATGATGCAGATTTCAAATATGTATCAGTCTTATAAGATCGTAAGTAGTAGTTACGAACTTCTCATTCTAAGCCACCGTAGTGATAAAGTGCATACAAATAAAAACTGATTTTATTACGAAGTTATCATCTTCAATTGCTATGTTGTACGCTTATCTACCTTAATTTCTTTATAATGCAGACACTTCCTACAAAAAGGATACAATTAAATCTATAACATGCCTGATTACGCGAACTAAAATTGATACAGGGTTAATATACCGACCTATATCTTTCATTTATATATCAGGGAAGAAAATATAGCCTGCATAAGATAAACTTTACTGAAATTGATGATAATTCCACTTCACTGGCGTTGTTTTACTTGATCTGTTGATCTTACGGCAAAAAGAACATATGTACCTATCTGCAATATGCGTTTGTTCTAAGCCACCTTTTGACTTTTTCAGTACAAAAATAAGAACTATATTATATAAATCGGTAGCTGAGAAGTTTTTGTTCAGAACGAATCTCAATTAGTTTTGAGTTTGTCAGCGAAACGCCAGTTACATTATGAAAAACGTACGAAAAGTTTTTTATTTCTCAATTCGCTCAGCACCGTTTGTGCCATGGGCGTATGTAAAAGGCCACTCAGTACATACAACTTCAGTTTTTTCCCTCATATCAACCAATACACATGGGGGTATGATGTAGTTACATTGCCTGGTGATACTAATTGCTAGGCAAAGGCGCCGACAGTATGGGTTCGGATCCCAGTATAGCTTTAAACAGTTGTATACGTTACTGTTTTACGTGTACGTATGAGTCAATTTACCAATTTACTAGGGCCCTTTCCAGCTGTTAGGCAGATCAAGCACCGTTTGGCATTTTAACTTCGCCTGGCCATTGGGTTACCAACCTACATTCGTGTCTCCCTGGGGAAACTATTTCTCTCCTGTTGGTGTGGCAACCAACATGGATCTACGGCGCCCAGGAATAGACACTGCCCTCACAGGTACCATTGTACACCTTGGTGGAGTGGTTATCGTGTTGAAACAAATGTTAGTCATATGTCTGGTGGTCACTTGTCGGTTTACCTGAACATTGTTTTGGGAATTTCTTATCGAACAGTCCGAACTTGCACAAACAACTGACACTTTCTCTACATGTGGAGAGCATGGCTGTGATTAAGACAATATGTCCGATCGAGTCGGTTCTCAAACAGGGGTTGCATGAAACACAAGCGAGTGTAAGCTTTACCCAGCTGCGCTAACCGGATAGATGGGCCTCTACATTAGACATTATTGCCATTATTTAACATTCATTTAATACGACGTAACCTTGTGACCACAATAATTGTCTAACCACACACGAGGGTACTTGCTAAATAAAACAAAAATATTCCAACAATGTGAGCCCTACATTAGCTAACACATTAGCACTTGCTATATCTAGCCGGTAAGTTTATTTTGTTTTCGACAACATCACCATATTCCCTAACATGTTATGACATTCAGGGTTGGTGGAATAAGTGTTTCCATTGTTGATAACGAAGATACCAGACAAATTGCTCAATTTTGGCGGAAGAAACTTAAATAATTGACATGTTTTTTGAAACAACACGTAAACAAACTGACATCATAATACGCGTTCTCGTAAAACAACAGAAACAACAACATCTTTGGTACTGCCATTATCGAGATCTCTGGAAACAACACGTAGTTTTGCAGATGAAGTGAAAATTACCGGTTTTGCCAAATCAAAACATTACCCTATTTTCTACCAGTCTGCCTATGGTAGGTTTCGCCACAGGTCTAAGAAATTATATCACAAACAACAATTTTCTCTTTTCCAAATGTTCATCCATTCAATATAGTATAATTATTATATCTTTTATCTAATGCATGAGTGACAATTTGGGGATGTTAAAACTCTGTTGTTGTTTTTTTGTGATATAATTTCTTAGGCCTGTGGTTTCGCAAAGTAGTTATGCTCCTCATACCAGGACTCAAGTAATTATAATTCATCATTATTAGAACGATGTGAAATTGAGACAAACAGAGAATTTGAAACATACATGTATTCGTATTTACAAAAACAAACAAGTAAACACTATCACAGAACAGTAGATATTTCTTTTTTGAAAATTGAAAACTTTTTTTCATTGCATACTACGAGTACTAAAATTGTTTATTCTGTGATTTGATTTTGTTATAGAGGATGCATGCATTTCCTACAAAATTCTCTTAGGTGATTAAGAGGGGGGGGGGGGGGTATTTTAGAAACAAGGTCGTCTGAATATTCACCTCTGAATGCCCTATCTTAGGTGACATGTCCAGCTTTAAGGGTAACTACTGCCTGGAACAATCGACTGTGGTTACGAAGTGAACTTAATAGACTTAGTTTTGTATAGGACGATACATAAAACAGATAAGAGGAAATCGGACAGAAGAGGTAGCTCTCTACCTTAACAGAAGATCACCAAAATGGGGCATTTCGAGTGTTCAGCACATACGACTGACCTGTCGAGACTTTCTGTATTTTTACGACTCTATCGGTTACCATGAGAATATGTTTAATGCATTTACGACGTTTTATGAATTTACGACTTTCCGTCTTGACGGCGATGATGAAAAAGCTAACGAAGTGAGCATGTCAAACATAGGTGTTTGTAAGTACACTCGCACCAAGAATCTCTGCTAGGGATGATGATAAAGCACCAAGAATCTCTGCGAGGGATGATGATAAAGCACCAAGAATCTCTGCGAGGGGTGATGATAAAGCACCAAGATTCTCTGCGAGGGATGATGATAAAGCACCAAGAATCTCTGCGAGGGATGATGATAAAGCATCAAGAATCTCTGCGAGGGATGATGATAAAGCACCAAGAATCTCTGCGAGGGATGATGAAAAAGCACCAAGAATCTCTGCGAGGGATGATGATAAAGCACCAAGAATCTCTGCGAGGGATTTGATCAAGCACCAAGAATCTCTGACGAGGGATGATGATAAAGCACCAAGAATCTCTGCGAGGGATGATGATAAAAGCACCAAGAATCTCTGCGAGTGATGATGATAAAGGCAATGTCCTCTGGAATAAAACGTCAGGCGTCTTCAAATATTTACTACAAATCCAACACAGCGAGTGTTGTGTTCACGTATATTCATAAAACACGACCGAAATACATTTTATTATCGTGCACTACTTTAACCCGTCATAAATTTAGAGTGTATTCCGGAATATTTATGAACCACCTGCTCTGAAATCCCATACAAAACTCGCAGAACGGGGCGCCCCCTGTTGACAGGAATAATAACATGAACTAGTATTCCTTGTTTTCCGTATTATAAACGAGCACAGTACACTGTTTCGCGCACAAACTATGCAAGGAATTACGAAGAAAAGGCAATGAAAGTATTCGTTAAGATTATTCTAATAATTTTGGTATACATATATAGCGGACACCGCTGATTTAGATATGTTGACGTCTTACGCTGGAATCTTTTGTGCTCTAAATATTTTTACGGAATCCCGTGACTTTTAGATATTCGGGCATCATTTAGCATCGCATTGTTTTAGTAAGTGTTGATGATTGCCAACATAGCTGTGTGAGGATTCTGTTGTTGTTGTAGTAGTATTTGTGTATCAAATTGTTTGAAGAACATTCCAAGTCCTAAATACTGGAGGACATCACTTGGAGAAAGGTTGTTTCATTGTTGCTAGGCCAATTTATACGAAAGCTGTCGATAGTGCAAGTTTGTCCGTATCCCATTTTCTGGTAAACTTTGTCCATATCGTGGGTTAACGGGTACAAACATTTTGCGTTATAAACAATCAAGTTTCAAAAGTTCGCTGGCGAAGGTCGAAAGTACAAAATCGATATTTTGAGAAAACTAGAAAAAAACAGTTTGTCTATGAAAATGACTCTTTAACTATGGTTAAACATGACACGTTCCAATTTTCATGAAACTATGCTCATAAGAAGCGCAATGTGATGCTGATTTAAATATGTCTCAGTCTTATAAGGTCGTAAGTAGTACTATCGTCCTTCTCATTCTAGGCCAGCGATAGCAGTATATCAAATGCTTTACCAAACAAAATCAAATCATTGTATGGGTCAACTCACCGATCGTTGGTCAATAAGACAGTCGCAAGTTACCAATCCACTGAATTATAGATATTTTTTACAGTTTGTGCATGCATATGGTCGATTGTTGCATTGATGAAATAAACAGAAAGCATTTCTAAGACAAGCAGATATTCCATGAACAATTTGTATAAATTCTACTTTGTTATTCATACAAATGATATCCCGTTACACATACAGGCTTTGCTTTGGCCATTTGTATATAAACATTTCTAGTATTATCCAAGTATAACGTAAATGTCCGAGGAATTCTGAGATCGGCTGCATCTGGTTCGCGTTCAATGCCCGATTTACGAGTATACCATTACTAATATTATTTTCCAGAACAATTTTACGAAATATTCCTCACTAAATATTTTGAACAGCAATGTTAATAATGTGATTTTTACGATGTTGATCGAGTCTTAAACAGTGTTCGTCTTGTATAATTAAGAACTGTCATATTTTATGATGTCAATTTGTTTGAGAAAAACCATCACTCATTAGCACAACTACATTCGATTTTGTGCCAAAGAAGCGAATTCGTGCATGACACATATTCAGTGCAAGGAGATAGCACATTTGTTAAATGAAACAATGTAACACTATTAACACCAAAACATTTTATCTAATTGAAAAAATGCGTAAAGTGCATACTACCTAAATACTTCCCAATGATTGGCCTCTCTGGCTAAATACATGTTCCCCTAGAAATTAAAGCATTTGTGATGGGCTTAGTGGTGAATAGAGTAATTATCATTCCACGAACTCGTGCAGATGAGCCCGTTGAAGCTTGTGGTCTTTGTGTAAAAATATTGTAAACACAATAATGTTTGAAGTTCAATATACGGTCCATTCAAAGTAAAATAAGAACGGCTGTAAATATACTACCGTCCGGCATGTAAACTATGCTTATTTAGGTTTAACTGGGTACACCTGAGTTAACAATATTCATCGCTATTCTTTCGAATGGGATAGTTCCCTCATAACTATTACTTATTGTATCGACTATATCTAAATTTACCTGAATTATTATCGTTTCCATATAATTTGGCAATATTTTGAGTGATTCAACACGTAATTTACATCTTCTTTTATGCAGCCAAAACTTAAAATTTCAGCGGTTCAGTATTATTTCCTCGCTCAGCTGGTGTATTGGGTGCTATATCGTGTGATTATGGTCAATGCTATTTCTGCAGCTTCTCTGTCCGATTTGTGTGACTGAATCGCAACCTCTAGGTATATGGTCTTGCATTTCGTTTGTGTTCATTTACAATATTTTATACAAATTACTTTATGAAAATTCTGAAATGTGACGTCATAACATTAACCTACGTATTAAATCGGTCAGCTTTCTAAAGACAAAACTAATCTCATTTTATACACAAATTCAAATTTAGGATCCCTAATGGGATTTTAATTTTTCAATATTTTCTAAAATGTGAAAACTTTGTTTAATAAATTTCAATGAAAATGCCACATAATTTATTAAAGAAAATATCCACTTGTTAAAATCTCGTATTATTGACAATACCAAAGTGTTCCTTAAATATTCAATCACATATTTCTGTGGTCAGTTTAACACGAAAAGGAATACATTGGATACACAATGTTATCACTGGTCCCTTTTATCTCACTGACCCTATTAACCCCCTATCACACGATGTCACAATGGTTCGTTAGTTTAAAGGTTATCTTAACGTGGTCAGAGAAATAATTACAACTTACGTATTTCTAATATTATGATGGAACGATTATTAAAGATTTTAGTATCAATGCTACATTAACAAATGGTCGCAAACAATAGAGCTTGCCGCGATGGACGTATTTTGGGAGAAACTCATTGAATGACCAAAAACAAACCAAAGTCGAGAGTGACCATTGCAGCATTAGCTATTGATTTTGACCTCGCAATTGACTCTATACAGTTACCGTACACGTGTCCAAGATCAAACGTCAAATATAAACTATTTGTCCTCTTGTTAGTTTTACTTTATACTAATTTATTTAAGGTCGATTCTGAAACAAGCTTTTTTTAACTTGTATTAATCACGCTCGACACCTCATTCCTGATGTTATCCGTCGCCACGAGAGTATGAGAGAAGAGAAGCCAGTTTCCCTTATATGCTGAGCGTCTAACAATGGTATCATTTTCATTTCGTCTTTTATAATTTCTGTAATTTGCACATTTATTCAAGTTTTTAACCTTGTATAAATGTTGTTATCCGCACTTCAACCGATAACTGGAGGGCGCGTAGTGATAAGTTGTTCAGTGATTTTGGTTATTGCTGTGGCCTTGTTAACTGTTGTCTAATGCTTTCGGACTTTGCATTGGTGCCATACAGTAGGGCTAGAATCTCATGACGGATGAATACTATTCAAAAGTGCTTCTAATTTAGAAAACAGCATTTAGTTTGTACCATTAAAACACCAGAACCGAAGAAAAACAAGAACTACAGGGAAGCTTAACCATGAGAATTGAAACAAACTAACCCTTGAAATAATTTCACGTTAAAAGTTTATGAATGAAAGATTTACTCTCCAAAATATCAACTTCAAGTGTTTCTTTATACATTTCCCACACTTACAATTTAAGGTTAAGCCATGTTTCATGAATGATTCAATGGCGATAACCTGATTGTATCACATATAGTGCTCCCATGATAACGAGAAAAGCGGGAAAATTTGGAATATGCCACAAAGGTGGATAATTGTCCGTATGTGTTTATTTAAGTAACCAATTTTGCAACAGTAGACCAATCCGGTCAATGTTGGTAAACATCATAATATCCTGGGTGCACTATAATCTGTCTAACATACTCTAGAACTCCTCTAGCTGCTATTTTCTCATGAAATTATTTCCCTTCGCACCCTCAAACATAGATTATCAAGCCAAGAATAAAACTTTGCTAAAATTGAAAATTGAAAAAATGTTATGCTAGTTGATTGATAAAATATATATTATCTTGTCGGGTAACCAGAATAGCCAACAATGTTTCATGAATATTTCAATGGTGATTATCTGATGGTAAAGGCGAATCCATACTGAAAGTATTTTACTTATAAGCCTACCTGCACATTGTGGGTTCATGCAGACCATGGATTCCACTTCCGTACAAGCTGTGCCACATTTGCGCATGCGCTCTTGTTGCCCAGCACCACAGGAAGTAGTACACGAGGACCATAGTGACCACGGTGTTTTACTTCTGTCCGAAAGTAAATCGTCTGCAAAAATGAAGCATACGAGGAGTTTTACGCCAGTTTCAACATATCGATGGCTTAGAATTAGAAGGTCGTAACTACCAAATCGATATTTTGAGAAAACACGATAAAACTGCCTGACATTTACTCTTTACTTATGGTAAAACAAACATGACAAGTTCAGATTTTTATGAAAATGGGCTCATAAGAAGCGCCTTGTGATGCTTATTCTAGATATGTATGAATCTTGAAATGTCGTTAGTGGCACTTACGACCTTCTAATTCGAAGCCATCGATATAATTATCAGCTTTGAATGACCGCCGAATAGCATTTACAACGCGCAACTATTGGCATTTGTCACAAACCAGTACTACGTTGTTTGTTCTTATGTAACCAAAGTACACATATGGTCGTAGTCCATGGATATTTGGATATAATATACAGAAGAAAAATTAAAGGAAGCAAAGCTTTGAAAGATAAGCCAGTTGAGTGTAAAGAATGGAAACATTCAAACTAATGTTATGATATGAAATTTAAATGTATGTATGTTTTTTCGAATTTTTTGAAACATGTATTTTCTATTTACATTTTGTACTCTATATGCAGGGTGCACATACCATTGGCTAAGTGAAAATTGTACAAAGAATAAGATACTTATGGTTGTTTTCAATTTATCTTTACATATTTTTACTTGTAGACTTAGCCAAAAAGTCACGTGTTTTGTCCACCCTGTATATACATGCAATGCTGAATATTGTGCCAGTTTATTACAATATGTACTTTTACTATACATCTAGATTTAGTTTAGATTAGTTTATAAGACCATGCTGAAACAGCAGAAATAACGGTTTTGCGGTTTTGAGGTTTCAGTATTGGGTTGAAATCTCACACGCTGTCACGTGGAATAAATATTTCCTCAAACGAATGTCTACCTCAAATTTCATCGAATAATTACAATTCCAGAATATTTCTATCAACTTGATATGATAATAATAATATTGAAAAACATGTCTGTCGTTTTCATTCATTTATGAAGGGTGTGTCTTATAATGTAAACATCGTAGCAGAATTTCCGTGTTTCTTTCTACGTCACGTGATCCCCGAGAGTCACGTGATGACTGACAGATGAATTCTGGGTAATTTGTGGCTTCCGCGTTGATTGATTTGACACAAATACACGACTGGTGTGGTGTACGTTTATTGGGCCTCGTTTCTGGATTCAACATTCAAGAAGCCTCGGAAAGCTGATGAATCAAGTATTTCCGGTAAAACGCGTGTAGCTTCTTAATAAGATTATCTTGTTAAAACTTGATACGGACGATAACTTAAATTAGAAACAAATTCTGACTGGATTGTAAATGATAGTGCAATGGATTGCAGGCTTCGTTGGCGATGTGAATTTTAACAAAAAGTGCTAGTTTGAATGCGTTGCACGTGACAAGCAAATAATTCAGACGGCCATCTGGTTCAGTGCAGAATCATTAATGATACGCTTGTTTTGCTTTTTATATGTTTCAATCAGCATTTAGCATCGGCATATCATTATCAAAACTGATGTTTTTAATGTAAGAAATGGAAAAGCAGGTTGCAGACGATAGCTTGGGGGTCACGTTTATCAGAGCACTATCTGGACGAGAATTAACGTACATTGCAGCTTCCACGGCATTTATATTTTTGAATGAAATAGGTAAAACATATTAACAGCAAAAATGCAATTCAAGAATTTTTGTATCAATCACCTTATCCGAAAATCAGGCTTATTTACTGATGCTGGGTGGCTTTTGACTCATACAGACAAAAATGGTGTTATTCAAAATTCTTACTGAATTTGTAAAAGCCTACAGGTCACTGACCAAGACAGGGTGCTCAGAAAAGGCTTCGTTGTGTTTGCACAAGAATGAAAACATTCCCAAATTTTCACGTTACAAAATTATAATTAATTCCCAAAATAAGATATTTTCTCACAATAATATTAAAAGCATTGTGGCTCAAGTAATAAGGAACCTACCTGTAGACCCGTATACTGTATCGTCTGACGTAATGGTGTTTTCCCCGCCAATACTGACCCAATGCTGGTCGTAGCTCCAACCCGTTTCATCCGGTCCAAGACGTGTTTCCTCCTGGACAATATCGTTTTTAAACAGACTATTTATAGTTCCATCTCCGGTACGAACGCCGGACAAAGTCTCGTCTGCTACCTTTTCTAATATTTTTCTTAATATCGACGGTTTAATCCTCCCTGTGTCTTTTTCCCGTCGTCCTTTGCGTTTCCGTATTTTACAATCTAAACACGAGTTTTTAGTGTTTCTATTTTTGCGATGTTCAACTGTAAGATTTAAATAGTCTTCTAAACTACTATATGTCGTTTTTCTGTTTCTGCGGTTCTTCCGCTTCCGGTTGCGTCCTTTCTTTCGCCGTTTCTTCGTCTGCTTCCGGTGTGACGGCATGATGATATTGGGCTGATATGGCGGGTCAGTGTGATTGTCGTCTGATGATGAATGAAATGGTATAAATCTGCTACCTGAGTATGTCGAGGAATTTTCGATCTAAAAACAGATTAAACAAGTATTTTAGTAATTAGGAATTGCAAGTAATAAAACAGTAAGTCCCCAACCGGGTTTTCAGGTTGCCAATGTTTCTGTTTTTGCGGCAACCACAATTTTTGCCCGAATAAAAAAACAAATAAACGTGCAAAGTCCCCTATTTCGTCCCTATCCACATACCAAGTTTCATAAAGGCAGCTTTGGGTAATGGCAGGATCCAGAGTGTTTTGATTGACGGACGGAGTGACGAACGGAGGGCAAACCTATGGTCCCATCCAGTCGAAAACCGGTAGGGGCCTAATGAAGATTAACCGATTGGGAACACAAGTGACAATAACTACGAGAATTAGCGCCGTTTAATGATTTCGGAGTAATGAATGAAAGGTCCGGTGTCGAAAAAAACTTATTTTGTGTTCGGCTGTTTATGCTTAGTGCTGTCTTTTCTATCCGATTTTCATACTCTTTCTTTTATATTAATTTGTTAGGCATTTGTATACATAAAGTTATACTACAGTCCCTTTGAAATTAATTCATAACGGTTATAAACATTAGCTCGTACGTCTTGTTAAACTATGTTACTGAGTTAAAGCCATTCTCCACTATTATTCCCTCATTTGTATTACTTATTGAATCTACAGTACTATGTTAGTTTTACGTACAAGATTTTAACATAACAAAGTTCTTTGAAACTCCTATAACCAGATACGATCAGTTTTCTACGTTTATAAGTAATAACAGGAACCAGGAGTATACTATACAAACAGGTCATGCTACGTCTGAACCTGGTGACTTCAATATTCAACTCAAAACATTTCATAAACATACGTTCATTGATGTTACTTTTGTGTGAATTTTTAGCAAAGCTGTTTACGAACATGTATAGCTTGGCTATTTTGACTTGAGCCTGACCTTTATGCAAGAATATATTACAAGGTTATTTCGTTGAATATATCAATTTCCGCAAGCAAATCGTGCAATAACGGCATTTAAGATTTGTGTTTGTATTATATCTCAAGCGTCATCGTGATACTCCCCGATTATGAAAACATACAATCGGTGTTGTAAACGTAGACAATATCTCGACTGTTAAATTTTGCTAATAAAAAGGTCAGGCTCGTGTCAAATTGGTCAAGCTATACCACATTAACACAGTAACAAACGTACCGGTACATTTGTGCTTGCATGCAGGCCTACCTGTCTTCAACAGACAAACAATGAATTTATCAACTATGACCGCTTATCAGGTGATCATCTAAAGCAATTTTGATTGGAGCAGAGTAGCAGCCAGCATAAATGTATGTTATATGAATGTAACAAATTATTACGCCCGAATCGTCATTTTCTGTTTATTTTGTGTTTCAGTTTCTGTGAAAGTTTTAATTGAATTGGCTAAATATCACGCGGTTGGGTATCGTATCAATTCGAAAATTAATGCAGACGATAAAAAATCACAAATGTAGATATCTATATCAAAGACACAATACCAAGTGTAGCCACATTAAATAAATAAGATAAGAGAAACATTAGGGGACAGAGAACTGAAATTCGATCATAAAACAGACCTTACATTCACAATTGACATTACGCCAGAGCAGAGATCGCTCCGCATGATTGTTTGTCGAAGGTTGATTAGCGAAGGGTCCCAAGTTAGCCCATTGGACCATGTGATTAAAATGTACCGTTAAAATTGATTTAAAGGGTATTGATTGACAACTGGCGTAATGTCAATTGCAAAACGTAACAAGATGCACTCATCAGCAGGAGATATGACGTTTGGAACCTTCGTCATCATAAGGTATCATAATGTATGACATAAAGTATAACAACTATGGCAAGAGTGTTTGTCTTCGATCTCGCTGGTTTAGAATGAGAAGTTCGTAAGTGCCGCTTATAAGACTAATGCATATTTGAAATCTACATTATAAGGCGCTTCTTATAAGCCTTTATTCATGAAAATCTTGTCATGTCGACCAAAACTGAAGTTGAAAATTTTTGTTTTACCATAAGTAAAGAATGATTGTCAGGCAGGTTTTCTTGTTTTCTCAAAATATTTGTTTTTGTAGTTACGGCCTTCTCATTCTAAGCCAGTGATCTATATGATGGAGTTCAGCACATAGACACTAAGAGCGTGTATAAACAACCAGAACGTGAACAGATCAAGCAAGAATGTGGCAAATATTATCATTACAAAACACAGAACACAATGCCTTGCGTGCCAATCAATTCTGTGTCAGTTATAATAATTTATTAATTAAGTCAAGTAAATGAGAAAACATGTAATCTTCTGTCAAAGTTACATTGATATGTAATTTATAATATGTAGCCTATGTAGGAATGTATCCGTGTATCCGTGTATCAGGCATGGTTCTGTGATAGGTATAGTGTAGAGAACTTGACATGATCCTGACCTTTTTTAAAATTAGCATAATCTAACAGATGATATATTTAGTCTGGTTCCCGGTACCTAAACAACTGTAAGATTTAGGACAGGGAACCAGGCTAATGATATATTGTCTAAATTTATAACCCCGTTGTATATTTTCATAAGCGGGGAGTATCACGAAGACGCTCGGGGTAAAATACAAACACAAAATTAAAATACCGAAATTTGCATTATTCAATGCAATAACCTTGTAATATATTCAAGCATGAAGGTCAGGATCAAGTCAAATTCTCAAAGCTGTATCGTATAATCATCATTATATTCGTGTACCATACCAGAAGAGCTATTGAAGTATTCCCAATTCTATTCATAGAATGTGCAGTGTCGCCGTACAAACTCTCCGGGGTCACAGCAAAATACGCTAACGTAACAAAGAACTCGCAACAAAATCGGCTTAATTTTTTTCACAGACAAAATGTCTGGAATTCAAATTAAATTTTTATCAAGAAAAATCACTGAACCTTCGTAGAGCAACACTCTTTTGATAGCTGTACATATTGGTTGTTTTACAGAGTGTGTTGCTACATTCATGCAAACAAGCGATTTAGGGAAATTAAGAATGCATTGCTGTTGAAAGGTTGATAATATTCTACAGTGTCGCCGTACAACCATATAGCATGTAGCTGTGAGCACGATACTGCTACGTAGCATAATAAGCTAAAGAAGTTTTTAAAACTGAACGACATATCTTCAAAATATCAATCATGATTATGCACTATTACTTGCGCGGAAGATGGATGTTTCAAAAATCTGATCACGCAAATTTAATCGATGTTATACCCCACTCAGGTTAACCTTTCTGTCAGAGCCTCATTATACAGATTAGCTTGAAATTCGTAGTAAATGCTAACGTATTAGCATCGTATTAGCCAGCACTTTGTGCTAATATCGCATACCTCCGTAGTCACAATCGTGAAAGCTCGGTAATTTCCGTTTCTCTCCGGAAAGTATATTTTATCAAATACCTAGTCACAATCATGAAAGATCGGTGATTTCCGCTTGTCTCCGGAAAGTATATTTTATTACATACATAGTCACAATCGTGAAAGCTCGGTAATTTCCGTTTCTCTCCGGAAAGTATATTTTATCAAATACCTAGTCACAATCATGAAAGATCGGTGATTTCCGCTTGTCTCCGGAAAGTATATTTTATTACATACATAGTCACAATCGTTTAAGCTCGGTAATTTCCGTTTGTCTCCGGTAAGTATATTTTATCACAAACGTAGTCACAATCGTCAAAGTTCGGTTTTTTCCGTTTGTCTCCGGTAAGTATATTTTATCACAAACGTAGTCACAATCGTGAAAGTTCGGTTATTTCCGTTTGTCTCCGGTAAGTATATTTTATCATATACGTAGTCACAATCATGAAATCTCGGTAATAATCCGTTTGTCTCCGAAAAGTATATTATATCTCAAGCGTAGTCACAATCGTGAAAATTCGGTAATTTCCGTTTGTCTCCGGTAAGTATATTTTATTTCAATAAGCCTGAGTTGATCAGAATGTCGTTGTCACAGCGAGCGGTATGACATTTGAATTCGCTGATTGTTAGACATTCTTCGCCTGAACAATAGAATGCGGCGAAGTTATTTACTATTTTTGAGAGGTTTTGAGAGACTATCTGGTATGTTATTGAAAGATATTTTGCTGTAGAAACTTTTTATGATTGATAAAATAAAGAGCATTGTTGTTTTTTGGTTTTTTTTTGGTTTTTTTAGTAGGGTTGTAGGTATTTCTGACGTGTTCAGTATGCAAATGTTAAATTGTATTTGATTGATTCGTTTTGTTAGGTATGATAAGCATTGTGTATACATGAAGTCCGTATGCCTGGTATGTTAAACGAGGGGTGTCTCAGAAATACGTAGACTTTTGTCATTGTGTCAAACGAGGGATGTCCAACAATTACGTAGACTTTTGTCATTGCGTATACGAGGGATGTCCCAGAAAGATGTAGACTTTTGTCATTGCGTATACGAGGGATGTCCCAGAAAGATGTAGACTTTTGTCAATAGTCACACACCATTTTCGTTGTAAAATGAGTTCAGTTAAAGTTAGACGACCAACTTGATTTTCTTACTACAATTTAAATTTGTGTAGTATACAAACTACAAAACCACACGTTTATCACTGCGCCTCATTCAACGCAAAATAACAAGATGATGGTCACACAGGCCGTATGCATTGGAGACAATGAGTGTGGCTGCATTTTGAATTAAAATAGGAAAACAGGAAATGGACAACAAAGTTTCACAAGAGGGCATAGCAGATAGCCTACAACCGCTAATTTACCCAATTCTAGTCGATTAAACCAGAGGCCTAAGTGCGTTTATCACCAAACATTATCACCAAATTAGTTGTAATTTTAACACAATTGCTGAAATGAACTTTCCCAGTTTCCGTACAATTGGGAGCGAAGTGTTTTTATCAATGAATGAATGAATGAACGGTGGTTTCTGTAATGAGGAATGAAAGGATGTTGGTAGACAATCAGGCACATAGTTATGCGTACACGTGCTTATCAGCAGACAAAAACAACCTCAAAGGATGCAGTCAGGTGAAGCGTTTGATGTTTTTATTAAGTGTTTGAAGTTTTCACTAATAAAGATCACTTGAAAATCAGCGATATTGTATGTAGAAAAACAACACTAAAAATACATCAACAGATTGCAGTGTTAATACTCCTGTGATACCTTGGTCACACTGAGCTTTTTTCCTCAGCGATGAACTCCAAGTGGAAAAACAAAATATAAATGACTTTCGTGAGAAACTGGAAACAGGGATTTCCCAAATTTCCTAACGACTTTCCTAGACATGGATCAGCGGCTATATTCCGAAATTCAAGTAATAAATCGGGAATACACTAGCCGAGGCAAGAAAATGCTCAGTGGGACAAAGGCATGAGTGAGAGAGATAGAAGAAACAACAACAATGTACTGGTTAACTCCAGATATATAAACATAACACCACTATCTACTCTGTTTTGTTGTATCACCAACAACAGTCGTAAAATCATATGTTTTCGCGATTTATTAATTCCGCTACTTTTTCGAATTCGAACATTTTGCGTACATTTTATGCTCGCGAACTTGAATAACGATAGAAAATCACATGTAGAAAACAGTGTAATATTTTCTGAAATGGAATGGGAAAATAGCGAACATTGAACCTCGCGAACTGCGTCTGATACCTTGGTCCCACTGACCATTTTGGCTTCGGCGATGAACTCCCAATTTAAATAGATTAGCTTAATATATGAGCTTCCCCTAGACATCGATGAGACTTTTCCCGAATCTTTTTCAAAGCACATTTATCAGATCGGGAGTAAGAAAGTAAGTAAGTAAGTATAGTGTTTATTAAAGTGACACGTGTAAATACGTACAACAAAAGTATAAAACATATAATGGATACACCCGGCCCAATGGACTTATAAGTCACTATCTAATAAAAAAATATTAACATGCTATCGCATGAACAAAACATCATGGCAAATAAATATAAAGAACATCACAGAGGCAAAAAATCTTAGCGGGACCAAGGCATGGACAAAAAAATCCGCGAAATGTTGACCTCACAAAATGTTTCCAGTACGTGTACTTATAATCTTGGAGAGTATCAGTGGAAATAAAACGAAAGAATTTCCTTGACTGTGCCGTAAATATACTGAAGAATTTTCTCTTTGATGCCAGTGGAGTCTAAGTGCTTACTGCTATAAACAGAGAAACAGTTAATGTAATTGTATCATTTGAATCATTTTCCTATATCACCTGCAATCGTTATCAGTAGACCACACCACCACAATACAATTGTTATTACAATCCTACACCAACCCCTGATGGCTGTACTGCGATAGTTGATTTATTTTTTCTTCTTTCCTTTGAAATGTTATCTTCATTGAGGGTTTCTCGTCAAACACTAAACAGGTGAATTCTTAGATCTTTTAACTGTTGCTTAATCTTTTGCCACCTTTGCCTAATGAACGAGAGCTTAGAAACAGTTAGACAGATCAAAGCGCTTCTCCTAGACGCTTGTTACAAGATAACAAGCTTGTTAGTGACACTGATTTACGGCTAATAAAATACGTAATGTAACACGACATAATTCGAGCGCTTTTTTCGGAATGTATTGTGCAAGATAATTATTCAATGAGAACAAGAAAAACATACGATAATAAATAGAACGTGTGTACACACGAGGGGTGATGCAAAAAGTTCCGCAATAGTGCTCTGGAATCTTTATTATGAGGCAAATATTTATGAAACGCGTTCGTTCGTTCGTTCGTTCGTTCGTTCGTTCGTTCGTTCGTTCGTTCGTTCGTTCGTTCGTTCGTTCGTTCGTTCGTTCGTTCGTTCGTTCGTTCGTTCGTTCGTATTTCATTCAATGCGAATATAACGACCAGTGGAAATAAACGAGTATTTAGTAGATGTACCTACATATTTTGTACATATTTAATAAGTTTTATTTACAACGATGAATAAACAAATTACACTAAAATCCTTTATTTGCCAGTCAATGTTCTACTAAAATATGGCAGGCATAAAATTATGTATGTGTCTCCACTCGGATTTGAACCCGAGTCACCAGATTAGACGGCAAGCGCACTAACCCTTACAGATGCACATGTTCCGGATGTTTATTGATGACCCCTTGTACAGGCGATATTACGTCGATCACAACAACAGAAATACGACTGTTTACTACAAATGACAAGATCGACAATACGAACACTAGAACATGGATGGACAATGACGTCATCATTACATGTTATAGCAGCAACAGTTTCATATACAGCAGCATAAACAATAGTAGCTTCGGCAACAACAGCATCCAATTATGTATCCACAAAAACAGTAGTAGCTTCGACAACAACCGTACCATATAATGTATCCACAAAAACAGTAGTAGCTTCGACAACAACCGTACCATATAATGTATCCACAAAAACAGTAGTAGCTTCGACAACAACCGTACCATATAATGTATCCACAAAAACAGTAGTAGCTTCGACAACAACCGTACCATATAATGTATCCACAAAAACAGTAGTAGCTTCGACAACAACCGTACCATATAATGTATCCACAAAATCAACAGCAGCTTCGACAGTGTGCCTTCTTAGAATAAAAAAATAGCAACAAACAGTAAAAGCAAGAATAGTTTCGACAGCAACAACCACAATTGTAACAACATCAGCAGCAGCAACAGCAGCAACAACAGCAACGTTTTATGCAGCAGCAAAACAGTAGTTTCGACAACAGCGGTATATTATCAGAAGCAGTAAAACAACGAAGCAGCCAAAATACAATATCAGCAAAAAAATAACAACATATAATGTAGCAAAAACACAGCAGCAGCAAAATACAATAGCAGCAAAAAGCAATAGCAGCAAAAAGCAATAGCAGCAAAAACACAGCAGCTGCAAAATACAACAACAGCAAAAACACAGCCACAGCAAAATGCAACATCAGCAAAAACACAGCGGAAGCAAAATACAACAGCTGCGAAAAAAACAGCGACAGAATAATTCAATAGCAGCAAAAACACAGCATCAGCAAAATACAATAGCAACAAAATGCAATTGCAGCAAAAATACAGCTGTTGTAGCAGAAAACAATATCAGCAAAAAACACAAAACAACAAAACACAATAGCATCAAAACACAGAAGCAGCCAAATATAATAGCAGCAAAAACACAGAAGCAGTAAAATACAATAGCAGCAAAAACACAGAAGCAGTAAAATACATAAGCCTATCAAAAACACAGAAGCAGCAAAATACAGCTGCAGCAAAACACAATAGCAGCAAAATACAGCTGCAGCAAAACACAATAGCAGCAAAATACAGCTGCAGCAAAACACAATAGCAGCAAAATACAGCCGCAGCAAAACACAATAGCAGCAAAATAAAGCTGCAGCAAAATACAATAGCAGCAAAATACAGCTGCAGCAAAATACAATAGCAGCAAAAACACCGTAGCGACAGCAAAATACAATAGCAGTAAAAATACAGCAGCAGCAAAACACAATAGCAGCAAAATACAGCTGCAGCAAAATACATTAGCAGTAAAAACACAGCAGCAGCAAAACACAATAGCAGCAAAATACAGCTGCAGCAAAATACAATAGCAGCAAAAACACAGCAGCAGCAAAATACAATAGCTGCAACTTACAGCAGCGGCAAAAACAAAGAAGCAGCAAAAACACCATAGCAGCAAAAATACAACAGCCGCAGTAAAATACAACAGCACAAAAAATACAACAACAACAGCAGCAATATACAACAGCAGCAAAAACACAGCCACAGCAAAATTCAATAACAGTAGTAACAAACACCACTTAAATTTCGTGACGATCAACAGGCTATCGAAATATTAACTATACCACTGAGTTCAAAAGTACAATGTTAAATATGATACTTATGAATATATTACTATTGTATAGATTTCATGGTCATGAATTTTCAATGAGATTCCCTTTCATCTTTATTGCTTGTATATTTTTATCTAAAAATGTGATTTCAGATAGATTCAAACGCTTGGATTATATTTCAGAGGTCCTGTTTAAAATCTACATAACTGACTTTCTATCCCACCCTCTCCACAAGTAGATGGCCGGTATTAAATGCTTGATTCGACCTACTGTATAGTCGAGGAGATATTTGAAAATTGAAAAAATGTACATGGGAATTTGACTCAGCGGCTATGTCTGCGTAGGCAACTAAGTGTCTCAAATATTTGTTCCCAGTAGTAAGAGTGAGCAAACAATTTAAACGGTAGATGTACCCATATACGAGGAAATTTGACTCAGTGGCGATTTCAGTGAAGACAACTAAGTGTTTTTGCACAACCAATAGCCTTTGTTCAAACCGTTAAAACTTGCATTATTTCATGTCTTGGACTTACGCTTTAACTACATGTATATAGTAATTTGAAAATAGTTCATAATCATATACGCGAAAGTGCTGACCGAGAACTCCATTTTCTTTATCGGTTTCAGAGAAACCACCTGTCAACCAATATAGTGGTTTGATGTTCCCATAGGTGATGTTTAGAGACCGGTTTGAACGTACAGAACAACCTCTGAGGAGCACATCCTTTTGGAGCTACACACATTGTGTATCGCAAAGATCGGCTTATAAACAGTTTTAGAATGTTGTCATAGAAAGGGCGTTGCTCTACAGAGAGCTGCACTGTATATCCATGAAAGAAACGGGGTAAATCTGTGGTATGTAAGTACTTAGTATATTGGAACCAATTTTAATACTAGGAGCATTGATACATACACTACTAATTAATTAATAATTTGATGCACGATCAGCATTACGACAGATATAAGCCTATTTTAGCAGCTGGAAAAGGACCGAAAATGCCGAACATAGCCTTTATTTGCCAGTCAGCTTTCTGCTGAATATTGTAGTCATATGTATGCCTCCACCAGGAGAGGGGCTGGTTATAGTAGGTGGGGACAAAGGAGCGTGGTACGACGGGAACTACACGGCTGACACGCTTGTTCTTCAGCTATGACAAAATCAGTTGATTTTTTTTTAGAAAAAAAAAGACAAAAATAACCTAGCGTTCCAGGTAAACAATAAATGCTACATTTGAATATTTGTATCAACATAAAACTAGAAATGTTGAATATGTTTATATATTTATGAGCAATGAGAATTATACTAGTATTTATGCAAGGCTGACGAGATGTAATTA